>VXAB01013512.1:403969-531215 GCA_013399175.1 Odontophorus gujanensis
TATTCCTAATGACCCTAATGACTGCACTGTATGTGCAAGGCTTAATTCCCTGCTGACCGTATTAAGCAAACTAAAATATTTAGGTTTATTGGAGCAATCTTAATTGCTTTGCAAAGGCATTTCCACTTCTGTTGTGCAACAGTTAGCTAGAATTGTATTAATCTGAACATTCTCAAAAGGCATTTCCTACATCTTCTTTATTTCATGCTTACTTATCAAATCTGACAAGAAGGTGAGGTTCATAACAGGGGTTTTAACTCCATTTTAGCATGCTTTTCAAGTTTTCATTAAAGTTTACATAGTATTTAAATTGCTTGCAATGATATTATTGATTCTGAAATTAATACAGTAAATTTGCCTACCACAACACTTCACTTTGTAAATGAAGGAAATACCTTTGATTATTATAACACCTTGTTTGTGCAATTGTGTACAGTATTTCACAGGAATTTTAGTAAGAGATTGTAACATCTCAGGCTTGAGCTACTGGAGTAAGAGTCAAGACTCCAAACAGAATTAGTTATTTCACAGCACAGGATAGTATTTTGGGAAAATTTAGCAGCTGCTTCCTCTGCAATAGTTTCAGGATGTTACTTTTGCTTGTTTCCTATTATCTTTCTTTTTCCTGGCATTTCTGAAAGCTTTGCATATTTAGCCCAACTTTGTTTTTTCTGTGTTTCTTTTTTTCTGTTTTTCTCCATTCTTGTAGACCTGAAAAGATGGCCAAGCTTCCTGTTATTTTAGGAAATCTGGATGTTATGATTGATAATGTGTCACCAGATTTTCCAAGTAAGTATTAATAAGCACTGTAAAGTAGACATTCAATTTTTTTCACTTGAACTTTATATTGATTTTTAATATACTTTCAGATTATGTAAATTCATCGTACATTCCCACAAAACAGTTTGAAAACACTACCAAGACACTAATAACGTTTGAAATAGAGGAATTTGTTCCCTGTATACCAAAACACACTCAACCTTTCACCATCTACAACAATCATCTTTATGTTTATCCGAAGCACTTGAAATACGACAGTCAGAAGTCTTTTGCAAAGGCGAGTATCAACAAACAGTATGTTATTTTTTTCTAGTTTAAGATTGTTTACATAATATGTATCTCTGATGATCCTTCCAATTAAGTGTTTGAGTTCTTGTTTTTAAATACTACTTTAGGCAAGAAATATTGCAGTATGCATTGAGTTCAAGGATTCTGATGAAGAGGATTCCTTGCCTTTGAAGGTTAGTCTTTGATTTTTGTGAGCGATTAAAGAAAATAGTGAGGACTCAGCTAAGCAGGATGAAAATACTCGATTTATTTAGGTTGAGATGGCAACTTTCTGTCTTCGTTGCATTTGGCATAGAAGTAACTTATCTAGATGAGAAGTTGTCTGTTTCTGAAATAAAAGAGTATTAAAGAGCATTTACTTTTCTGTATCAACAAAAATTGCAAGAATAAATTATTGCAAACAAGTGGTTTCTACCTATTCCAGTACAAAACGGTAAAGTTTTATATGAAATACAGAACCAAACTGCATTTGTTACTGAGCTACCACAGTGTATAGCAGGAGAAGCCCAAAAGAAAGGAAACAGTAAAAACATAGGAGTCCTGAGGTGAAACCACACTTGTCCACTCTGCTGCACAGCAAGCAGATTACAGGACGTGTAGACTTATGTCTTTGCTAAGGGAACAAGAATGAAAGTCAGGACCACGTAGGTTCTAGTAATAGAATATCACAGCAACACATGAGTAAATTCTAGAGACCATTCTGAAGTCTGTTTGTTAACTTTCCCTAAATATTCTTGATCAAAGGACCTGCCATTTATTTTTCAGCCAAGTCAGGAGTGCTCCAGTCCTTCGTATCGTCAACTTCATAGCAATTTGATTTGATGTTTAATACATTTATCTAAATTTTACAGTTGAAAAATGATGAACTAGGCTTGATGAATCATGTGTTCTTAATTGCTGCTAATAAATGCCCGTGTTAAATCTGTGACTATTTTTTAAAGATAAACACTTTTGGTACATAAAAATTACATTACAAAACACCAATCCTTATTTAAGGATGCATTGCAAGGTACAGTATTTCAAATTATAGGTGAAATATTTGTCTGAGATTTCTTTTTTCTATTATTAGTGTATCTATGGTAGACCAGGTGGTCCAGTATTTACTAGAAGTGCATTTGCTGCTGTTTTGCATCACCACCAAAATCCAGAGTTTTATGATGAGGTAAGTTACCTTTCTTAATAATTTCTACTGCATTATATGAGTTTCAAAGACTAGAAAAGGTTTGAGGATCATGAAGGTCTTGCTAATGATTTCAGTTAAATCAGAACTAGTATGACATGTCACTGTTCTAGACTTCTACAAAGGTTGTGATTCTTTGCTTTTCAGATTAAAATAGAATTGCCCACTCAGTTGCATGAGAAGCATCATTTGCTGTTCACCTTCTACCATGTCAGTTGTGACAATTCTAGCAAAGGGAGTACAAAGAAGAAAGATGTTGTTGAAACACAAGGTTTGTCTGCTAATGGTTTACTTTCAGTAATTCCTGGGGGGTGTGTTTATTTGGCAAGCTATGATTTTGTTATCTTGATCTATATGATATTTTCTAATTATATTCTATTGACTTAAAAAAATCTTTAAGTATTTCTTCTAATGTAAATGTTTTGGAATGCCTACGACATAAATGCATTTACAAATTCATACTTATAATTTGTTTACCTTTTCAATTATTTCTAATAGTGTGAGTTCAAATCATTTGTCTATTTGACCAACTTCTTCTGGTTTATGAATTGCATATCAGAGGTGTAGATTCATAATGTATTTAAAATGAATTATCCTTCATTTTCCATAGTTGGCTATTCTTGGCTTCCACTAATAAAAGATGGAAGAGTGGTGACTAACGACCAACACATTCCAGTGTCAGCAAATCTTCCATCAGGCTATCTTAGTTATCA
The DNA here is from genome assembly GCA_013399175.1 of Odontophorus gujanensis. Classification (NCBI taxonomy): domain Eukaryota; kingdom Metazoa; phylum Chordata; class Aves; order Galliformes; family Odontophoridae; genus Odontophorus; species Odontophorus gujanensis. The sequence goes on from VXAB01013512.1 coordinate 406,931, forward strand.
AGAAGTGGGGGTTGGAAAGGTACAGTATATAAAATTGCTTTAGTTAAATAAATATATATATGATGAGAAATATTAACTGTAGCTCCAGAGTCTGATAATATTTTAATTCATTTTCTAGTGGAAGTTTCTTTCTTCTGTAGTTGAAATGGAGTGTTTTGCAAAAGTTACACATCTGACTTAAAGAAAAAAACCTGACCCCTCAAACACAAGTTGGAAACAAAACTCGTACCTAAATTCTGACTTATAAAATAAGTTGAATCCACCTGCCCTGTTGTAGTTTTTAAATTAAAGTGTTAAGTGGTTATTTGTGTTATTGTTTAGCTGATGTATTCAGGAAATGAATTGGTTTCATTTTTGTAGTAATTTTTAAGTATATTAAACTATTTTCAGTTTATGAAGATATGCAAATAATCTGAAGTCCTTTACTAAATTTTTTTTAGCATTTCATGCTGTCTCCTTTCAGTAAGTCCTTTATTCCTGAAAAAATATTATTCTCACATCTTAATTTTTGTGATCTTTATACTTCACTAGTAAAATTTATGGTCGTATTTTTCAAAGCAGAAAGCTTGCAAAATTAATAGTAATAAAAATAAAACCAAGAAGAATACAAAATGTAAAATACGGTAGGAGATTTGATTAAGTAAATGAAATGTAGATAGAAAATTGATTCATTTTGGAGGAAAAATCAAGAGCAAGAGGTGCTGCTCTCCTCCTATTCTGCCACCTTTTCTTTTTTGAACTTTACTGTAAGCTTTCCAGCCATTGATGTCTTCACATTTTTCATCTTTTCATATTGTAGGTGTATATTCTTTATGCCTCTGCTGTTCATCTTTGCTCACGTCCACATGTAGGAGGTTAGGACTTAAATGATTAGCTGTAATTTTAGCAGTAAAGTCTCTGATTGTCAGGGTTGACAATTGAGCCTTCCCATTCTCAGTTCTTTGCAAATGGAATGGGAGGGAAGCGCTGCCTGCTACCTGTCAGTGACCTATGTTGACCCGTGTCAGTAGTTAATTATTTTGAATTTATTTTCTCAGAAAACTAGTAGTCATTTCTCTGTAGCCAAAAATTTCTCTGCACAATTTTAGGAGAACCATTAATTCTGGGAAGTAATTTTGTTGGCCAGTAAGGTAACCACAGTGGGACGTGAAACAAACAAAACACCAAAACAAACAAAAAAAACCCCACTTGCTTTAGGCAATATTGCCTGCATAATTTTCCTTTCTTTTTTTTTAAATGACTTTATTCATTGTACACATTTCAACCTGTATAGAAAAAAAAAAATGTTTGTGGCACTGTAAGAAAGCACTGTCTTGCTCTAGTAATACTACTACATTATTTTACTTTTCCTCTACATGTGTGTGTTCAGCATTCTGGTCCTGAAATTAAATGGGTAGATGGAGGCAAACAACTGTTAAAAATATCCACTCATCTAGTGTCAACTGTGTATACTCAGGTGAGTTAGAAAACTCTAATTTGTTTTAAGAGTGATGTATGATTGTTAAACTCAGTAAGCTGCTGTTTTACTGTTTTTTGTCTCTTGTACAGCTCGTGTGGTTTCTTTCTTTCACATCAGCTGTGAAAATCAGCAGATGTTAAACTGAAGCTATAAAAAAAAAATAAAATGCAAGTCAGTTGCCTAAAGCTGTCATCCATGCCAGTCTGAGTCTTCTGGTTAGATGAGGGGTTGTAGTTGTCTGCAAGGTATTTAGCAGCATGTCTGCAAAGCAATGAGACCTGTCATAACTACTCATAAAACAGATTATAAAATCAACTGGGGTAACTAACATTAAGTATTCTATTTTCTGCACATCAGTTGGTTTAAAGCAAATATAGGGGAAGTTTTGCGTAATAGATCTTCAAAACTGAAGGAAATGTGTGTTAAAAACATGGATAGAATGGTTTCCAGTGGGGGAGACCTTAAACATCACCCAGTTGAAACCCCTCTGCCCTTCGCAGGACTGCCACCCACTACATCAGGCTGCCAACATCCCCATACAGCCTAGACTTGAACATCTCCAGGGATTAGGCATCCGCAGTTTCTCTGAGCAGCCCATTTCAGTGCCTCACCACCCCTCACAGTGAGGAATTTCTTCCTTCTGTCTAATCTAAATCTCACCTGTTTCAGTTTAAAGCCATTCCTCTTTGTCCCATCACTACCTGTCCATGTAAAAAGTTGGTCTCCCTCCAGTTAAGTACTGGAAGGCCACAGTGAGGTTCTCCCTAGAACCTTCTCATTCCCAGGATGAATAAGCCCAGCTCTGTCAGCCTTGTTTCATAGGAGTAGTGCTCCAATCAATGTTACATGGAGACAAAGTCAGTCTTCAGAGTAGCACGCTTAGATTCGTCTTCCAAAATTATATACACCTATATATATAAATATAAATCCATATTTTAATGTATTCTGTTAAGATTTATGGAAAGTAATGTTAGATATTGTTTAATTTGTGTTTCTTTTTTGTCTTTCTCAGGACCAGCACTTGCATAATTTCTTTCAATACTGTCAGAAAACTGAATCTGGAGCTCGTGCACTAGGAACTGAACTTGTAAAATATCTTAAGGTATAAAATGACAGTGAATAACAAGTAATACTCTTGATTCATACCTTTTTAAAATCTAGGATCCTCAGACATTATCTAGGTCTTGTTTATGCAATATGCAAGTATATGAAGAACAAGATGCTTCCTGCACCAGATAAATGTATATTATAAGATGAAGCTATAAGGAAATGAGATAGTATTGGTTAGCATTATGGCTGATAACTTCAGAATACCAATGGCTTAGAATGTCAAATTAATCAAATATGGGAACGAATTAAAATTGGTAACTGTTGATTTTCTAAAGTTTTGTTTAGGAGGTCATGAGCATCATGTCTATTGTTCTCTTTCAAGATGAGATCAATAGAGTGCATTGTTCCCACAGCAGTTTACCAAGTAGGCACCAAGTAGACCATATTTTTTAAGTGGAATCCCAAATTTAGTCATCTTAAAATCCTTGTCAGGTATCACAAGTAACTCCTGATTTTCTTAGACACAAGTTTGTTCTTGTAATTAAATACCATCTGTTCATTCATCAGTCATCATTCAAGGCCAGGCTGCATGTAGCTCTGGGCAGCCTGGTCTAGTGGTTGGTGACCCTGCCCATGGCAGGGGGGTTGAAACTAGATCATTTTTGAGGTCCTTTTCAACCCAGGCCATTCTATGATTCTATGACTATCATTTCCTATGGATTGAGCCTATGCTATCATAGCAATGACACCTTAAAGTAGCAAGCATTTTATTTCTTTCATGAAGTCAGAAATGCCGTGCCACTGGTAGAGTGCCTGAATTGCAGAACATGAAAACTGTTTTCTTGTTTGTTCTATCTGCTCTTCCCCTCACAAACAGGATTTTTTTATAAAATTGTATAACGTTTATGAAACTCACCTGATTCAAGATTTTAATATGCTCTCCTTCATATTTTATGAGCCCAAACATCTCTTAATATCTCAGAAGTTGATGTATTTTCTTGAAGTTACCTGCGCAGCTGTCAGAGATATCAAAGAGGCACAGCTACTAGCAATCTCAGTGTAACTGAGTCATTCAAGGCATCACCAGTTTACAAGCCAACTTCTGGTAGAGATCTATTTAAAACACGACCTTCCCCAAAAAGGTTTGCATTCTGGACAAAGGTGTGATCTGAAATTCCATTCATGTGTTTACCCTGTACTAATATTCAAGGCTTACAGAAAAGATGCTGTACAGTATGGCTGCTGTTTCCAATAGAAATCTAAGTGCTTGTAGGAAGGAAGACAACTTCAGGTCTTGAATGTGCACATAGGCAAACACTCAAAGACAAACGGCAACTTTAAAATGTTTGAAATGTGTTTTCCATATGCATGTTCAGCAAATATACCCCTCTCCCACCCCAACAGACTTCTTTTAATTCCGGAAAATTTTGTGGCATAAAACTGTATATGGTGAATTGCCATATACTTATGCCCTAATGATTGTCTACAATATATGTTGTGCGTGATATAACACAGAGGATTTCCAAGTGAAATCTTTGTAGATACTGCAAAAAGAGTCTGTGCTCTCAAGGATTAGAGGTGTTCCATAATCAAGTCTGTATATATGCAAGATGGACAGTATATCTTGAAGAAGTTGAATTGTTAGTAATTACCAGTCTCTAGTTTCCAGCATTAGGTAGTAGGGACTTTATAGCAAAACAATACACTAAAGTATTAAAATTTAGAACGACTAACAAGTGTAACTGCTATTGCAGTTATCACTGCAGGTAACACGATGATGCAGGTAGGCAATCTGTATGGTTTTGTGGAATTTCTATTTGCTAAGTGCATTCATGGATAAAACAGCAAAGTATGCTGGAGTGTAGGTTTAACCTTGCTGTGCTACGCAGTTATTCATTTCAGTGGAACTTTAAGTAGTATGCATGTCAATAGAAAAGTTTACATAATATTTCTAAAACAGTTTTTAATCAAACTCAGTTTTAAAGTTATTTAAACATTGAAAATATTTACCAAACATTTATGTTGGAAATTCTTCAATTGTCTACAATGTAATTGTATTTCAAGTAATCAACAAATAACACAGTATTTTGGAAGACATACGGTAAGTTTTCTGTTTTCAGAACTGGTGATTTGGTGTCCCTATTTCAAGGTAGTGATGGTATTACTGCTTTCTTTCAGAGTCTTCATGCTATGGAAGGCCATGTGATGATAGCTTTCCTGCCAACTGTTCTCAACCAGTTGTTTAGGGTTCTTACCAGAGCAACCCAAGAGGAAGTTGCAGTTAATGTGACAAGGTAAAGAATTTGAAGTGCTTCGTAGAGTTTAAATGGTGACTGGCTTGTCACAAGCTTTTAACTGAATAAAATTTTTGCTATTGCAATCACAGTTTTTCATGAGATTTTATTAGGTTTCGTTTCTGACTTCCATTTAGGGTGATTATCCATATTGTTGCTCAGTGTCATGAAGAAGGCTTGGATAGCTACTTGAGGTCTTATGTCAAGGTAGGCAAAGTTTTAAAAGTCAGTTAAAAGTAAGTATATTCTAAAAGCAGTATATATAGATGCATCTGTTTAACTTCAATTGTTTCACATTATGTCATTGTTTCCTATTATGTTCTGTATTTCCTCTCAAAGTATGCCTATAAAGCTGAACCCTATGTTGCTTCTGAATATAAGACAGTACATGAAGAACTGACAAAGTCAATGACAACAATTCTGAAGCCATCTGCTGACTTCCTTACAAGCAACAAGCTACTTAAGGTATATATTGAACTATACTTTTTACTGTATGGTCTGATCTGATCATAACTGAAGATTAAGAATAAATTTTGTTGAAGTAATTGTTCAATGCATATGGCAGTTTTACAGAGTATTTTCTTTTCTCTGCAGTATTCATGGTTTTTCTTTGAAGTTCTGATAAAATCAATGGCTCAGCATTTGATAGAAAACTCTAAAGTGAAGGTATGTCAACTTCTGCAAAATGAAGTTATTCTAGCAATTTATACGGTGTCTTCTTAAATCATATTTTTATTACATATTAGAACACAAAGAGTTTTAAAATATGATTTGTGCTGTAAGGAAAGGAGAGAGAGCAAAGCAGGAGGAGAAAACAGTAAGAAAAATCTATAGGGCTATGTAGAAAAGTATTCTAAAGGGACAGAAGTCTCTTATTCTATATATTAGAGGGGTCTTCATAAATCACTAGACTTTTTAGTAAGATCACTTAGTATTTATGGTGCAGTGACTTTGGAAGCAATAGTCCCTGCGAACTTTGATGTAAGTACTACTGTTCTGCTCACAAAGAAGTAAAATTGCTTCAGATAGGTTCTTGGTGATACCAAGCAAAGTATTTCACTGGTAGGCCAATAATTATATATAGAAAGAACAGTGGAAGTCACCCAGTTGGTGAAGGGACTCTCTGACTATGCAACACCCCTTCTCAGGATGTGTCCTAGGTCTAAAAGATGCTCTCCCATCAACAGCTGGCCCATATGAGCCCAGGGTGGCTCCACCCTTGGTCCAACCTTTCTGGTTCCCTGGAGAGCACAGATGAAAACAGGTTGTCTGTGCTCCCGGGGACAGTGACACCCTTCATAGATTCATAGATACATTAGGCTGGAAAGGTCCTAAAAGATCATCTAGTCCAACCATCCCTACCCACTAAGCTACTAAATCAAATCCCTTAGCACCCTTAAATGCTTCACCAAGTGCTCAAATCACCAGTTTAAGTTCCCCTACAGGTACCCAAAAATATGTGGTAATCTTTGTGAGCCGCACTGAAGCTGTGGTATCAGATGACTCTGAGTACAGTGAAAAATGCTGTTTACAGACCATAAACCTTGTATTTGAAGACTGCTTAATCTAGAAATGCATCTTTAGCTGGGTAGGGGAGCGAGACATTTACATGGTGCTAGTGCTACAGATTGACATATATTTTGGCAGAGTAAGCCTTTATCATTGGCTTCTTAAAAATAAACTCTAGGCAACTGTGACAAGTATCTTGTTTAGTTTTTTTTAGATATATGCACAAGAGGGCTTCCTTGTGTGTAGTGTAGTAAATCCTTCTGGATTTAAGATATCAGAATTCTTGCTTGTGTTAACTGAACAGCTGTTAGGAAATTCCTTGAAATTTCTAGCAAGAAGACAAAACTAATCAACTGCTAGTCAACAGAAATGCTGTTAATTTAAACAAAAGTGAGCAAATTATTCAGATATTCTCCTTTTTGTTTTTTTCTGATTCAGTGGAATACATTCAGAGAATTTAGAAGACAGTAAAATCTATAAATTTAGATTTCCTTTACTGATTTGATGGTCCTTCAGGAAGGAGTTTTTGCCTTTGTTCATTCTATGAATTGAGTATTTCATATTTCACCGCAGTGTATTTTGAGTTTATTATAATTGCTTAATTAATATATTTAATTAATTAAATGGAAATGAATAATTGATCGTGCAGAAAACATTCATTTTATTTCAAGTTGAAATTTTCCAGATATGTCTGGTATTGAATTAGAATCGTTTAATTTAAAAAATGATACTGGAACTAAAATCATAGAATCATAGAATATCCCGAGTTGGAAGGGACCCATAGAGCCACAGAGTCCAAGTCCCAGCTCTGCACAGCACCGCACAAAAATCAGACCAAATGTCTGAGAGTAGGGTTCAAACGCACATTGAACTGTGGCACTTGGGGCTGTGCCCACTGCCCTGGGCAACCTATTCCATGTCCTGTGCCCTTTGGAGAAGACCCTGTCCCTGATCCTCAGCTACCCCTTCCCTGACACAGCTCCATGCCGTTCCCTCAGGCCCTCACAGTCACACAGAGCAGAGCTCAGCACTGCCCTCCACTCCGTGTGAGGAGCTGCAGCCACCCTCAGGCCTTCCCTCAGCTCTTCTGCTCTGCACTGAGCAAACTTAAGGAATTTTAGCTGCTACTCATACATTTTCCCCTCTATAGGCCCTTTACCATCTTCATAACCCTCCTTTGGACACGTAATAGTTTTATGTCCTTTTTGTGCTGTGGCACCTAAAACTGCAGACAGTACTCGAGGCGAGGCTGTACCAGAGCAGTGCAGAACACGACAGTCACTTCACTCTACCTGCTAGCAATACCATGCTTGATGCACCCTTAATTTAATTATCAATTTCTTTCAAGAATGATTATATTTTCAAATTGAAATCAGATGGTATATAAATATGGTACAATATAATCTTTTTTAAAACAGAAAACAAATGCAGTTCACTTCTCAGAATGACTCGACCAATATCCGTGATATTGGTATTCTCTTCATGAATCTGCATCTCTTACATGGTGAGCTACCATGGCTACCATTGATGCGTTCACATTACTAAAAGTTTTATTATTATTTATTTCTTCCCCATGTGACTCATCTGCTCAAAGCTGATGAGCCTTTACTACCCCATGTGATCCTACAAACAAATTATATTTGGAGAGCACCAGCACATGCATCTGAGGAGCAAATTCAATTTAACATTTCATTTTGGGGAAAACAAATTGGTAAAGGAACAGTATGTCAGCAACAGATGCCAGATATGCATAGATTTGATTACTTGGTACAGCATGATCATAAATAAGGCAGACTGAACAAATATTGTTCATGAAAAAAAAAAAAAAAACAACAAAAAATCACCAAGAAAGTACTGACTGCTAATTGCATTTTATTTATGATTCTAAGTTGCCAGAAAGAATTGGGTAGACCGCCCAAATGTCCAAGTACCAATGGCACTTTGCACTTTTTAAGAGTCTTTAAGAGAAGAACAGTGATTTCATAGATTTTATTAGGTTCTATAGATATAAATCTAAAATGATAATAGCTCATGTAGAGATTTTCTTATGCAGCATTGAAACTACCAAATTGTTGCTGCATTTTTATTAGGACTTACAGATATTGTTGTAGAAGTGTGTAGTAATCATACTTAATTTAAAACAAACTAACTGAACTTGGTACTGGAAAATACTTTTCCATTTTATATTTGTTTATACTCCTTGCTGTACCAGTTTATTGTTGAACTTCATTTAGGTTCAGATTGTTTCCCTTCTGTATCATGGACTCACAGAGTAGCTCGAAAGGGGACCATAAGTGATCAGGGTTGCCATGCAGTAGGCAACCAGATTGGCTCCAGTGCTTCACCACTCTCATAGTGAAGAATTTCTTCAAATATTTACTCTAGTTCTCTCAGTTCGTTTAAAACCATTTCAGTTGTCTTATCACTCACTACCTGCTTGTGTAAAAAGTTGCTCTCCCTCCTGTTTATAAGCTCTTTTTGAATACTGGAAGGTCGCAATGAGATCTCCCTAGAACCTTCTTTTCTCCAAGCTAAACAAGCCCCACAGAGAGATGCCCCAGCCCTATTATTGTCTGTGAACCTCATGTGGACCTGTTCCACCAGCTCCACGTCTTTCCTGTGCTGTGGTCCCCAGGCCTGGATAACAGTACTCTATTTGGGGCTCACAAGGGCAGAATAAAGGGAAACAGCCACCTCCTTCTCCCTTCTGGCTGCCCCTCTTTTGTTGCGTCCCAGGATACTGTTGACCTTCTGAATTGCAAGTACATCACTGCTCCCAAGTCCTTCTCTGCAGGGCTGCTCTCAATGACTTCTTCAAGTCTGTACTCACATCTGGGATTGCTCCAACCCAAGTTCAACATCTTGCACATGGCCTTACTGAATTTCTTAGGGTTAGGTGTATTTTTTTAGTGTAGGAACCTCATTGATTTTTTTATTTCGTTTTTGATAATATCTTCAAAAGCAAACCTGAAATAGGAACTATTCAATTGTACAATAGGAACAAATCCTCTTAACGTGCAGCTTTTAAATTCTACTGCTTTCCTATATTCTGCCCTGAACTGCTGTTCTTTCTCATTCCTCACTTGGCAGTACTATGAAATAAGGTTCTTGGCTAAAAAACTGCTGGAGTGAATTTCACTGCAGATTTAACATCTAATATGAAGTTAACAACAAAAAAGAAACTTCACCTCTTTAAGAACTAACCTCACTTTCATCTTCTTTGTGACATGAAAAAAATGATCAGAACTCGCCTCTTGTTTGCAAGTATTTTCATTCCCTGACATCACTTTTTGCTTTACAAACCCCTCAAAATTGTCAAGCATTTTTTTTACTAGCTTTTTTCTGTCTCATTGAATAAATTAATAAACAGAACCTATTCAGATTTCCTGCTTATCAGGTCTGATAAAATGCTGCACTTACAGGTGTAGCAAAATTATTTCTATAGCAAGTTTTTTATGGTATTTAAAAAAAAATTACTGTCCAGTAAAAACTGAGTTACAAAAATATTGACTGACTAGCATATCTACCAATGGAAATATTTAATTTTTAAATGTTATATTATTCTTGAATGCTGTTGATATTTATTCAGGGATCATTTTCAACCTTAACATTTAGGAACCTGATTTTTCAAAAGATAGAACCGGAGATTTTGGAGCACAGTTCAGACACAAAGAGAGCAAATTGTGTAATTGTTGATTTATGCAGTTCTTGTTCTTTGCCAATGTCTTGTTCTGCCTAGGAGTGTCACTTTCCGTTTAGTTCAAAAAGATGTACAAGTAACAAAGTATTCAAAACAATTGGATATTTTTATTTCACAGTTTTCGGAAAGAAAAGTCACAATGACTACACAGTTTAAACAGCTTTTAAGCCAGCTTCTCCTTCAGCCCCACCCCACCAGTCATTAAGACCCTTCAGACAAAATACAGTCTAGTCAAGACTGTAAGATGTTTAAAAAGAAACAAAAAAAGAGGCTCTACAGTGGCAAAATGCTGAAGAGAACTCAGTGACCTACAGTTGATAAAATTGTTGTTGAAGATAATGTGCACAGTCACCAGAAACAAGTAAATCATGAATGTAGAAGAAATCTGGTAAGCTAATTGACAAAGAACTTGAAAGCATGGGAAAACAATTCTGACTGGAATCTTAAAAAAAAAAAGAAAGATTCTGAAGGCTGAGAGAGCTGAGATTTGAAGTGGCTGATGAGCAAGAGAATAAAACATGAATGACAGTTTTCACAGTGGCTGAAGTCCACGGGAGTTATGGAAAATATAGTTGCAGAACAGCAAGATATGTTTCTCATGACAGAAAAGGAAGTCATAAAATGCAACTATTATATATGAGTAAGCTGGTACTGTTTTGGGAAGAAAAACAGCAAAATTGTGAGATTCTCATTTATTCTTAGCTTCTTTTGTCAGAAGTATTTTATTTTAGAACAGTATTAATACTTTACACCTACAAACTTGTATGCATATGGTTTTTCCATCAAACTGGAAAGACTTGTTTGTTTGAATTTTTAACAAAAAATGGTTTTTTTTATTATTTTCTTTCAACCAAACATACTTTTTTTCCCCTCAGTTTAAAATCCCTGCAGAAAATCTTGAATTTAATGAAAATGTGATTTTAAGTTACAATGAGAAAAAAAATTGAAAACTTCCATTCTCCCTTCCCTGTCATGTTATTTATATCTCACATAAAATAAGTCTTCTGAACGATTTTATCATTATAAGCCATAGTAAGTGCTTATCTGAATTTTTTCTACTAGCTGTTGCGAAACCAGAGATTTTCAGCTTCCTTCCATCATGCAGTTGAAACTGTTGTCAATATGTTAATGCCACACATCACTCAGAAGTACAGAGACAATCCAGAGGCTTCAAAAAATGCAAACCATAGCCTTGCTGCCTTCATAAAAGTAGGTACATGACTGACTTGGGTTTTGTGATTACTTCTTCTATAATACTGTTTCGCCATAGATTTTAAAGAACTTTAAAGTCAGCTTACATAAAACTGAATTTGAAGTGTGCTTTTGAAGTTTAATTCTATGATCAGGTTAAAATGCACTGAAGTATGATTTGTCTTATGTATTGGAACAGGCATCTGTTCAGAAGATTGATTTTAATGAATTTGTATTTTATCAAAATTTTATTTCTTGTTTTGTTCTCCCCATTCAGATATCATTGTGGTACTCTCTAATCCAACAAAATCTTCATGCACTGAATAGCGTGTAATTTACATAGATTTTGTATGGACAGGCTTACAGTATCTTTTTTTTCAACCAGTAAGAACCAGCTGGGAGAAAAAAAGGATGGGAAATAAAATGATAGATGAAGCTGCTAGTGACATGCCATTTTTGTTTATGCCAAGATAAGAAATCTATCTTCTAACAGCTCTTTTATTTGTAACTTGTTTACAGTCTGAATTCTAAGGAAAAAAGTGGTATGTGTATGTGTATATATGTATTTAGTTTGTTTTGTTTATTATATGCAAACTGACTGAAATATCAATAATGTGTTCAGAAAATTAACTAGTAAAATACAGAAATATAATTTCTGGATACTGAAGCAATATTTAATCAATTCTATCTTGTTTTCTGTTTGTTTTTGGTTTTTGCTTTTTTTCCCCAGAGGTGTTTTACTTTTATGGATAGAGGTTTTGTTTTCAAGCAAATCAACAACTACATCAGCTGCTTTGCCCCAGGAGATCCAAAGGTATTCTGTTTTTAAACGAACTAGTTTTAGGAGCTGCTTCTTGTTGCATGTGGGTAGTCCTACTTTAAGAATTCAGATTTATGTCTGACTACATTTAAACATGTTACTTAGAAATCTCTATGCTTATATATTTATGTATTTATTTATTTTCCCCATGAAATCACTTTTTCATCATTTGATTCCCATCTCCAGGTACAGCTTCACCATCCTAAAGCATGTGTATGTATTGCCCTCTGAAAAAGAGAGAGGAGAGTGGGCAACACTAAGCAGAAGTTTTTAGCATGAATGCACAAGGCTAAAGTTGGAAGCGTTAGATGTGATCTTTGATTTCCCTAATAAGTTTCTATGTGGTACAAAGGATTTCCTCTGTGAATCTTCTTTTAAATTAGTGTATAGTATGTTATAATATGCTGTATGTCCAAGGAACATTGGACATAGTAGGATATAATTAGAACATATCCAACTGTCAAATATTGAGTTGTTCTAAAAGTATATTTTGATGAGTTGCAGAACAGTGACAGGTCTCTAATCCATCATACTGCAAGATTGCAAGAAATCACTTTTGTGTGTAAGAAAGCTGACTTGATAATGTTATTCAAAACACTGAATCAGTTGTTTAATTCATACTTCAAAATTATTTTTGCAGACACTTTTTGAATTCAAATTTGAATTTCTCCGTGTAGTCTGTAATCATGAGCATTACATACCTTTGAATCTACCAATGCCATTTGGAAAAGGCAGAGTTCAGAGATATCAAGGTAAACTCTTCCAAAGATGCGTATGCTGTGTTTCTTAGATGTCACCATTATAAATAGAAGACGAAAGTTTTAATCTCTTTATTAAACCCAGAGAATAATTTAGGTAAAGTAGTCTGTACAAAGTATCTATTCATTAGAAGATACGGTGAGGTATGTTTTGGACACTTGCCTCCCCTTCCTGTTCTGATATTAAGTTTTGAGTAGTAATTTAACTTTGATCAAGGTGACAGAACAAGATTTGGCAGTAAGAACTAGACATTGGCACAGAGCTTGTGTTTGTCTTCGTCTTCTTCCTTTTATTTCTGAAGGAACAGCAGGACTAGAGAAAATAGTGGTTCCGATTACACAGTAAAGAATCCTGTTCCCTGGTGACCTAGGGTTTTGGCTGGAATATTCTGAAATCTTTCTGACTCTGTTTTAGTATCCCATGAAAAAGAGATCTCAGGTGGTGTGACTGGTTCTTATGTGCATTTCATAGAATCATAGAAACATGCTTCTGATTGAATGCAGCAACAAAAGTCTACTATGTTACTGCATTTCTAATTTACATATATTTAAGCTAATTTATTTAAATATTTTTATGTTCTGCTATGTAAATTGAGAAAAAAGTGCTTCAATTGAAATAGGTGAGGCACCTGTTGTCTCTTACACTTTTAGTATCCACAGCAAATTTGGGGGATTATTTTCTTAGAAAATAAGAATTAACTAAGATCACTGATGTTAGCAGGCTTTATTGTTTATATTCATAACAGATGTATTTGGAAGATAGATAATGAAGAAGGAACTCAAAACTACAGTACAGAAATCTAAAACTACTTAGTCCATGTTTGGCTTGCAGCCTTTCAAGCTTACTAACTTGGGACTGAACTACAGAATAAAATCTAAATTCTTCTACCACACAAATTACTGAAGGGTAGGATGTTCATGCTGTGTGTGCCTTTTCAGTGCACGAATATAGACTTAAGCTTAGTATGTAGCTGAAAGGAACTGGTCCTGGTAGGCTTAGAAGGAAGACTCTTACATATAGGACAGTATTTTAAGAACATGTAATTTGAATGTATATATACATTCATATGCTTATATTTCTGTATCTTCTACTGATGGAATAAAAATTGCAATTGTTTAATGCATAATTATGTGGTTAACTGGGTGTGTGTGAATATGATACTGAGCTTCCGCTTCCCCTCCAATACAGAATCACAGAGCTGCAGGGGTTAGAGATGCATGCAAATGTCTGAACATGAATTTGTCAATAACCTCTGTGTTCAGCCTTAAGTTAATTGATAAATTAGTTTAAATTATACCATTCTGTACATAGAATTTCTGATTTATTTTCAGACCTTCAACTGGATTATTCATTAACAGATGAGTTCTGTAAGAATCACTTCTTAGTGGGGCTGCTTCTAAGGGAGGTGGGAAATGCATTGCAAGAGTTCAGAGAAGTGCGACAGATTGCCATTAGTGTACTCAAGAATTTGATGATAAAGCATTCTTTTGATGATAGATATGCATCCAGGGTAAGTGTATTTCTATGTTAGTAATACAAAGTGCTGTGTGCACGCATTTAGAGAGTTTTTTCCTCTTTCACAAAACCTCTTAATTTGTAGCTATGCTGTTTTGAGTTCAGACTGTATCTGTAATGAAAGTGTGTGGTGTCTGTAGTAAAAACAATTTGCACACCCCAATACTTTCACCAAAGAAGACCACAAGGAATCTTTTTAGAATAACTACATTTATTTATTATATTTGGGTAGCCCTTTTTTTTATATATTTTGGTAACCATTGTGTTTAGATATATAATGACTGTTTCTAAAGCTCTTAATTTCATAAACTGCTAGCTCTTGATATACGGGCAGATGTCAAATATTATCTACTACAGGTAAAGTGAATATAAGAAAAATGCTGTCCTGAATTTATAAAGTTAACATAAAATTAATTTACTGGGTAGTCTTAGCTGAAATCATATTAATGTAGGGTTTTTTTCTGTGTTATATTGAAACAATAAATAAAACATGTTGTGCAAATTATAGTGAATACAGAGATGACTACTACTTTTGCCACTCAAGGAGCTTATGAGTGTGGACTCTGGCTTAACAAATATTTATTGAATGTTCTTTTCAAACTCTTATTTAGGTCCATCAAGCACGAATAGCCACTATGTATTTGCCACTCTTTGGATTGCTCATAGAAAATGTCCAACGAATCAATGTTAAAGATGTGTCTCCATTTCCTGTTAATCCTTCCAGCAATGTGAGTGACTATTTCTATTTGATATTCTGATTATTTTTATCATAGTTTCTTGGTACATCTATAAAAAAATAATGCATACTTTCAGGAGAAAGTTCCATAATTGGCAAATTGCTTGGAGTCTGTTTTCTTTGCTTTATACTAGCTTAAAATTTTTAGTTACATTTTATGATTTTGATTGCCCTTCCCGTGGTCCAGCTAAGTTATGCCTGACACCATCACTGGCTACATTCAATAAATGCATCGTAACTTGTTTTTCAATTGAACCTTTGAAGATTTTTGGAGAATGTCAGGCTGCAGACTTACATAGTATGTTTCTAGTGCTTATAATACTATGTAACACCTTGCTATTTCTGTATGCTTCTATCATTCTGTTAAAAACTACAGACTTCACAGAGTTGGACCTGGTGCATCTTTTTGACTGCTCTAACAAGAGCAGCTAAACAAGTTGAAGGAAGTGTGTTGTTGAAGTGTTTTGATTTTTTTATTTTTAAAGCCAATGAAAAAGAACACAAAAACTAGACAGAAGTATACTGAAATATTACAGTTGTACACAATTATTGAATCTGAGATTTAATAATTAAAGAACTTATTTATTTTTTTTTCCATATTTTACTGTGAACCATTTGCCAGTTAAGAAAGAGAAACAGTGCCTTTTAAGTTAGAGGGTATCTCAGGCTTGTGGAAGTATATGAACATCTCATTCCATGCTTTTTAAGCATAGATAATAGAAATTCAGTAAGAAAAGAAGATAGTGTAGGAGGTTCTTGGAGTGTGTGGAAGATAGCTTCTGACACAGATTGCAAGAGAGCCTACTAGGGGAAGCACCCCGTTAGGCCTGCCGTTTACAGAGAAGGAATGGTGGGAAACATGGTGATTGGATGCTGTCTTGGACATAGTGGCCAAGAAATGATTGAGTTCTCTGTTATTGGTGATGTCAGGAGGGGAGTCAGCAAAACTGCTACCTTGGACTAACAAAGGGCAGACTTTGAACTTTAGAACATTGGCTGGGAGAATCCCTTGGAATTCAGTCCTGAAGGGCAATGTCCACAAAGGCTGGCCATTCCTCAGGAAGGCACAGTAGCAGGCCATCCCCATGAATGAGATCTACGTGAGGGTACTGAGGGAGAGTTGGCAGAAGTGCCTGCCAAGCTACTTTACATCATTTGTCAACAGTCCTTATCAACCAGGGAGGTTCCAGACAACTGGAGGCTACTGAATGTGACACCCATGTACAAGAAGGATCAGAAGGAGGATCTGGGGAACTACAGACCTGTTAGCCTGACTTTGGTATCGGGGAAGGTCTTGAGTTGGAAGGAAATGTTGGTCTGCCTTAGGGTAGGAAGGCCCTTCAGAGGGATCTGGACAGATTGGATTGATTAGTGGACTGAGTCCAGTTATATGAGGTTCAGCAAGACCAAATGCAGGGTCCTGTACTTAGGTGACAGTGACCCTAGGCAATGCTATAGGATTGGGGTAGCGTGACAGAAAAGCTACGTGGAGGAAAAAAAAATGATTCTCTCATTCTATATAATACATTCTGCCTTTGAAAATAAAGTATGTATTACTAACTAAATCCTTAACGTTGGAAAACAATAATCATATTTTCCTTTTTTCTATTTTTTTATATTCCAAGCAGAGTGCAAAGGATGATGGGCTTAATTTGCCAACTGCAAATCAGCTAGTAACACCACAAAAAACAGTAAACACATTGGATAATAACCTTCCTAAAGATCTGTTTGGTGTTATCTCTGGCATTGGTAAGCACTTAAAAAATTTTAAACCAAAAAAGGGTGTTGTTTTCTTTTCCTTTTGTTACTAGAAGTAATTGTCCTGCTTTTTAAGTATGTACCTGTGTGGAACCCTAATGCAGTCAGTTATTCTGTGCGGTCCAGAATTCAATCTGAAAATGAGCTATATTTGTGTTTATTATTTTGTTTTGGTTTTCTGTTTGAAAGTAAAGCTGTTTTTTGGAAATAACTGCTTCTCCACACACACACACCCTCCCCCCCCATCAAAGATGGTACTTCTCTGCAGCCTGCAGAGAAAGGAAAGACAAGACTAGTGTTAGTCACGTAAGGCAAGAGTGCTGTGGTTTTGTAAATGAGCACCTCTATGTGGAATACTCATTGTGCACACCTGTGTCTATCCTCTTGTTTTTCTGTTTCTTGTTAGATGTTATAATTAGTTGCATCAATTACTAATCAATTAAAAAAAGATGAGGAAAAGAAAGTTTCTGCAAACATATATTTCATGTAAGTGTGTATATAATGATAGATCTGCTGTTAGATACATCTATATTTCTACATAGATCTGCGAGTGTGTTCATGTACATATTCTGCTGAAAATATATCTTTGTTAAGTGTATTTAAATGGAATTATTTGTCTTCTTAAGAAATATATACATATATAGTAGATTTAGAATTGTGGCTATAGTGTGACTTTTTACAGTGTATGCATTATTTGAGATTCTTATTTTTTGTTTTGTTTAGCTTCTCCATATACCACTTCGACTCCAAATATTAATTGTGTGAGGAATGCTGACTCGAGAGGCTCCCTTATAAGTACAGACTCAGGAAACAGTCTTCCTGAAAGGCACAGTGACAAAAGCAATTCCCTTGACAAGGTAAAACAAACAAGCAAACAAAAAAAATCCCTCAGAAACAACAAGAACAATACCCACTAAAGTGTACTCCTAAAATTTCAAGTTGACTTTTGTTATCTCCACTGGAACTGGGCTTTCAAGAATAACTTCAGAACAGTGTTTTACATGAGTCTTTATGTTATCTTTTTTCTTTTGGGGAACATGCATTATATGAGCTCTTCTAACACTGTTAGAAGAGTTCTGCAGAAAATGCAATCAGATTTTCAATTTAGAAACATAAGCAATCAGTTGTTTTTTCCTTAGGGCATGAGGTTAAGAGCATTCCATATTGCTTGTGAGAACTGAACTCTGGTTAGGTGAGATCATCACTATCTGTTCAACATGCAATATATGGAATATTAAAAAAAGAACAAATCAATTAATGTGCATTCTCTAAGTGACTTTTATTAGTTTGGCTTTTCTAAACCATTTCACTTTGAACCTGATACAAAATAGAAATTTGGTTCTGGTAGCCACGAGTTATTCAGTCATGTCTTTCTAGAGCTAGTATTTATGCTGATCATGTTTCATTTTCTTAGCTCTTGTTGTGCATGTCACAACATGATAACTTTTTCCCTTGACCCTGACATGCCTTCGTGTGGCAGAGAGAGAAGCTTCTCAGAAGGCACTCTGCTCATGCTATGCGTCCTAATGGAGGAGAAGAAGACAATTCTCACCCTGCAAAGAAAAACCGTGTTACTATGGATTTTTCGCTTCTGACAATTCCAGTTTTGCCAGAGAAAATTATGCATGCTGCTTTCTCTCTTCAGTTACAAGAAGTATTTGTTTTTTGTGCTTGATATGGTTAAGCTTCTTAGTGAAGTGCGTGATCAATGGTTTTGCCACTTCTTTTGCAACAGCTGAATCTCAAGGCAAATATGTACAAAGCAATCACGTAAATTAACTGAATTCCCAACCTGTAATAAATCATGTATGTAATTTAGTTAAGTCAGAACTATCCAGTTAGTTTAACTATTAGCAGAATTTGAGTCTTATGTTTCTTAATATAAATATGTCTAAATATTAATATAAATATGCCTTCTCTGACAGAAATGCCTTGGGCACAGTCTGTTGCTAAATGGCAGTACTCATCTATTACTTAGTTTTTATGTTGTTAATTACTAACGTGCAGTGTTTTCACTAAGTAAAAGGGTTTTCAAAGGAGTAAAAATTCTTTGAAAATTCTGCTCTGGTCTGCCAATTTAGGTAATAGAGAGTTCATCTTTTGCATGCTGTTAGTATCTTACGTGAAAAATACTTAATTCTGGCTTCATATTCTCTGCTTTCCAAACTTCCTGTTAGATCAGTTGTTCACTGCATGTATCTTCAAATTTTTGTTCGTTGCTTGGTTTTATCTTAATTTTCCTTCAGAAATAGCCTGTAGAGTTAGCCTTGGGGAAACAGAATTTGCTGGAAATTATTTCTATTTTAATATTTTCTGTCTTTATATGCTTATGAGATTATTTTAAACTAAACTTGTAAGTAACTGTAGTACTAGTTTTATATGTGTACATTTTCAAATTTTGGAGGGAATTCTGTCTCTAAACAGTATCAAAATTATAGACAACTCAAAAATCAGTTTCTGCTTTGTCACCCATTAATTACCTACTCTATTTCAGTTTGCATAAAACTGTACAGTAGTACTTCCTTATTCACTAGAGACTCTTTATTTGTTTAAGGTGAAGAGTTTGTGGGGCATTTAGAATCAGGAGTGATTGGGTTTATGCAGGTGTCTAGTTCCTCCTAAATTAAAGTAATTTCTGTCTAGTATTAATTTTAACGTCATGTGGTTTCACAGCATATCCATTCAGTGGCTAGTATATGAGAGATTGCTTAGATTGTTTTAGGATAGTGGTTCTTTCCTTTTATGTGGAACATCACAAAGGGCTCAGTAGTCAATTGGTCCATGTGCTGCAAAGTGTTATGGATTAGCATTTCTCTTGCTTTCACTGAGGAGTGTTCCTGGAAGGACTGTTCTGCCCTTGAAATATTGGAACTCAGTTTGAGAAACCAACTGCTTTTCTCCCTCAAGTCTATGTTTTTATTTTCATTTTTGTTTTTCTAATTTTGATATAAAGAATTACCTCTTATACTGGTACGTGTCCTTAAAAGCTTAATGAGTCCAACGTTATCAAGCTTCGATGTGGAAACTGTTGCACAGTTGCACAGATCAATTATGCCAGAATGTTGACTTTCCAGAAAATAGTTTAAATGTCTGGTTCATCTGCCATTGGGCTAAGTGGCCTCATATTGGAAGGGAGGAATAAGGCACTGAAAAGGGAAGAATATGTCCTTTAAACAAACATTCAGCTTCCTATTGAGGATTTTATAACACTTGATTCTGTAAAAATGAATATTTTACCAATAGGTAATTGCCTAAAGCTTTGTTTCTATATTCTCAGATCTTTTTTTTACCTTTTTAGCTCTTTATGGAGTAAATATTTTCAAAGTTGTCAAGTTGTCATGTATTTTTCTTTCTTTTTGGACAGATTTTCTGATTTTATTCAGTACTGAGTATTGTAGATTAGCTTCTCACAAGTGTAGGAACTTTATATGGGAAGAAAGGATTGTTTTGTTTTTTTTTTAAGGCAAGGGCAGATAATTTATCAGTAGATGGTCTTCCAGAATGCACGTTGTTCCCATACATGTATGTTTTCCTTGGGATACTTCATTTTTCAGTAGAATTTTGGGGAGTCAGATCTTCCTCCAGTTCAGCATTCAATCTTCAAAAGCAAAGAAGCATATATGTGTTGCCTAACAGCATGTATTTCTAGAGTATATACACTAAGCAAAAAGGGCATGCCTCAATTTACAGTCACTGTTAGGTAACTTCCTGTTACTCATCCTTCTTGTGGGAAAATTTGTGTAAAGAAGAAAATGCAAATAAACAAAAGTGAAGAGGTTTAATTTTGTATACTTCATGTGTAAAGTGTGTTTTAGAGCCCTATCTCTACATAAAATATTTTTGTGTCCATTCTGAGATCCTTTTTCTGTGGCAGGAATTCAGAAAGCAATTTAGAACATTTTAGTTCATTATCAGTTTAGGAACCTTTCAACCAGATTGTTTGTTTTCCTTTCAGAACCAACAGAGCAGCACTTTAGGAAGTTCTGTAGTTCGATATGATAAACTTGACCAAGCGGAGATCAAGAGTCTGCTCATGTGTTTCCTTCATATCTTAAGAAGTATGTCAGAAGGTAGGGAATTCCACCTATTTTTCATAAATGTGTAATGATATATTGGATTTATGTATATGAATTAATACCCTTTGTAACTTCACTAGCCATTTTTAGATTAATGAGATCCTAATTACCTGAAAACCAAGAAGAGCTTTCTAACTCCCTGCTTAATGCTTTATTGGACTTACTGCCTTTGTCTTGTTTTTCATATCTTTCATTTTCCCAGATGCATTGTTTACTTATTGGAACAAGGCTACAAAATCTGAACTCATGGACTTCTTCACAATTACAGAGTAAGATTTTTTTGATGAGTTTATTATAAAATCATACGTTTTTGTATGCTGTTAAAATATCAAGCATGCACGTAAATGCATATGTGTTAACTCTTTATTATTTGAAAAGCAATACCATAGGAAGTCTTGATTTAGAAATCCTTAACTTGATGTGCACAATTGCATGTCTGTCCAACTCCATAATAGTTTCTGGAATTAGGCTATGCAGAAATGACCTCAGAAGGTTCCTAAACAGTAAGTAGTACTCAGAATATCATTGCTTGTGCAAGAGGAATGGACTCTCTTGTTGACTTGCCTGCCTTCAAATGCATCTTGCAATACAAACTTCTGGAATGATATGGCTGCATATGAAAATTATTTGAATCATAACTTTGGAAACAAAGGGATATTAACTGTCTTCCTAGCTTTCATCTTGCATCTTGAAAACACAATATATGATGAATCCATTATTTCTCATTAACTGCTACATTTCAGCCTGTTCACATTTAGTATTATTTGTTCATGAGAACTGACCAATAAATAAATGGAAAATGAGAAAGGTGCTATTGACTGGAAGTGATGCAACACAGAAGCCTTTCTGCATGGCTTGTTGTTTCATTGATCTGGTTTTCTTCGTTTCCATTGTTACACTATCAGTCACTGTAATATCAGTAATTAATTGTTATGTAATGTGATACTCAAAATTCATCTTAGAAATATGTTATAAATAGTATTTCAATTCAACCATTGAGCACAGATGGCGTTATATTGATTGCACTGGGAACAGAACTGAGCAGGTAAATGAGCACTGATAGCAAACTGAAGCATGAGGTATAAACTGTACAAAATCAGTGAACATTGTTTTTTCCCCTAATGACCTCTTGTTTAAGGGCTAGATAGAATTGTTTTTTGATTTAATCAGTAATCTAAAATTGTCATCACAGTATCAGTTTAAGGAATACAAAACAAAATGAAATTCCTATCTGAGAATCATAGAATAGAAAAGACCCTTGAGATCAAGTCCAAGTCCACTGCAAATGATGTAAGTGCCTCATCCACACAGAGGTTAGACCAGGTGGCCTCTAAACGTTCCTTCCAACCTCAACCGTTCTGTGATTGTGTGATGTAACTTTTGAACTTGGTGTTAATCGTTTTCTAACGTGCTCTGTTTTTTCATTATTTGACTCTTGAAGCTTGTTATTGCTAAATTCATACTAGCTGTTTTGATGCAGATAAGTTGAGATTGGTGTGCTCTTTTATACTAATCCAAATTTGACTATAACAGCAACTATTCATGAGACATGTGTCTACATATTCTTGGCTGGGGACTGGAAAGTAATTTTAAGGGTTGGAAAAATAAAAGTTTCATGACAGAGTTTAAAGTTAGACCACAATATCAAAAAGTTGAGTAATTTCAATGAACAAAAACTTATAAAGGATTTCTGTGTTATTTCTCTGACTTTTTATGTGTTCTCTGTAGAGTATGCTTACATCAGTTCCAGTACATGGGAAAACGATACATAGCCAGGTACTGTGTGGAATTTAAATGTCACTGTCTTGTCCACTAAGAATAATAGTCTGTACAGTAATGTATCCACTAAAATAATAATGGGTACAAAATTCTGCTACAAATAAATCATATGGGTGTGGCAATATTCCCACATATGGGATAGGAATGTTATTGTAAAATTATACATAACAATTTGAAGTAACTAGTTACTATATTAACAATTCTGAAACAGATACCAGATATTTTGATGGGATGCAGACTGGTGTGTGCTGTGTTTATTATAAATTAATTTGAAATATTTTAATATTTTGTTTATTCACTTGGCCATAAAACCATGTCAGTTAAAATGTTACAGAAATTTCATAAAGTGTATTCAGTGAAAGGTGAGTAGTAGACATTCCTACACTGCTGTTTTTCAATTCAAAGTCCTGTATGGCTCCACACTGGTGTCTGTTTAAGGGAAGATCTCAGAAATATGTATGTAGTATGTATTTATTTCAAAGTAATGCCCTCCTATTTATTTCATGGAAACTACAATAGGTACAAAAAGCACAATAGCACTGATAGAGTAAATTCTCAGCTACCAAACATTGTTTTTCAACAGTCACCACCATTAGCTGTGCGTTTTCACCAGCAATGAACAAGAGCCTGCATGCTTTGCTTGTAAAAATCTGCACCAGTGGAGGTGATATGCTGTTGCCTCTGCAGAAACTCATCACCACCGCCTCAGTGTACTCACATCCACCATGTGGTCTCCAGAAATGTTCAGCAAGCATCAATGAATGTCACTGGGTGCCATTTTTTTCTGCATGGGGGGATTCAGTGACACCTTTTTGCTTCATACATACTTCCATGTCATATACCATTCTGTCAGACTGTCACACGGTCACATCATGAAATGGAACATTGGTGGGAAGGTTCAGCCTCTGCTGCCATGCAACCACCATGTGTCTCTCATGTTGTGGGCTAACATCACAAAATATGAGGCATTACTTTTGGAGCAGGCCTTATACTTCAGTATTTGAATATGTTTGCATTAGTGTGTTGTTTCATGCAAAGTAATTTTTTTAATAGAGTAAAATGTAAACTGTTACACTGAGGTGTACATGGGGGTCCTGCTATGACTAAATTTTTGGGGTTCAAATACTGGTCCTCTTGAGCTTGGTGGGAGAGTAATTGCAGACCTTGGAGACTAAAGTATTCTAAGATGCTTAGCATTTTGGTTTAAGTTAAGTGGTATGTGAATGTGTACCTACAAACAACAAACATAACTGCCTTCCTGGAATTTTTTCAGAAAAAAATCTAATCCATAAAATAAATAATAATAATCAGCGACCAAAACACATCTGTCTTTCCTAAGGCTTTGATTTTAACCTTTGTGTTCTAATATTGAAGAACAATTGAAACTCTGGATTTACAGAAGTCTGTCATTTTTAGGCTTTTTGTGAAAAGAAAAACAAAACAAAAACCAAACTTCAAAACCAACCAACCAACCAAAATCTTTAATTCCTTTGACTAATTTTTAGAACGTAATACCCTGCTTCCTTTTTGTTTACTGATGGCTTAGTTTGTGTAGTGCATGTCATGCTAAAAAAAAGACCTAAGCTATAGAAATCATCCTGTGTTCTCCAGGAGTACTGAATTTCCACAATGAGTGTAGCTTTCTAGTCTTTCATGTTGTTGTTACACTGAAGTATATGGCAATCAATGCACATACTTTTAAAACACACAAATAACACAAAATGAAAGGGAACAGGGAATTATTGAGGCACTGGTTTTCATTTTTCATTAGCTCTGGTGGTGGTACACAATAGGAATTCAGCCTGTACTGATTGCTAACACAGATCACCTTTCTGTTCTCTTCACTTGATTGCTGCAAGTTTAACAAAGTGTATGGCTCTTCTCCCTTCCTGCTTGGGTAAGATGTCCATGATAATACCTCAGTTAATTCCTTCTCCCCTGTTGCATGTACGCATTCTAATTTTACCACCATGTGTCTTTTTCTAGCTTTTCTTGTAAAATTTTTACACAAGGTTTTGGGTTCCAAATATCTTTGGAATCTTTGTGTTCTCCAATATTTATGTGCATAACAGCTCTGAAGTAAACCTAGCATTTTCAGAGCAACTACTTGTGTGCTTTTGCTGTCGTGCTTTGAGATCATCAGGAAAACTTTTGCTGTGATGCATTTTTTTTGAGCTACCTATTCTTGTTTTGTAAGTAAAGCATTATATAGGTTGCATTATGACTCTCTCTGTAAAGCCTCTTGTGCTGTAGCTGCTTAACTAACACTTCCTATCTCGCTGCTGATTGACATGTCTAACTTTTGCTTCTATCCCATTTCACCCATCTTGCAGGAACCAGGAGGGGTTGGGACCCATAGTTCATGATCGAAAATCTCAGACATTGCCTGTTTCCCGTAACAGAACAGGAATGATGCATGCCAGATTACAGCAGCTGAGCAGCCTGGATAACTCTCTCACTTTTAACCACAGTAAGTTTCATGACATGGTAACATTCATCATCTTCAAGCAGTACCACAACACCAGACAGGTCCCAGAGCCACACCAGTGCACTTCAATGACTTTTATTCTTCTAGGTCAGACGCATAACTGGAAAATGTTGATGGTCTGTTCCCTGCTTTGTGATGAAACTGTTAATGCTGGCTGATGCCATAACGTGGAGCATGGTTAACTATACGTGTTAATTTTTTTTTTCTTTTCAATTACATGCACCTCTACTCTGTTGGACACATAGTTACAGAATTTACTTGTCTTCTATTTGCTTCATAAATCTGCATCTTTTTTCCCCAACTCAGTCTTATGATTAATCTGAAAATAAAAATTAACACTTTGACCATATCTCCATGTTTTGACATCTCCTAAGGAGAAATAAGCTTCTTAGAATTTCTACAGAGAATGCGAAGCCCATAATTTAGTTTGTCTGGAAGTGAAAAGGCGTCCAATAATGAAGTGATTTTTCTGTTTTCAGTGTGAGAAAGATATCAAGTATTCTTGGAATTTCTGTAGACAATGGTAAGATTTAATCAGGTTGAAGTCAGCTTCTGTAAGACTGCTGTATTGAAAACTAAATCTGCTTATGTCCTATCTTTTAAAATATGCTGCTCTTAAATTGCAAATTATGCTGTATGTAAAGTTTTCTGAAGCTCCATTTTGCAATCTTCAGCTTCAAAACCAATTAAACTGGTTGACTAATCCAGTAAAATAAACACTGGAACTGAAAAGATCGGTGTGCAGTAAAACAGTTATTTGACTTAACTGTATGTTCACTATACTCATTTCTTCATCTTCCAAAGCATATCTAACTGTCCCCTACAGACACTTAAAATCTTTTGGCTCATTATTTGTAACATAAAGCAATGGTTAACATAATTACACAAGAATTACCACGCAGTTTACTGGAAAACTAACAATCAAAACAAAAAAAGACTGCTTATAAATGCACTTCGGTATCTTTTTAAATATAAAGCACACAATTCTTTGAATTAAATACTTCATGAAACTATATAGTTGTGGAAAATATTTTTTCATGTAAGGAGTCTACTGCTGCTGTATCAATGCAGTATCAGTTCTGCTTCTACAAATTTTTTTTTGATACACAAAAGAGCTTTCACACTGTATGACTACATATTTGCTATGGTAAAATAGTTTGTAAAGGAAGCTTGAAAAAAAAAATTATCAGGGAAATAAATCACCTGGTTGCTTCTGGACCCTATGTGCAAAACTGAACGAAATTGACTGATTTTTAAGGACAGTGAGCTGAAAGATTTTAATAAATGCATGCTTATGTAAGAATTAACTTTTTGTTCTGTTCCAACTAGTTTGAAGGAATTATCAAAGAGCAGTGTCTCATTCAGTTAGTTTTGAGTTAAGTGATAGCAGTGTTTTTAATGTTGTACATTCAGTGAATAAAAGGATGTTAGGCTTTGTATTGACCATGGTTTTGTAAGGTGAAAACATGTTGCTATGAAAGCCATAACAAATGTTAAATTGATTTTTATATCTTTTGTATCTTGTTTTCTGACTTCTAGTTTTGTTGTTGTCAGTCCATCTGTGTTATTTATATAGAATACAGTCATAGAATCATTACAGTTGGAAAAGACCTCAAAGATCATCCTGTTCAGTATCCACCTACCACCAATATTTCCCACTAAACCGTGTCTGTAAATACTACATCTACCCGTTCCTTAAACACATTCATGAATGGTGACTCCACCACTTTGCTGGGCAGCCTTTTCCAGTGCCTGACAACTCTTAGAGAAAAAATGCTTCCTAATTTCCAAAATGAACCTCCTCTGCTGCAACTTGACACCATTACCTCACGTCCTGCCACTGTTAACTGGGGGAAGAGGCCAATCCTTACCTCCCCACAACCTCCTTTCAAGTCATTGTAGGGAGCGATGAAGTTTCCTCTGAGCCTCCTCTTCTCCAGACTAAATCTCAGTTACCTCAACCACTCCTCATAAGGCTTGTGCTCCAGACCCTTAACAGCTTTGTTGCCCTTCTCTGGACATGCTCCAGTGCTGCATTGGTCCTTCTCATGGTGGGGGCCCAAAACTGAGCACAGTACTCAAGGTGCAGCCTCACCAGTGCTGGTACATCTCCCTCATCCTGCTAGCTACACTATTTCTGATACAAGTCAGGTTGCTGTTGGCCTTCTCAGCCACCCAGGCTCACTGCTAGCTGTTCAGAACTTTAATAGATCTTTTAGATGTATGTTCACATACAATTAGGATGTATCTGATGAAAATCATTGCACTTGTGCCGAAAGATCATGACTTTAGAAACAACATTGTAAATGTAATCTATAAACTTAATTTCTCCCTTTCTAATTATTTATCTAAGGAAAAGAGCTGATATCATGGTAGAGGTAATATTTCAGATCTCTGAGGAATTTCAGTATAGTTTTGTGACTAAGTGTGAAAGAAATTAAGACTTTTATTGAAATTTCTGAAGCCTCGGGAGAAACAGTAAGAAGGTTGATCTCTATGTGTAACATTCCTCTCTTATTAGGAAAGGCTGAGTGACCTGAGTCTGTTCAGCCTTGAGAAAAGAAGACTCAGAAGGGATCTAGTCAATATCTATAAATATCTAAGGTGCAGGAGGCAAAGGGACAAGGCTGGACTCTTCTCAGCAGTGTGTGGTGACAGGACAAGGGGAAATGGCCACAAACTGAAGCACAGGAAGTTCTGCACAAATGTGCGTGGGAACTTCATCACAGTGCAGTGACGGAGCACTGGCACAGGCTGCACAGAGAGGTGGTGGAGCCTCCTTCTCTGGAGACGTTCAAGACCTGCCTGGACGCCTACCTGTGCAACCTGGGCTAGGGAGCTGCTATGGCAGGGGGTTGGACTCGATGATTTCTAGAGGTACCTTCCAATCCCTACAATTCTGTGATTCTGTGATCTGTGTTGCAGAAGAGGAGGAAGCTAAGTATAACACAGTGACATACAAATGTACATAAGAGGAGATATACCTTGATCTGTAGTAGCAATTTACAGTTATTGGTCAAGCTCAGTCATTAAAGGCTGTTCTATTTTTAGAGTCCTAAGATGGTTTTAATTGCATGTTCATATGCATATCCAGGCAGATCTCCATATCATATATAGTAAAATCAGGCTTCTAATGAAGCCCAACTGAGTTTTACTTTGTCTGCATCCTGCCCAAAGCTTCTGCAGTAACGCAGTGTAATCAAAGGCTAGTTTATTCTAAATTACTTATGGAAAGAAAAAAATTGAACTGTTTGGAATGCTGTGGATTGACTACAGCTTCTGCTCAGAAGATTTAGAAGATCGCGAGTTGGAAGGGACCTACAAGAATCATCAAGCTCAACTCCAGTTCCACATACCACCACCCAAAATCCAAAAAGTATGTCTGATAACTTGTCCAGACACTCCTTGAACCCCAGGAGCTTGGGGATATGGCCACTGTCCTGACCAGTTCCATGCCTCACCACCCTCTGGTGCAGAACCTTTTCCTAACACCAAACCTGACCCTCCCCTGACGCAGCTCCATGCCATTCCCTTGGGTCTTGTCACTGCCACCAGAGAGCAGAGATCACTGTCTGACTCTTTGAACCCCTCGTGGGGAGGCTGTAGGCTTCCATTAGGCCTCTTCTTAGTCTCCTTCCCTGAGCTGAACAAACCAAGAGACCTCAACTGCTCCTTGTACATCTTGCTGTCTAGACCCTTTGTCGTGTTTATAGCTCTTCTGCGGATGCTATCTAGTAGTTGTATGTCCATCTTATGTGTCCCAGAGTGCACCCAGTGCACTACAGTGCAGCCAAATGAGCACAGAGCAAAGCAGGACAATCCCTTCTCTCATCTGGCTGGCAGTGCTGTGTCTGATGTACTCCAGGATGCAGTTGGCCCTTCTGGCTGCTAGGGCACAATGCGTACTCAATGTGTATTCATTTTGCCATTGATCCAAATCCTCAGGTCCTGTTCTGTGGAGCTGATCTCCAACTTCTCATCTCCCATTCTGTACACATATCCAAGATTGCCCTGTCCCAGATGGAGAATCTGTCACTTGCTTTTGTTGAACTTCGTACAGTTGGAGATTGCCCAGCGTGCTATTTCATCTAGATCTCTCCAAGGTCTTTCTAACCTTGAGGTAGTCAACAGTTTCTTGTAATTTAGTATCATCTGTGAGCTTTCTTGGTATACATTCAATTCCTGTGTTGAGCTTGCTTAAGAAAGCATTAACAAGAACTGGCCCTAAAATGAAGCACTGTTGAATCCCCACTTGTGGCTGACTGCCAGCCTGCTGTAACCCCACTCATTACAACACTTTGAGTACAACCTGTCAAACAGTTGTTCTCCCATCCTATCATGTACTTGTCTACCTGTATGCTGGACATTTTGTCCAGAAGGATACTGTGAGAATCCTGAAAACTTTAGTAAAATTAAAAAAAAATTACATCAGCTGGATTCTCCTGGTCAACTAAATGAGTAATTTTGTCATAAAAGGAGAGGTAGTTAATCAGAATTTTTCCCTTGTGAAAACTTTTTGGCCAAGACCAATGACTGCATTATCTTTTAAGTGTATTTCAATGGCTTCCAAGACAATTTTCTCTGATTTTACTAGGCACTGGAGTGAGACTGATAGGCCTGTAATTACCAAAGTTGTCTTTAGTCTTTACTCTTCCTGAAAACTGGAACAACTCTGGAACGTAGGATTTATAATTACCTTTCTTTATATCTGGGAAAGCAAAACGATTATTTCTTTAAAGAGTATTTTTCCATCTCAGTGGAGTTTTCAAAATAGTCATCATCTCTTGGTACCTTCAATGGTACTGGAACTATAGGACCACTGGTCACCTAAAGGTGACTGGTGCGCAAAGGGAATTTTCTTGAACTAATTTAAGAAAAAGAATACTTCTACAAAAAGGAAAATATTGGCAGGTGGCTGTTATGTTAAAACTCGCTTCAAAATGTTGGTTGGTTTCTGCCATTATGGAGGTGAAGGAGGTAATGGAACTGAAATTATAAAGAAAATAGAAAACAGAAGAGGTGGAGACAGGGAGAATATCAAATATATATACATATATATAGGAAAGAGATGTATATCTCATAACAAAAAACATGTATAAATCTGCAAAAACTGGTGGTTATTCTGGCTCCTTTCCATGCAGAAAACACTAGTGCGGGTTCTAGCAGTCTTTTTTCCTACACTTGGTAGCTTTTTTATTTGCTTGATTCAAGTTCATTCTTCGTAGTTCTGTTCTTAAAAACAAACACCGTGACTGTTATTTTTAAACTATACCTGATGGTAGGTCTGCTTACTCATAAAGAAAGAAGGAAAAGAAAGTCTCTAGTTGCGTAGTTCAGCTAGGGTAACAAAAGGTGCAGAAAGAAATAGCTTCAAAGAACCTCATCTCTTCTTGTCTTAGACTCAGTGAGTTCGTGTTATGCTCCTCATTGTTTTAGTGATGCTAAATTGATCTAACATTTCAATATGATCCACGCCAAATTTGTGTAAAGTAGCCAGAACACATTTGTCAATCTAGTTCTGAAAGATCAGTGTTAGGAAATATAAGCAACACATTTTATTCATCACTGAAGCATGCAATGTTTTTAAAATCATTTGATTGCGTTATAGAATTAAAGGCAGTAAAATATTCTGGTTAAATAAGGAGTTATTGCATGCTGTTCCTACAGAGCATACTTCCTTGGGTCATCAGCTGTGTATAAGTGCATGTATTCCTTTGGTGTTTTGTATTTCTATAATGACTGAATTTGAGATCATTATAACATCACTAAGTTACCAGTATATATTTTCAGGTGTAACTCCATGCTACTGAGGCATTTATTTTATGAATATATGTATGTATGTATATATGTATATGTAACTACATATATTTATATGTACATTTGTGCATATACATACATATATATGAAACATCAGACATTTTAATGTTTTCATTGCTATTTATTCCTTCTGTTGTTGACAGTTGTACCTTATTTTATAATCTTGTGCAAATTATGCTAAAATAATTATTTGCACATATTTTCCAAGTATTTAAATGGATATTAATTATTTTTCTGTGTTGAATATTAACTCCTATCAGGCTTTATATTTGTTAATCTTTCCATAGTCGAGCAAGTCTTTTGGAAATAAGATACATTTGAATTTTTGTACTAAGCACTTACACTTTATTTTAATTTTTGTAGGCTATGGCCATTCAGATGCAGATGTTCTTCACCAGTCTTTACTCGAAGCAAATACTGCCACTGAAGTTTGCCTTACAATTCTGGATACTCTATCATTATTCACAATGGCTTTTAAGGTTTGTTCTTAATGTTAACATCTCCTATAATTGTACTTCAGAAAAATTATTTTTGAATAACTGTTTTTAGGATTTTATTTTAAACTGTGTAGCATACACTGTAGTACAGTAACTTTGCATTTTTTAGCATTTCTGGTATGGTGGTTTCATTGTTGTGGCATTTAACAGCTCATAACCTGTTGCAGCAAAATGCTTTGGCTTCAGTTACCCATTGTACACACACTCCTTATTGATTATCAGTATTCTGTTGGAAAAGCTCCTTCTTCATCCTAACTTTCTAAAAATATTTCTGGAAACCGTAGTGTCTACTTAATATGAGTGGTAAGACTATATTTTCTATGTCAGTACCGTAATTGATATTTGGACACACTCAGGCTTAGGTTTGTATCTTAAACTCGATCTCTTCTTATATGAAATCATTTATCAGTTAACAGCAATTTATGTCTGTTTGTTTTCTCTTTATTCCAATTTGTCCACGAATTAGACTTCTTTTTTTTTT
This sequence comes from Odontophorus gujanensis, assembly GCA_013399175.1. Lineage (NCBI taxonomy): Eukaryota > Metazoa > Chordata > Aves > Galliformes > Odontophoridae > Odontophorus > Odontophorus gujanensis. The sequence goes on from VXAB01013512.1 coordinate 438,860, forward strand.
AGTTTTATGAACTACTGTAGCTTTTCAACTTGCATATTCCTCCTGCCTGTTTTGTTTTCAGCATTCAGAAATAGTGGAAGTGAAGCTGTAAAATGGAGGGATGATAGCTGTAGCTTGTTTCTGCCCTGGTTAGGGCATCCTCTTTGAATTGCAGTCCTTGCATGAAGATTCAGTTTTAATGCCTTATCTTTGATCTAGTTATGAAAACATGAGCTTATTTACAATGAAGATACCTAGTTTTAAAATCAGAGGAATGAGCATTAGTCTTATAGTCGTCAGCTGTCCATCCCACTTGTCTCTTAAGGTTATTTATATGTAGTCTGTTCAAAATGTAGTTAGGAATAGTTAGGAAGGTAGACAGAAATAGTTTACATGAAAGATAAACCAGAATAATCTACACGATCCAAACAAAACAGGTAGGAGGACTGGTAATTTCTATTCAGTGAACTGCACTAATATATACAGAATACCTGTCTGCTTCCTTTAGGAGTAATTAGCATGTTAAATAGAAGTCCAGACAGTTTTTTTTTCTGTTTACAGTCATCTTTCACCAGTGGGGATCATATTTCTGTTTTCTATTATAGAAGGGAAGTCACAAGTTATGTCTGTTTCTCTGTAGACTTTTAAACGATCCTATGTGAATTCCTTCTGATCAAGGTTGTTTGAGTGAACTTCCTACCTCTCATGCTGGGATATCTGAAGAAAAGGATATTATCTCAGTTTCCTGAAAAGGATGGGGATTTGTTAGAAAACAATAATTTTGCCATAAATTGATAAGCCTAGCATCTTTTAGGACATGGACTTAGCTGTTTAGGTTTGAGTCATCTGTATATTGTCTGGCTTAAGCCAACCCAAGTGTGTCAGTACTTTCCATGTACTTCTTAAAGAACTTGATTTAACTAACAATTGCTATAACTTACCATGTTCAATACATCTATTTGAAGCTAACACTTTCTTTAAAAACAAGATCAGTGAAATGGTAGAAATATCTAATTAAACTTCAGTTATGCTTGTATTATTAAATGTGTCAGTAATACTAGGCAGATTTTTTTATTCATGTCCTGCTTTTTTAAAATCTTTGTATGTTTTTAGAATGGTATAAATGTATTGCAGTACAAAAATTGCTAAATTCTCACTATTAATTTAAAGAATCAGCTTCTGACAGATCATGGACATAATCCACTAATGAAAAAAGTATTTGATGTATACCTCTGCTTCCTTCAAAAGAATCAGTCTGAAACAGCACTGAAAAACGTTTTCATTGCTTTAAGGGCACTTATTTTTAAGGTAAGGGGTTTTAAAATAATTTATCTCCAAGTACTTATCCAGATTTATAGTTAGAAGTACACCATGTAGAAGATTGAATACTAAAAATTCCGAATTAAAATTCATAAAGAGCATGGAATAATTATCCTTTTTTGTTTTGTGAACTACTACAACTGTTTTTTCAATTGTTTGGGACTATTTATATGCTTGTATTTCTCTTAACATGCTTATTTTGCCAAGAACAGAATGTTAATTAATACTTCCTTTCTTTTCTGCTTTTTTCCTCAGTTTCCTTCTACGTTTTATGAGGGTAGAGCTGATATGTGTTCTGCCCTGTGCTACGAGATTCTGAAGTACTGTAATTCCAAACTGAGCTCAATTCGTACTGAAGCTTCGCAGTTACTGTACTTCTTAATGAGAAATAATTTTGATTACACAGGAAAGAAATCTTTTGTCAGGACACATCTGCAAGTTAGTATACATTCTTTCTTCTTTGTTTTTTTCATGCTTTAAAATATTGCGTGGTCAGTACTTGTAGGTGGGCAATTGCATGCTAGAGTGCCAAGTCCTGCTGGATAAAGACAGAAATATTTCTTTTATTTGAGCAGGGTCTGTACAATTCCAAGAGTAAGGAGAGTGTATCTGATACAACGAAATAATGTGAAGCATTTCAATGGCCCTATGTTTTGTAGGAATTTGTGAGTAGGAAGTATGTTATTTAGACGTTATTTTGATTAAATAGCATATGGCATCATCAGTGAAGGAGAAAGGAATGAAGCAGCAAGCACCTAGAAGTTTAAAATAATGCAAAGGGACATTAAAAAAAATAAAAATTAAAAAAAAATTGTTTTGACAAGTCCGGGGACAAATAGTTCATGACTTTTCTGACCTCTGCTAGTTCACCCAGCTGTCAGTCTTTAGACCAGATGATGCTTGTGCATTAAATTTATCTAAGGCTCTTTTTTCTTGCTTGTCTTGCTGTACAAATGTATGTATGTTTGTTTAGGGAAAAAAAAAGGTCTAGCATTTTACTTCAAGTAATACTCTTTCAATTTAAAAGCAGAAAACTTCCTTTGTAATTGCTTGATAGGTACATTTCAAAGGTATTTCATGCACTAACTAGCTATTTCATTCTGTCGAGGTTATTATTTCGGTGAGCCAGTTAATTGCTGATGTTGTTGGAATTGGAGGAACTAGATTTCAGCAGTCCCTATCCATCATCAATAATTGTGCCAATCATGACAAAATTATTAAGGTATTTATTTCTTCTTTATTCTTTATTTTTTTTTTCTTTATTCTTCTTTATTTATTTATTTTTTTCTTTATTCTTCTTTCTGTACCACAGAAAGGCTGCTTGAAAACTCTTTCACAGCGCCTTTTGCAATGACATTTTAACTTTTACTGCTATGTAGTGAAGGTAGTATCTAAACAAACTTTCCTGTGTTTTAGCACACTACGTTCCCTTCTGATGTAAAGGATTTAACAAAACGTATCCGTACAGTACTGATGGCTACTGCTCAGATGAAGGAACATGAGAACGACCCAGAAATGCTTGTAGATCTCCAGTACAGTTTGGCAAAGTCTTATGCTAGTACACCTGAACTAAGGAAGACGTGGTTGGACAGCATGGCAAGGATCCATGTTAAAAATGGGGATCTTTCAGAGGTGAGAGAAAGATCAGACCGTTTTTAGCTTCTTAATAAATTTAAGCTTAACAGTCTTGAAGTTGAAAATACATTATGTGAATGTTACTGTATAATAATTATTTTTAATTTTGTATGGTTGGTTAATTTCAATGGCTGATGAGTTTTTTTCCTAAGTGCATCTTTAAGTCAGCTCTGATTATTAAGGTAAGGAATATGTTTGAATGCTCTAGCAGGTAAGCTACTAATGCTCAGTGTAAACAATAGAAGAATCAGGCCTTCTGCTTACTAATATTCTTCAGCTGTCAGTTGCCTAAAACACTTGAAGCTATGCCCTGAATTCCTATCTGGTTGCTTTTGCAGAATTATCTTGATTTTCTTCGAAAAGCCTTACCAGAAAACTCCTGATATACTTAACATTGATGAATGGCAACTTTGTTGCTAAAAAACAGAAAGTGAACTGATTTCTCCATGCTATTGAAATATTTAATTCAGAGAAAGGAGAAGTGAGAGTGGAGATTTTTGTGTGCCTTGATGTCTCTATTATATCAGTTTGTATCCAGTTATTTTCCTTCATTTTGTTTTATTTATAGCCAAAAGGCAGACAAAGAGGATTATCAGAAGAACCATCAAATCTGAAGTAGTTATAGCTCTTTTGTTTCACTTGATTCTTAAAATATATTTCCGAAATAAGTTTGCCTGTTTTTATTACAGCATGAGGTCATTAGCTTGTGGACAGTGGTCAGTCTCCAGCTGAGAGCTACTCAGTGCTCTGGTGAAAAAGGAGCATTCTTGCATACTTACTGTTTTGTCTAAGTGAGGTGGAGAATTCTCACACAAGTCATCTTCAAAGCAGCCAACAAGGAGAACCTCAGAAATTATCCCAGTGTAGGGCTCTTCTTACACATTTCATTTCTGGTGTCTCATTCTGATTGTAATTTATAAATCTCTTACTATTTTTGCTTTTAGGCAGCAATGTGCTATGTTCACGTAGCAGCACTGGTTGCAGAATATCTCACACGGAAAGGTATGATTTCGAAGTATTACTTAAAAGTGGTTTCTTCTTTTTCTATCTTTTTCATTATGTTTAGGAATAGCAGTAGTTTCCCTGAGGAAGTTGTAGGCAAAAAAATCTGACTTAAGTAGATAGCATACTTACAGGAGCATACCTGCATGTTTAAAAAACCAACATTTTAGTTGAAGGTAAAGTAAAATTTTTAGGAAGTAAATTTGTCTGTTTTTCCTCTTCAATGATAGGGATGTTTAGGCAAGGTTGTACTGCCTTCAGGGTAATCACACCTAATATAGATGAAGAAGCTTCGATGATGGAGGATGTTGGAATGCAAGATGTTCACTTCAATGAAGTAAGTAAACATAAGCGTGTTAGAATTGATGAACATAGGAGTGCCTTTTATTTTTCCAGGTTTTGTGTTTCAGTCCTGAGACACTGCTATCACTTTCTTAGCTGCTATTCTTATCCTAATAGAGAAATTAAAATAATAATAATAGTAACAACAACAACAACAACAACAATAATAATAATAATAATAATAATTCTCTGATTATTCTCTAGGGAATTTACGACATATGTATATATATTATATAAAGCACCAGCCTAAAAATTGCTGTGGCCATGCTGTGTATTTACTAGTATAGTTGAGGGAGTGAGGGACAAACAAGTTGCAGTAACTGAGTTGAAAAAAATCTGTGGTGTATAAGCATAATTATACCAACAAAAAATAGTTTGTATTCTAATTTGTATATGGTGAAGGTGTGTGACAAAATTATTTGTCTACAAATACAGCATGTTCTAACAGACTGAGGAGGAATAGAGATAGTGGTTTTAAGCCTTGGACTTAGAGCTAGGGCACCTGCATTTTACTCACAAGTTCTGGTAGTACTTTGCTTTTAGTTTTAAGACAAAGATCATAGACTTGCCTTTTTCTGTGAAGGCAGAAGTTGTAATTATTTGAAATGAGAAATATAGTGCTTTTTGTTTCCAAAGACATCCAGAAACAGATACTGGGGCTTTTATTATTATTATGTTTTATACACTTTAAAACATGGATTCTCCTCAGCTAGCATGAATGTCACATGTTTCTCAAAGAAAAGTGTAAGCTATTCTAACTGAGCCAGGAGTTGGATTTTTGTTGAGTACAGTCAATGGAAACTTGTGCTGGAAGCTCTTGTCAGTGTCTACCTGACAAACCATTTGTCTACCTGACAGACCATTTATCAGAGCTTGATTCTTTTGTGTTTTTCAACTGGAATGTCTTTATTCTTCTTCTGATTAGTCAGTCAGTGCAGAAAGAATATACAGCTTTTTCTGAGTCACTGAACCCTGCCCAGATGTATTTCCATCTCTCAGTATTTCCATGGAGCAAAAATGTGCCAAGGGTGAAATTACAAGCCTGTGGCTCTTGCAAAGAGTTCAAACCTTGCCAGATTTCATTTTCCCTCTATGGAGTCCTTTTTTAAACTTAGCTGTGTATAAGTGTAACTGATTAAATAGTGAAAAACAAAAATTTAACATTTTTCAAATAACTTCTTATAGTTACCCTGAGAAGAATAATAGTATGAAAGAAGAAGTCTTCTTAAGAGTCTAAAAATTGTGGATAAATTAAGATGCTCAGTACTTTACAGAAGTTCTTCAAGAATTCTATTTGCTTCGTGAATAGGAATATATCACATATAGAGTGTTACCTCAGTATGTTACTATACTAAGAGAATCTGTAGTAGTCTAAGGAAGAGAAATTATGTAAGAGATCAGTTGGGTAGAGTAATGGGAAAATGCAAATATATACTTCAAGCTCTGCTTTACTACTTACTGAACTAAATGAATCTGTGCTTGAAGTTTCTATCTGGTAACTGCTGCTCAGGATTAAATCTCCAAAATAGCAATTGGTGGGATGGAGGTGGAGTGGGGGAGGACCTATTTTTTAGCAGTTACTGTATGTATTTCATTAAAACAGTTGTGTAGCCAGACAGGCCAATTCATCAGCACGAGCCAGATTCTCCTTGTAGAATTGCAATCTTTTGGATGTCACAAATTGCACAGCAAAAGCCTGGAAGCTATTATCCTTCCCATTCTAGGCTTTGCTGTAAACAGTTCATCTGTCAGAGTTCTGAGCTATGGCTGACAGACTGCTGTCTGGTGCCAGACTCCGTGAAGAATGAAGCTCGGAAAAAGTTAACTCAGATTTGTTGTTTTTTTCCAAAATAAAAATTGCCCAAATACTGTTCCACCACAAACGTTAAGTCAATATCTACCTTTTTACTTTTGTTGTTGTTGCTGATGGTGTTCTGATGCCTTGTTAACTATGGCTATTCATGTGAAAAATTATTCCAGCTTCAGACCGGTAAATGAAAGTGAATGCTTCACAGCATGACTTACATAAAGGAAACCATTTTGTGACCCTGCAGCCCTTTCTACATAGGAAAACTAACTTAGAATCTCAAATGCCAGAAAATTTTCCTGTCATCTTTGTGGTCTATCTGTTTAATGAAAACCATAGCGCAACCCAAAGCAAGATGAGTGCCTTTTGTTCTTACAAAACAGAATCCATAAGCATAAATGTGATGAATAAATTTGTAGTGCAGTATTACTCCAAGGGAAGCTTCTCCACAGCCAGCAAATACTTTCATATTGCTTCATTTACACATTCTCAGAGGTATAACCTTGCTGTGGACAAGAATTTTTTTTTCCCTAGTGATTTGGTAGATTAAGAAAAATGATAATTAGACTTTCATTCATCTGTATGCAATGGGGTAAAATCATCTACCATTTATCTTGCTTTTTCTCACTCTGGGCGGTTTCTCAGAATCAAGGGGAGTTAGGCAGATGACTGTTGAGTGCAGGCTATTTATCAGGCAGTAGATTCCAGTACAAAGAGAGGTTTAAATTAATGAATGTCTGGAGCCGTTCTTGGAATTGAAATACAGGAGGTTCCCTCTGACCAGCAGGAGCAGCGCTGCACAGTGTGGGTGCCGGAGCACTGGCACAGGCTGCCCAGAGGCTGTGGGGTCTCCTCCCTGGAGCTCTCCAGAAGCCGCCTGGCCATGGCCTGGGCACCCTGCTCTGGGTGGTGCTGCTGGAGCAGGGGCTGGGACACAGGGACACAGAGGGCACTGCCCACCTCAGCCAGCATGGGGGAATAGGTGTTTGCTTCTTCAGTAGTAATCTGCATCACGAGGTACAGCACTTCCCATATGCAACTTTTGATCTTTGTATCCTTTCCTGTGGGCAAATTAAGTTTTGCTGTGTTTGGATGCCATCTTGTGTCTGAGTTAAGACTCGTGGATATCTCTTGTAGTCCAGGAGTGGCATGAATCTTTCAGTTTTCATCCTATGGCTGCTAAGGATGAAAATAGTGGAGAGTATGTACAGCCCCAAAAGGTTTGGGGGAAAGGAGGAGATTTTTAGAAATCCTTTCAGCACATGAACAAGGGCAGTATTTTTCGTTTTTTTTTTTTCTCCTTAAATTAAAGATGGCTTTTCTTAGTGATGTGTTTATGCTGTCTCAGTTCTCTACCAAAGGGAAGAAGGATATACAGAAGCATTGATCTTTTCAGAGAGTAAAAGGAGTTATTTTCAGTTTCTAGCTTGACTGTCATGATGCAGGAGTGGTACCAGAAGGTCTCTCTCTCTCTCTCACTCTTGGGTTCTAGACAAGGATATTGGATCCCCTTGCATTTTATAAGAGGACTGAGATTGCAACAATAATTTTCATTTACAAAATTTTCTTTGGAGGCAGAATGTCCATTTTTGATTGGGAAGAATTTCGATGTAATACCTTAACATGCTTTTAATGACCACCAAACTTTTTTTCTTTTCCAAATGTGTATCCAATTCTAGGATGTGCTGATGGAATTGTTGGAGCAGTGTGCAGATGGACTCTGGAAGGCAGAACGCTATGAACTGATTGCTGATATATATAAACTTATAATTCCCATTTATGAAAAAAGGAGAGATTTTGAGGTACTAAATTCATCAGAATTAAACTTGAGTGAGAAGAACCTTCTTTTTTTTAGTCTTAACTACATGAAATATTATATGTAATAGAACAAAAGTATTAAAATTCTGAGTACTGTAACTGAAATGTGAATGTGTTGAAATGTTTCTGTTTTAATTTTAAGTAAATTAAGATTTTCAAATAAATATGAATTATTATAATTTAACCTTGCATATTGTCCTGTTGTAAAGGTGCTAAACACACTACTGTTTATCAGAGTAGTCGTTTTAATTGTTATTAGCTACAGGAAGATCATTCGTAGTAGTTGCAAGATAGGAGTGTTCCCTTTATCCTGTTACCCCATTGTTATTTTCTTTAATTTTTAGAGGCTTGCTCATTTATATGACACTCTTCATCGTGCATACAGTAAAGTAACAGAAGTTATGCATACAGGCAAGAGACTGCTGGGAACTTATTTCAGGGTAGCATTCTTTGGACAGGTGAGTATTACTTATCATTACTGCAGTATGCAGTAAGAAAAACCTTTATTTTATAAGATGTGCTGTTTCATCACTTTTGCTGATACCATGACATAAAAAGCACAAGAAACATGTTCTAAAATAAGTAGTTAAACGCTGTCAGTAACTTACTTTGAAATATTTGTCAATTCCAGTACAGTTCTTTCTTATTTTCCTCAGTAAATGTTTTGCTTTTGTTTCCTTTCTTCTTTTATTTACTACCTTAAGGCAGCGGTAAGTTTTCTGTAATGTCAGTTCTTAGCAATGCATTGACTTAATGTCTGTAGTGCTACAGTGTGATTGGCAAGGCTGCTTCTTAGATTGGTATGCATTCAGAGCCACTGCAATTTAAAACAAAACATTAAGTTCCATTTGGAGACCAAATCATTCCTGTCTATGCATCAGTATGCATGCTTCAAACAAATGGCTGTGTATTGAACAGCTTCACATCCTCGAGTATGTGTTCACACTGCATATGTATCAGTATGGTAGCACGCAGTATCAAATAATACACTTTCTACATGCATAGCCCAGTCGTTAATTGTTCAGCTGAGCATGGAGAATTGTGAAGTACTCTGAGCAGTATAACTTTAAATGTATTCTGTTGTCTTTTATAACTTTATAGCAATACCAGTTTACAGACAGTGAAACAGATGTTGAGGTAATTATGGTAACTGCTTATACAGCAAGCAATGCAGTAAAAACTACTGCATTTCACTGTAGTTTGATGTGGGTATTTTTGTCAATCTAGCTTGTGTTTACATATGATATGTTGTGCTTTTCTCTTTTGTCTGTTACATTTTATGACAAAAATATTTATTTTCTGATTTCAAACGTGACTTCAGACATGGCTTTTTGTTTTAAATCAGTCACCTGTTTCACTTTCCATGTACTCTTTGTAACATTCGGTTATGGTTTCAAAACCAAAGCTCTATGTCATGAAAATAAAGAAGTATACACCACAATAGTACAACACAGAATTAAGACATTTTCATAAATCAAATTCCTAACTATTGTCAAAATCCTTGCTTGTGGATCACATAGTTGTACGAGGCAACAAAGTCTCTGTTTTGGCAAGTGAAACGGTGGTGAAAGTTCACTTTTTAAATAAAAGTGAAGAAAATACTTCTATAGCAAGGGCTTTGCACACCATAAAATTGCAACAAACCTTACAATTTTAACCTTGTGTGCTTCCATTATCTTTCATTCATTCTGTAGTCGAGAATTATTTTTCTTCTTCCTGTTGTTTTTTCTCTTTTTTAGTTTTCTTAGGAAACCTTTTTTTTAATTTAGGTTATATTTGATTATTTGCTTTTGCTTGAAACCTAATGTTTAGTGCTGGTTTCCTCTGAACCACAAACACGTTCATCTTAATCACTGTTCAGTGTTGCTTTATATTTTTTTTTCCAATTTTTTGTTTACTTTATTCTGTTTTTTTTAATGCAGGGATTCTTTGAGGATGAAGATGGAAAGGAATATATTTATAAAGAGCCTAAACTCACACCTCTTTCAGAAATTTCTCAAAGACTCCAAAAACTCTACTCTGACAAATTTGGATCTGAAAATGTCAAAATGATTCAGGATTCTGGCAAAGTATGTTTTTTATTCTCTCTAAAGGATTCAATTGTATCATTTCTTTCCACTAATCCACTTGAAATAATGTGGGATCACTGTCATTTACTCATCTGGTACACAACATGCATGTATAAAAAATCTGATGGTTGAAGGGCATGGGAGAATAATCTCTTCCAGTCTGTGATTCTGTTATGCTGTAGGGGACCCTGCTTCATGAGGGAGTTGGGAGCAGATGATCTCCAGAGATCCTCTCCAACCTCAACCATTCTGTGACTAAGGACGACCACATTATTACCATGTTCATATTATTATTATTGTTGCCAGTGTGGTATTAAACTGTGGGTCTCCCAAGATGCTCATCTGTTGTCATCTTTACCTGTAACTTGCTCTTAGTTAAAAATCAAGGATCTAATAAAGTTCAGTGCTGTAAAAGTGTTATCTACCACCACCTTGCCACAGCCTGGTTAAATAAGATAAAATCTCCCATTTATTTTTTTAGAATAGAATAGTTCTGTTGGAAGGAATCTTCAAAGATCATCAAGTCCAACTACTTTGGCTTCTGTAGTCTCACTGCTTTTAAGCTGTGACTTGTCATAGGAATAGCTGGAACCTTTAAATGGAAGAGGATTATGGTAACTCGTAGGCTGAGTAGGCACAAGATGCCTTTCTGCATTCCTTTCATTCCCTTCCTTAGCTTGTTCAAGGCTTCAGACTCTACACTGATTTTCTCATAGTGTAATTTCTTGTCTCTTCTGTTCATTGGTCGTGTAAGCAAGATCACAAAGTGCTGTGCTTCTCAACCATTTACATGCAGCAGTAAGTCCACGTGGTGGGCTTCTCAATACTACTACTCCAACTGGAACTTTAAAGGAAAGGAGAACTTATGCAAGGTTTTAATTTCATGTGTTGGAAGATGAGATTTATATTGTATTCTGTTTTTCACAGTTCTTCCAGTGTACTCTAAATAAAGGCTTTGAGTGTACTGAATTCTTTACAAATAATTATAATTTGTCTGTCTGTCAGCATGTGTAGGGTAGGGTACATTTCTATCAATAATACTGGAATGAATACATAAATTACCACTTAAATTCCACTTAATTTCCACTGAAAAATTGGAAAATATTGCAGATTTTTGTATCAAGCAGCATGTTCCATTAAAAACTGATAGCAGATTGGAGACATAAGATCTATTCAAATTCACTCCAGCATTTAAACACTGACTTTCAGTGTATATTTGCATCAGTGCTTTTCAGTTTATAAAAGTAAAATGGCTCAGAATCAGGCAGAGATAACAAATGTTGGACGTGGGACTAAAATGGCAAGTGACAACATTTGGAAAGTTGCAAAAGTTTAGGGTGCCCTCTTTATCTAATGAGGGAGGGAAAAAATATTCTTGGTCCATTTAGAGACCCTATTGGGTAACGATTATAGGAGGACTTATCTACTGGTACTGGAGATTAGTCACCATTTTTGCCAAGGTAAAAATTTGCCACTCTGAGCTGAACAGGAAGCCTACAGTGTGCCCCCCAGCTTGGGAGCCTCATAGGATGTTGCAGCTGGGACAGACAGGTTGATAAAATTGCCTTCTGGTGGTAATATCTGAACTATCTAAAAGATATGTTTTTATTTTCAGCTATTAACTTTTTGTGTATTGCTAGTTCTGGTCTCCAGTCTCCTCTTGTATCAGCCATCATTATTTGCCAACAGTGTTTGTTTCTTCATTTTATTTCTCCAACTTCTGAAATACAGTATTTACTGTAAAGCATGAATAAAACTATTTTTATTGTAGTTTTGCATATGGCAAAATAATTATAGCTATATAATTCTATAATATATATATTTTATAAATATAGTTAAGACACATAATGAATGTATCAAGCTTCTTAATAGTTAGAAATTGAAGTCAGAGAAGTCCACGAGAGCATTAACATTTGCTATGTTTGCAGCAATTTACAAACTGAGACCAAATATAATATCTGAAATGTGTGTAACTACCATCAAATCCACTTGATTCACAATGTAACTTCATTTCTTTTTTTTTCTTTTAATGTTTTTAAGGTAAATCCAAAGGATTTAGATTCAAAATATGCATATATTCAGGTTACACATGTAGTTCCTTACTTTGAAGAAAAAGAGTTGCAAGAAAGAAAAACAGATTTTGAAAGGACTCATAACATTCGTCGCTTTATGTTTGAGATGCCTTTTACTCAAGCTGGTAAAAGACAAGGAGGAGTAGAAGAACAGTGTAAACGACGGACTATCCTGACAGGTACTCACTGGGTGGAAATTTCCTTTAAAAGAAAACTGCTCTTTTTAAAACATCTTTGCTTCTTTACACTCGGCTTTTCTGTATGTTTTACATTTTGTCTGAAAAAGTCTTTTAGAAGATTTCAGCCATGGCTGTTGAAGTTTATCAGAATGTTCTAAACAGTATTTTGTAAAAACAATTCTTAAGATGAGTATACACTTCAAACTAATACTCAGAATTGTTGCATGGAAGCACGCTTACAAATGACCATCTGGGAATATACAACCGTTTTATAATTTCTCAGTTAAACATTGGGAAAATAGAGTGAAATCTACCAGTTAAAATATTTTCCATATTTTAACCCAAACTAGGCTTTCCATTGGTTTCTTCAAGCAATAATCCTCAAATAGTTTTTTCTTTAGGCTCCAAGAACCATAAATGTGGAATCATTTCATTTGTTCTTTGAAAAGGACTATTTTGTGTTTTGTATCTGTTGAAAGTGTGAGCTTGTGTATCCCTGCCTTAATGTTAGAGGTAAATTGGGCTTATGTGAGTTCATAGAATCAGTCATAGAATCCTTAGAGTTGGAAGGGACCTCTGAAGGCCATGTAGTCCAACTCCTCTGCAGTGAACAGGGACACCACAGCTAGATCAGGACCTGATCCAGCCACACCTTGAAAGTCTCCAAGGGCATCAACCACATCACTGGCAACCTGTTCCAGTGCCTCACCACCATCACTATGAAAGGATGCATCACTTTTTCCTTGTATCTAAAATAAAATATCAGCTTTTTGCTTTTTTAATATCAGTTCATAATATCAGTTTACATAGCTAATACTTAAGAGGAAATTATGTAGTTTTGCCATTCTTTAGTTCTTTTCTTTGAGCTATGTGGATGACAAGCAATTCTTTTTACAATTCTCCTATGAATTAAGTTCTAATATTTTTTTTCTTGATTATTGTTAATAATAGTGATAACAGCGAGGCTTCTATGTTTTAATACACGTAAATCTATTCTTATTTAAATTTTCAGTATTTTGTTTTCCTGTGCAAGTATTATTTCTAATTATATAACGTGTTATTAAAGTGGGTGATGAGTTATGTCAAAATGAGATTTTCACTTACAGTTCTATCAAAGTTCACCTCATTCAAATATGTTTTGAAAACGTTATTAAACTTATTTTTGCCCATAGCTATACATTGCTTCCCGTATGTGAAGAAGCGCATTCCAGTAATGTACCAGCACCACACTGATTTAAACCCCATTGAAGTGGCCATTGATGAAATGAGTAAAAAAGTTGCAGAACTCAGGCAGCTCTGTGCTTCAGCTGAAGTAGATATGATCAAACTGCAGTTGAAGCTACAAGGAAGTGTCAGTGTTCAGGTAAGGCCATACACTTTGCCATTCAGTTATTTTGCTAATTTCTGTCACTGAAAAAGTATAGGATGATAGAATCATAGAGTCACCAAGGTTAGAAAAGGCCTGCAAGATCATCCAGTCCGACCATCCACCTGTCACCGATAGTTCTCACTAAACCATGTTCCTCAACACGGCATCTGAACATTCCTTGAACACCTCCAGGGTTGATGACTTCACCACCTCCCTGGGCAGCCCAATCCAGTGCCTGACCACTATTTCAGAAGAGTAATATTTCCTAACATCCAGTCTGAATCTCCCCTGATACAACCTGAAGCCATTCCCTCTAGTCCTATTGCCAGTTACACAAGAGAGCTCACCACAACATCCCTTCAGGTAGTTACAGAGAGCAATAAGGTCTCCCCTGAGCCTCCTCTTCTCCAGACTGACCAATCCCAGCTCCCTCAGCCACTGCCCATAAGGCCTGTGCTCCAGACCTATCAAAGCAGCATTTTCCATTCTGCGTATTCAAGAATGTCCAAAGTCAGTAACATACTTCTTGTTTGTAACTTTTCCCAGAACAGGAAAAGCAACAGAAATATTTCATACAAACACTGATCACTTGACATTTGGTTCTGTGAAAGGGTTCAGATTATGTTTCCGGAAACTATGATGGTCTGAAACTAGAATAAAATAGTGACTTCCCATCTGAGCTGGAAGTATCACTGATTACCCAGCTGTAGGTCTGCTCGCATTAGGTACAGTGCATTTGTTGCTGGTTTTGTATTTTGGTAAGATACTTAAGGGGATGAAGGGGGAGCTGAAATACAGAGGAAGGATAATAGAAGAAAATCTCACTGTGCAATGTTTTGGGGGGGTTTTGTTGGTTTATTTATTTATTGTTGTTACCTAAGGCAAGCAAAACTGAACATAGTAAAAAGAAATCATCACCAGAATTGGATACATTATGTGTGAATTTTAGCAAATAGAAATCAATGTGTACAGGTCTTAAGAATTATTTCTTATATAGTAAGTCCAGGATTTCTTGTTTTATTTTTGTTTTTTTTGTTCATTTTTTTTGTTTGATCGGTTTTGTTATATATATATATTTTTTTTTTTAATAATTGTGTTCTCCTGAGAAAGGCAGGACACTTTTGATACCTGTTATTCCTAAGACAGTAAGTCAGAGAGCTAACCATGTTTTGTAATTCTTGTTCTTAGGTTAATGCTGGTCCATTAGCGTATGCACGAGCTTTCTTAGATGACACAAACACCAAAAGATATCCAGACAATAAAGTGAAGCTACTAAAGGAAGTGTTTAGGTATGTTTGTTTGCTATTTAATAAAACAAATAAGAATTCAAGATGGACACAAGATTTTAAAAAATACTTTTAAATAGCATTTTTAACTACTCATCTGGTTTTTGTATTCCCATTTGAGACCTTTGTTATTATTTTATCTAAATCAGGCAATTTGTTGAAGCTTGTGGGCATGCTCTTGGTGTAAACGAGCGACTTATAAAGGAAGATCAGTTGGAATATCAAGAGGAAATGAAAGCCAACTACAGAGAAATGGCAAAAGAGCTTTCTGAAATAATGCATGAGCAAGTAGGTGCTGAAATGAATTTATGCATTCCAGTCTTCAAAATGTAGCTGAAATGTGAATCCAGTAGGAAGAGCATGTATTATCCATTACTTCAGGGGAATTGTGTTTGTTTTTTCTTTCATTTCTCTTTCCTGTCATGAAATTTTAGAGCTGCATCAGGTTGTTTTTTTTTTATTTTTGTATTTTCTACACTGCTTTCTTTACCTTCAGAATTAAATTCTGCTCATTAAAAAAGTAAATCTCATTTGTACCAGCCTGATTTTCATAGGAGAGTAAGTTTACAGTAAAGATGAAAAACAAATTTTATAACATGAAAACGTATGTCAAGAATAATTAATATGTCTTTCATTCAGTGACCCAGAAACCTAATTTCATCAGTCTATGCTTCCTGATAACTGTAGGGGAATTTCATCTGCAAGTTTACCCTTCTTTATTTGCATTTTGGAGTTGCAAGCATTTACTTCTTTTTCTTTTTACTTCCACAAGTACGAGTTAAACATCTTTCAGGAGTTATTTCAGCACATTTTCCTTTCCACTACAGACAGTGCAAAGAGGAGCTCTTTGTTTCCTTCATCCTTACACCCTACATACAATATATTGAAAGTCAAACTCAAGACCTACCTGAAACATTCAGTCTAGTTGGCACTTAATTTATTAATCTTCCTACTTTTTTCAGGATTACGTCCTTAAGTACAGTGATTTTACCTATTTATTATTTTTGACATGTCCAAATTAGTCTATTATGATCCAAGAAGCAGTTGCTTAAAAAAGTCATGCTGCATACCTGCATAACAGTTTATGCATATGTGGAAGTTGTGTCTTCTATGCTTGCCTACATAGTGTCCAAAATTTCTATGGCAGTTTTTTTTTTTTCCATTCAGAAGTTTGCCAGCTGGATGAAATTCTGTTCACATGCTTTCCTGTTTTTTGTTCCCTCATCTTTTCTTCTCAAGTAGTATGCTCTGAGTAGCTCTGTGCTTTAGATTCTGGTGAAGCACAGGAATACAGCAGGTACACAGGATTTGTTTTCATTCTCTTAGTCTTTTGTTACACCACGACAAAGAGAAGCTTACACAAAAACAGATGGATTTGAACCACTGATAATGGGGAATGTGGTGAGACAAGGTTTGTAGGGAGTGATGCCATTTTGTCAGAACACACTTTTGTACTTTTTTAGGAAAAAAAAGGTTATTTCAAATGTGAAGTCTTGAATGATCCCTCAAACAGGAAAAGGGCTAACAAAATACAGGATAGTTTGACTATACTTTAATGTAATGTACTGAAAAGCATAAGGTAGTGGTGGTGTTAAGGAAGGAGAATAACTGCTTGGACAGCCAATCCAAATAAATGAAGTCTAGGGGAGAATTAGACAGTTGTGCAGAAGATCCCTTCAGAAAGAGAGGAAAATGTTTTGAACAGATAGTGGTAATGATTATGAAAGAAAAATTAATCTTACCCTGGTGCAGAAAAAAAGTAAAAGGATATAATGAACACAGGAAGAAATACTTTGAACTCAGAGCAAGTTGCTGATGTTTAAAAAACGTTCATGTGTGAGTTTCCAAAGATTTGAGAGTAGGAGAAAAGATGTCATGCTTGTAACTCTAGGAGTACATCAAATTGGATAAAAATAAATAGAGAGAAGGGGCAAACAATTGACACTGTAAGACAGTGTGAATGAATATGAAATGTGCAGCACTGAGTGCAGTGATGTGTACTATTAGCCTACTATTGCGGGTTTATTCAATTGAATAATTAAAACCTTCTGTGTCAAAAATAAAGAAAAATTCAATTAATCACATCACAAAGGCCTTCACCAAAGCCTTTACAAATATGACCCTTATGTGCCTGCCTGTTGCTGTATTTGGAGAAAATTCAAAAAGGCTTCTCACAGTGTTTGTTCTGTCATTGGAAAAAGCAGTAACTAGTAGCTGTCTTACAGTAGTATGGTCTATAAAAACTTGCAAAAAGTTTGGTATGGAAAATTGTATAAAATAATCTTAACTTGTTTTTCTTTTTCTTTTTTTTTTTTCCTCTGCTTGCAAATATCAGATGGGATGGTAATTAGTTTTCTTTACTTTTGCTCTTAGTTGGTCTAATAGTTATGTAATTCCTTTAAGCTAAGGCTGAATCTTCATGTTCACCATAAAAAGTGTACCTTGTCCCGAGCAACTTTGCTCTCTCTCTCTCTTTATTCATCCTGTAGGTGAGTAGGTGTTATGAGATGACCCTGCTTGAGCCAAGAAAGTTGGCCATGGGGGATTCCAACTCAAGCAGTCTGTGATTCTGTGATGTTAAAAATGAAGTCCTTTTGGTGAACTATTGAAAGCTGTGTTATAAGAACTGTTTTATAAATGCTTATGTCATTTTGGAACGTTTTGGTAAAAGCATGTTTTCCATTTTAAGATTACTCCAGTTGAAGAAAAGGCCAACGTTATGCCCAATTCATTACACATTTTCAACGCCATAAGTGGAACTCCAACAAGCACAACAGTTCATGGGATGCCCAGTTCTTCTTCAGTTGCATGATTGCTTTGTACAGTATGGTGGGGCTTTTTTGTTGGACTTAGATTTTTCTTAAGTATGTGGATTTGCTTCATTGTGTGCACACTCAGGATGATACTGAAGCTAAATGTTGGGCACGTGCAAGCTGCACAATACATTAAAAAGTCTGAGCACACTTAGATATCAAGGCAGACAGCGATAGTCTTTAGAGTAAGTAAAGGAGGCGCACATTATTTTTTATCTTGCTGGTAACACTAAAAAGTATTCACAGTGTCATCACAGACGTGCGTGTTGAGAAATTATAAAGTTGAAGTTCATTTCTTTTTTGCATTAGAAAGTATTATTAAGATGAATTGCACATTACAAAAAGTGTTGTGGGATGTAATTTTGCAGATATGTAACATTCAGGTGTTCTTTTTTGTGTATGGCACATAGAGATCGATTCCAAGTACAGGAACTATTTTGGGACTAGACAGAGACACTAGTTTTTTGGGTTTAATGCAACTGACAGTAGTAGTTTTTGTACCATTTGGCAAATTGTTGTGCTTTATTTTATACCTTGTTGCATTTTGGAAGTGTGTGAGCTTGGATCTTAAACAACTGAATACAACCAAAGGTCTGTATTAATGAACACGGAGTTATACTAAACTATCAATAGTAGTAAACTGTTATGTACATATTGTTTGTTAATACAGCCCATACAGTCTGTACATAAATGTATTACATTTCTAAGCATTTTTAATATCCATACCAGCTCTTATCCTGCTTTCAGGTTATTGTGAAAATTGGCTCATTCCAAGTATATGCAGACTTTACTGTTCATTTATTCATGTATATAAATAAGTGCAATATAAAGATGTATACAGTCTTTGCTATGTTAGGTTTATATGCAGTTATTAAAAGAAAAAATACTTTTTTGCCAAAGCAATGGAGTATGTAATTGGTGATTATGGTTACTGTGGTAAATGGTGGTATAATTTAAAGCTTTTTCCATATTCTTATTCTTTTAAGACATTAATTTAGTAATTTTATATTTGGGGGAAATAAAGGTTTTTAATTTTATTTAACTGGAAGCACTGTCCTGCTGTAATTAAACATTCTGTACTACATCTATATTAAAAGGAAAAAAGTAGTTACTTTTCTCACTGTGTGCTCTGGTTTTTATTTTAGATTTACCCATAAAGCTGGTGAAAGATGAAAGCTTGAATAAAATAAAAACAACTTTCTGCACCTTAAGATGCTTCTAGGGTATACTTAGTATTTCTTGGTACTAAAGGGATTGTAGGTCATCAGTTAAAACAACAGTTTTGGGTAAATCTTGTTTGACCCAAGCAGCATGTTATAATAACTAAAGAATATTTTCACCATTACAGTTAATATGAGGACGTCTTCAAAACTCTTCATCACATGACAGTAGCAATCATCTTGCCTTCTGATATTAAGTTTACTTTCATTTCCTATAGCATGGCCTCAAATTCATATGTTGCCAATACTCATACAAGGTTTTTTCCCAGCAGCTCATCCTGATTTAATCAGCTTCACACCAGTAGTTTTCAAATTAATGCAAGTGTGAGGTCAGATGTTTTTTTCAGGCGCTTGAGGAAAAAACACTGCAGTGTGTGGTGATAGGATGAGGGGAAATGGCCACAAACTGAAGCATAGGAAGTTCCACACAAAAGTGTGTGGGAACTTCTCCACAGTGCAGTGATGGAGCACTGGCACAGGCTGCACAGAGAGGTCGTGGAGTCTCCTTCTCTGGAGATGTTCAAGACCTGCCTGGACACCTACCTGTGCAACCTGGGCTAGGGAGCTGCTTTGGCAGGGGGTTGGACTCCATGATCTCTGGAGGACCCTTCCAACCCCTACAATTCTGTGATTCTGTGATCCATCTGTCTGGAAGAGTTATCTGTCTGTATACAAGAAAGTGCTTTGAACAGCTGAATAAGTATAACTGAGTGGGCATTTAGTGTATGAAAAAAATTGAACTTGAGGCCTGGAAGAAGTCTGGTCAGAAATTGGCATCGTCCTTCTGCACTAGTCAACATTCTTCAATCAAACAGCTATGGAGGGAGCTGAAACTTCTGATAGAGCTATTAAGTAACTAGTCTTTTATTTTCAATTGCATGAGTTGTAAATGAAATTGATAAGTTCTCAAGGGCATACAGATAACTGCAAGAAAGAACCTTACTTAAGCAAAACTGTTCACTTCATTGCTCATTCCACAACTCTGAAAAGTCTCTGAACGCTGTGTAGTGAGAGAGAAGTTCAGAGCTATATTTGATTTAGTGAGGCTTTAGCAGCCACCTTAACCATAATAATATCAGGGAACGTAAGGGGACAGACACCTTTTATAAGTTGGATAATGAAGTGGAAGAGTTGTCAACATTACTGTTTAGCTTGTGACAAAAAAAGAAAACTATTCGTCCATTAACAGTCTCTTGAGGATTGAGTTTGGGTTTTATTTCTGTTTGCTTAAAGCTTTCTCTCATCTCAAGTGATGGACCTTTCTTCTGCATGGATAATTTGAAACATATCTTCTCATCCCCATGTGCTAGTCAACTGTAAAAATACATCATAAAACTTGGAAACTATCTATTTATATGTGCCTAGTGTGGTTATATGCCTTGATTTTATGTGTGTTTGTTTTTTTAAACCACTTACAGTTTGCTTGAGAAAGACAAAACAGAGGAGGTCACACCCTACGCTAAAATATAGTGTCTGTTTGGAGATAGATACCAGTGACTCAGAACCACAGGAAGAGAAATGAAGCCATGTGCTAACAAATAAAGCACAAAGTAGCAATATATTAACAAATGTCTGTGTTGTTAAAGCTCAGCACTGGATAATTAACTTGCCATGCACACTGGGGGGATGAGTGAGGGCATAACCAACTCATTTTGAGAGACGTGCTTGAAGTATCACACACTTAGCAGTGAAATATACTTATTTAGTACCCTTCAGAAAACCATTGTATCTTAACGTTTTGGATTATAGCTTATTACTGTTAAATAATTACTATACATGCATAGAAACCCGTGATCAGAACGCAGCGGTATTTATTATCAAGTGGCTGCAATAACCACAAAATAAAGACTTTTGCTCACTTTCAGAGGAGTCTAAATCTCAACAGCTCGTTGATCAAGGACATTGATATAAATCGCATTTTTAACAATTGGCTGGGTGGACTTAAAGAAATGTTATAGATTAATGATTTTTTAATTTTTTTTTTAAGTGGAATATTTAAGTGGAAAGAAGAGGAAATAGAAACTGAAGTACCGAATATTAAGGAATGTAAGATGGTCAGTAGAAGAATCTGTCTCGCACAACTGAAGGTTACCAGGCATTTGTCTGAAATATGGGCTAGCTTTGAAATAGCCTCATTTCTAGCAGGTGGTTAAGCGTGGAGGTATGCTGAAAATGCTTGTTGTGTTCTGTCTGGGAAACAGTCGAGAAAACACATTTTCATGCAAAGGTGATGAAATATTTTATAGATCCCACAAAGTCCAAAAGGAGCTTTATTTCTATGAGGTATTCAGTACCTACAGGCATAAAAATTGAAGCCAAGTGCAGTGAGAGTTGGCTGGTCCTGGTCTGCTAATAATGTTCCTTTGAAAGAGGTTTCAGAGTACAGAAATTGAAGAATTTCCTTCACATTGTCACAATATTCAGAAAAGGCCGTGTGGGAGGATTGTGTTCTTGCTGCCATGGTACCGGTGGGAACCCAGACACTAGGAGATCTATTGTGAGATTCCAATGAAGAGGAACTGAAGATAGGCTTATACAGAGCACGGGCCTGCTCAGACAGCTGTCTGCATCTGCAGAAACTCGGAATTTAGGGGATGCTCCGTAATTCACATGGACTGCGTAGTAGAGTGTTAACAAAATTGAATTTAAGACCACAAGGAAAGGGGAGGTGGTATTTAATCTCTGTCACTAGGGTTCCCTCAGATTTCACCTGTGCCGTTCTCAAACCAAGCACCAAGATGGGTGTTTCCAGGTGGGCATGGCAGCCTGCTGAATAGCCCTGTGGAGAGCTGTGGAAGATAAAGAATGCTAGCTCATGAGCCTTGCCACATGCCTTGCCACGTGGGTACATTGTTGGCAACGACAAAGTTTTTCAGCCAGATGCTGTCTCCTTCAGTTGTTACTGAGTGATCTTCTACCTCAGCCTTGCTTACCTCATCCCCCATAAGCCCCGAGGGAGGTCGCTATCTGTTTCCTCATTTGAGTATCTTTATGGCTGCAGCCTTTCCTCCTGCTGGGACAGCAGGAAGTATTAGCCACATGCTGTAACCTTACCACCGTCCTCCTGTTATCAGAGCTCAGGTCTTCTGCTGACAAGTCACCAATTCCTGTAGCCCTATTGGAGCTCAGGCCTGCTGGTCTTGATGCAGACAGCACATTCCTCAGCATTTACTACTTCGATTGCTGTTATCAGGACATGCTTCAACCCTTGTTACTTCTTGTGCTTCCTCTTTGGCTTGAATGAAGTGTGAGTGGAGACACCATTCTCAATGGTTTTTCTACAACCCCCTACCATAGACCTTTCTAATCGAGGTGCAGGAGAACAATCTGGCAAACATTTTCAGAGTCCATTGCTGGAAAATCACACGCAACTCTGCTAGTAAATATCGGTGTAGTAGTGGTACTATTCAACACTTGAACTGGTAGTACAGAAAGTACCAAAAAAATACAAAATCACACCAACTTAAAGTGTGCAAAAATAAAGGTCGCAGTCTCTCAGATTTGAACTGTTTCAGATGTGGACCTGTAAGTATTTGGGTACTACCATCTGCAATTTCTAGAAACAAGAAAATCTAAATGTACGAGTTGTCTCTTGGGAAACAGTAACACTGCAAAGGATTTAAGGATTGCTCAGAATACACATCTTGCCATAAGCAAACGCTTACTGTAGTTCTGTGGCAAAGAAAACTGATGCAATAAGCGGATATAAATGAAAAGTGTTATGGTGGGTTTGCCTCCTACCATATAGCGCTTGTGAAAACAGTATAAAATCTTGTACTGCTGGGAAGGCACTGGGGCCTAAGTGTTGAAACCAGGAATTTCTGAGCATAAGGAGAAAAAGACATAGAACTGTTTTGAGGGATAAAAAAAAATCGTCTGTGGTTTGGGATCCAGGAGAGATTATTTGGATTGGCAAGCAGAAAATTGAGAAGTGTAAAACACAAGAAGTAACCAGGCCAAAGAGCAAGGTGGGTACTGTGGGGCTTTTAAAATCTGGGTAAAGGACGCAACAGCAATTGGATGCTGAAGCCAAGCCAATTCAGATTAGAAACTGAGATAAAGATTCTTAATCCCCTTCAACCATTTCTCAATCCCGCTCCAACCACTGCATTCACTACTACTTGTGCTCTGTCCCAAAGGTCTTAACATCTTCTGTCTGACACTCATTGCAGTTAGCAAATGTTATTCTCTGAACTACTTCTTGGTGTCGGCTGTGGTACCAAGCTGAGGCTGCATGCACTAGCTCACAGCTGTTTGTCTTTTTTTAGGTCCATGTTTAGCTGAAGCTAAGTTCTGAATAATAGCATGAAATCACTGGTGCTTTTTAGCTAATGTTAGTTGCCATTAACTAGCTCCATTTCATAGCTACTTCATAACAACATTCTGGAAAACCAGATGCATGCAGAAGTGTAATAGTGGTAGCAACAGATATAGCTAATAACTGATAGATATCTTATATAAAATATTTGTGGGTGATATAAGAAGTGGAAAACTTATAGTTTCAGTCACAGTGCCATTCCTGACCATCCCTCGTGCTCAGCTTCCCCCTCACTGAAGTCTTGGCTCCCAAGAACCTCTTAGCTACGAAGAGCAGAGCCACAGAATGAAAAAGTGGCCACATTTTATCTTCTGTCTCACAATTGTAAAATACATCATCTGATGTACAAAATAAAACCCAGATGCTACTATTAAAGCTAAATGGCAGTTTAATAGCACTCCATAATCCCAAGTCATTTTAAAAGCAATCCACGCAGCTCCAACTTCACCCCGATACAAAATGCGGCAGCGCCTGTTGGCAGAGTGGGGCAATAGTTTCATAATGTATACAACTGCATTGCATAACAGCAGAAGTCACAATGCATGTTCCACCCTGTGAGGGAAAAGAGATAAGCAAGGAGCAGCGTATCCCTCCTGCCAGGACTAACCTTTCAGCTTTACAATCTCACTCACGTGCTGGGTCGTTCTCAGCCGTTGTCTTCTGAGGTACTGCTTGATCCTTGGTCCTGCCTGCCCTACCACGGTTTCCAGTGGGTAAAGCCTTCCTCTAGGCAGGCTGCCTGCAGGCCTTTCTGCTTGCCAGTCCACCTGCAGTGCCCTGTCTCTGAATGCTCTTTTTTCACTCTTCTCCATATCCTTGTTCTGGCCAAAAAGCAGTTGTCCTCCCCACAAGCAAGCCATTTAGCCAAAGTCTTAACATGGTGTGGTTCAGAGCAAAAAAAAAGGAAAGTTCAGACTGGGCACTACAGAAAAAAAAACAAAACCCAAACCCAAACCAGGAGGTCTCATTAGGAGTTTGTGTGATCTGATAACAGTAAGAAGAGGAATTGGATTTGGCAGGACCCATGACAAACAGGAACTGCAGAGTTTCTCTCCAGAAATGGTACATAAGTGGAAGAGGAGGATAAAGATGACACCTCATCTTCTGGCCATGTTTTCTGGTCCACTCAAAGAGAGGGCAGAGTCAGTCTTTCCCTACAGGAGGATGAACATGTCCATGGATGCCTCCCATTGGGACACACCAGTAAGTAGAGGAAAGGTTGTTTGGGGAAGCGAGAATAAATAGGTAACCTAATTTATCAGAAAATAGGTCAGCATGGAGGGGCCCATTCTATAGATACAGCATAATGTAACCACTTCTCACGGAGAGGAAGCAGCCAAATGTTTCTGTGATTGAACAGATGTGGTCTTTCTCCTTGAGGACAAGACATCATCTATTACTGTAGCAGCAGCACGACTTGGAAAAGAAAGCATTTCTGATCAGTATCATATTTGTAAGCATTATAGCAACGTGCTAGTAGTTGGTACTGATAAAGGACAGTGTTCTCACAACAAGATGCAAGTTCAGGTTGTAAATTTAAATTTGAAATATGTAAGTTTAACTCCAGTATTAAATCAGACAGAAGTGGGCTCTGTAGTGGTACTTGCTCCGTGTGAAACATCTGTGGATTTGCAGGGACAAACCCAAATTAATTTCTGATGCACAAACTGATTCTCAGCCCCTCCAGCCCAAGTGAGCCGTGCAGCGTACGCTGCCCTGCTTTGCTGGTGGTGATTGCAGAGCCTGTTACAGAAGTGCTCAGGTGTCCTATGGCCTTTCCATAACAACTTGCCTTTCCGTTCTCGGCTGCCTATTTTTAGAGCTTTATCGATATCTTGCTAGGAGCGTGTTAACGAGTTTTGCTCAGGGCCACCTGTAATCACTTGTTTGTGTAAGAGAGCACCACAGGGCTGGTCTGTTCCACAGCAGTTCCCAAACAAATGAAACCAGCACCATTTATTCTGCTTGCATGCCTTTTCCCCGCCTTCTCTTTGCTTTTCAACATAAATTGTTGGGAAATGTTGCTTTGCATTGATTTTGCATCATGAAGGATTGTTTCCATTATAGAAAATATTTCTGTATACAGTGTATGTGCTGTATAGGTTTAGCAATCTGAAATCTTAGAAGACTTGCCTGGATGTGAGACCACCAGGCTTACCACAGCCCTTTCTGTAAAGCTCGCTTCTTTGGGAAAAGCTGTAGAAGAGAATGAACTACAAATGCTGTAAACTCCAATAATCAGAAGAGCAAACCATGCATGAGGAGAGACAGAGCCCAGGGCTGGGCAGCTGCAGGTGTCTGAGTAATTTCTGAAGTCTCCTGAAACTTCAGTTGTACCTTCAAATGTCTTAGGCAGCACCGGATAATCAGAACGCGGTGTCTGTAACAACACCACACTTGATGTGCTGTTTCCATGGTTGTATTTGGTGTTTTCATCTGATTCACCAGCCACTTTGGCCACCTTTTGGTTTGACTTCTTCCACCATGAACACTGAATGCATTTGGAGAGGCAGAACCCCATTTCTGATTCCTGCGCGGGAATACGCTCCTTGTTTCTCTCTCTCTCTCTCGGCAGCCCCTCCCAGAAGAACTCCCATTTCTTGGGGAACCGACAGTGTTGAGGGATGGGGTAAACCACAACATCTTCTCCCTGACATGTAGGCCCGGGTTTGTGAAATATTGTATGCAAACATGATGTATTTTTAGGTTGTTTATGTACTGTTATGTCCTAACCTTACCTTTGTATTGGAAGTGTTTAACTCAGAAGCCTTTGCAAAGAGCAAAAAGCAGTTAGTGGTCTATTTTTTCTTCAACGTAACACCTTCCCTTAATTGGGAATATGGGTTGAGTAAGTAAGTTCAAGTAAGTGCAAACCCTGGGCTTTCCAACCATAGGAAGGTGAAGGGGCATCTCATCCCTGTTACTTGCTCAAGGGAAATTACTTGCCCAAGGGAGTGCAAAGAACAAAGAAAATAAGAATATAACCACTGAGATCAAAAGTAATGTATTATTTTCTAATTTGGACAGTATTATAAAAAATGTAAACTGCCACCCCAAAAATGATGCACAGTGTCACAGGATGTTTCTCCTTGAAAATGTGAGCATCCAGTCTTGTATGTGGGGGAAAAAAATCTCTATCAAGGTGTGCACCAATGAACTGGTAATCTCCACAACTCTAAGACACATCACACCAGTTCCTAAACATTGAGTCACTTTAAGCTGATAGGAAGAAATTCTTCACTCAGAGGCTGCCAGGAGGAGCTGTGGTGCCCCATCCCTGGAGGTGCTCAAGAACAGGTTAGATAGATTCCCAGGCCACGTGATCTAGAGGCTGGCAACCCTGCCCATGGTAGGGGGCTTGAACTAGATGATCTTTGAGGTCCCTTCCAACCCAAGCCATGCTATGATTCTGTCAGTCTTTAACATGTTTCCGAGTCAAAACACAGGTCAGTTAAGAGATGACAATTGTACTTGCATTTTTCTGTCAACATCATGATTCATTTTGTAAGACTGGTTGCATGTTTACAAGACAGTTCATCCTGTCTTTGCAGCTGTTGCCCTGGTGAGACTCTGATGTGCCATCCTTAGGAAAAATTCTAAGTACGGTTTGTTTACAAACATGCTGAAGATAAAACTTTAGAAGATATGACTGAAAAGCTCAAATGTTCGCTCAGAGATAGCAGATCTCAACATGAATCTGAATTTTCAAAGAAAAATATCATTGTGGATGTACAAAGTAAACAAACTATCTGTTGAAGAGCAGTGTTAGAGAAATGACACTCAGCAAACTTGCATTGCCTGTGGTCACACACTGTACAGGGAAAGGCTTGAAATCCAAATGAGCGCAGGACACCTACACTTCTGGGTTTTTTTCCTTAAATACACTGCCAGGTTGCCTGTTTCTCTCCAGTAGGAAGAACCCCATCGAGGCTTGGTGTTAGGAATTCCCCAGCTGTGCCCTACTTCCCTCACCAGCCACCCTTCATACTCAGCCAGCACTCCTGTTTGCCTGCCCTATGCAGCTGCTGGGAGTGCCCTTACCGGCACACTGGGCCCCACTGGCCCAGCAGGGCATTGCCCAAGGGCTGGCAGGGGCTCAACAGCAGCTTTGGGGTCACTGTGCATTTCTGCTTGCCCAGCCTCTCTCCTGGTGCTCCGCTCAGACACAGCACAGTGCTTGCTCTCCATACCTGCTGGTTGTGGTGTGTGATGGAGGCTGAGGGCAAGACCACAAAGGTATTTCAAGGCTGGAAGAGATGCTTGCATCTCCAAGTCTGAAATCAAGGCCTTCAGCACCTCCTTGCAGTGGTCTATGTGTTTTCCTCATAGTTCTGCACTTCCACTTCCCCTTGTTCAGTCACAGAACAGCTTCCCATTACATTCCCCAGGAGGGAAACACCAGCAGAGCTGCTGTCATGATACAAGATGGGTTTGAGGAGGAAGTGGAAGAGGGGGAAACCCCAGCAGAGCAGGGACACTCCTTGGTCCTGGGGAGGGCACCCATATCCCACTGATGCTCGTGTGGGGCTGCTCACCCGCCCTCCATGGCAACAAATTACAGGGGAATATGTCTGGTGCTACAGAAAAGACAATGTTATTGGAGAGTGAACGAGCTGGAAATAAACACTCTTAACGATGAGCTATTGACCTCAAGTTGTGTTTTGAGGAAAAATAAAAAAACACTTTAGGCAGAAGTGATTTTACAGTGTACTGTGTACCATTAACTCGTGAGGTCTGCACCTGCCTGGTTAACCGCTTGTTGCCACAGGCGCTGCTAATGAGCCACAGGTTCTTGGCATCAGACCAGGGCGGCTCCAGGTAAATAAAGCTTACTTTAGTTGCTTTATTTATACAAAGGTCTGGGCCCTCCTTCCTACTTTCCTCTCTTCCCTGCGCCCACACAGTGTGAGCACAGGCAGCCCGCCAGAGGAGCTGCCTCCGCTCTGGGCCGCAGACGACAGCCGGCCTGCTCCTGAGGGACAGCCCAGCACAGCTCGGCTCTTTACACACACACACACACACACACACACACACCTCTGCTCTGCTTTGATGTCCTCCTGAAGTCACAGGTCTGTATGCTTTGAGGTCAATTTGATATTCGATGGGTACCCCAAGTTCAGAACCCAGTGCACGCACTGCCTGGCTGCTGGGGATGGCTGGTCCTGATCATTGTTGCATGCAGCTGAGCTGCTGCAGATCCACCATGGTGCTCCCCAGGCCCAAAATCATTGAACACCTAAAGTTAGAAGGAGCCCACAAGGATCATGGGGTCCAACTCCAGGCTCCACACAGCACCGCCCAAAATCAAACCCTATGTCTGAGAGTGGTGTCCAAATGCTTCCTGAAATCCAGCAAACTTGCTGCATGCCCTGTTCCTAACTCCCAGCTGGCCCTCCCTGACACAGCTCCATGCCATTCCCTCGGGCCCTGTGGCTGTCACACAGAGCAGAGCTCAGCGCTGCCCTCCACTCCCTTTCCTGCCATCCAACCAAGCATTCACTCCAACCAGCATGCCTTACCTTCAAGAAATGAAATGAGATACTGTGTTATGGGAAAGGTCACGGGGAGCTCATGTTATTTTCTTCCTTATCTAAATGTTCATGGTTTTAGTGAGATGCCTCAGTTACATCAGAAAGGGTAGGTTCTCTCTGAAAGGCTTTTGTATCTGCCATCCAATTACTAATCACTTTTTCCTCGGATTTGAAATCTAGAATGTGATGATAGCATTTTCATGGGAGGAGCTGTTACTGATATGCAACCCATGGTTGCCTACTGCCACTGTGATGCCCAAAGAAATTGTGAATATGGAAGGAAAACCTTTAGTTTCTGTTCATATTGCAATGAATGTGTTACCTGAATCAGCTTTCACCTTTCACAGAATCACAGAATCACAGGGGATGGAAGGGACCTCAAGAGATCATCAAGTCCAACCCCCCTGCCAAAGCAGGTTCCCTACACCAGGTAGGGACACACTAATAGCTACCTGGTGCTGAGCTGCACATTTTCAGTTTCTTTATGCTTACTATCATTCTTCCAATTTGAAATACTGAGCCAAAATCATCTGCCAAGATTTTTTTAAATACACAGACTCTAAACAAACACCAATTAGTCATTTTAACTTCACTCCTAGCTCAGGTTCTCAGTCTTTAAATAATCAGTGATTGTTATCAACTTTTCCATTTGAGTGAAGTCACCTCATCACCTCTCTCTGCCAGGGCCTCAAGAAAACAATTGTACCAGCTTCCCCCAAACCTTTAGCTGAGCTCTACTTTGTGGCATTTAATTAATGACAGAGTAAGATACCCATCAATTAAAATGTCCGCCCATACAGCCAAGATGTTTGTGCTAGGACACATTCTTAGAATAATTCATAGTTTTAACCTGCCAGGTTTACAGAAGTCACATACCGTACTTCCTCATCACTCCGTGTAGCTCCTGCTTAACTGTTTGAAGTTAGGTTGCCCAAATTTTCTGTTATGCCTTGAAAATGCACCACCTCCTCCCAAGTACAGAGCTTTGCAGAAGGAAGTTGAAGCCCTGTCTCTGTCTGCAGAGCATTTGCTTTTAGTAGTCCTGCTGCCTTCTCAGCTTTCCTGTGAAGCAGGCCCAAGAAGGAACCCCAAACCCCCTCAGCTCAACTTCTGCTCCTGTCACTAGGACGGTCACAAAAAGCCCCTGCAAAGCTCACGCTTGGTGAGTCAGTTCTGCATGCAAACAGACCAGTCCAGAAGCTCCTGTGAAGCAATTGTGTGGACCTTGATCACTGTGGGGTGAATTAAAACGTTTGTACTCATCAGGATGAGTTCTCTGCTTTCATTTCTAGGGTATCTGTGTGACAGGTGGTTGTTTTTAGTTGTTGGTTTTTTTTTTCCCATGTTTGGCTTAAGAGAGGCCTTGAATTCTGAGAGATTACAGGAGCAGAAGCCAACATGACCAATGTAGCATATTTATCTCAGACTGCTAGGAAAGCTCTCTTATTCTGCACTTCTCACTTGGATATCTCCTTCTAGGAAGAAACATTTGAGGCCTGTTGTTTACTTGCACAAAATGCATGCAGTTACTTAAGACGTGCTTGGTGACAAACCTAAATGCTTATCCACCACTGTGGTTTATACAAGGAGAAGAGGCTAAATGTCCAAATGTCCAAATCTAGTTATGAGGGGAGAAATCTCATTTTCCTATTTTAACAGCTCTACAAGGTTGGTGGCACCTCAGTGATTTCTGCATGGGAGCGAGCTGTCAGTGATGCTGGCATTACTCACTGTGTTTCAGACTGCTTGTCGGCCAGACCAACCCCAGCAGGGACATACTGTCTGCTGAGCTCTGTGGGCACACACTACATGCTGAGCAGGCACATCCAGCGTGCTGCTTTTCCTACAGCATAAGCCGTGTTTCTTACAAGTGTATGTGCTATAAGCCTGGCTATAGCCTGAAGGAAAGAAAGGGTGGATGACAGGTGATACCAGCATGGCTTCACCAAGGGCAAATCCTGCTTGCCCAACAAAGCGACCTTTCACGATGGTGTCAATGAATCAGTGGATGAAGCAAGAGCCACTGATGTCATCTGTGTGAACTTCAGTAAGGCCTCTGATACTGTACCACTCAGCCTCCCTCTCTCCAAATTGGAAGCACATGGATTTGATGGGCGGACTGTTCAATGGACAAAGAAGTGGCTGCAGGATCAAGTCCAGAGTGGTGGTCAATGGCCCAGGCAACCTGATGTAGCTGTGCATGTCCTTGTTTGCTGCAGGGGAGTTGTACTAGATGGCCTTTTAAGGTCCCATCCAACACTAAGGATTCTATGATTTATTCAGAAATTCTACAAGACAACAGTAACTGATGGGGGGTAGAGCTCCTCTAAGCAAACTACCCCCATGTAAAGTAGCACCAGCAGTCTAAGTCCAGCTCACCATCGGGGTCAGAGCAGCCTTCTGTATGTCTGAAGTGAAGGCAACAGGCACTCCTCGCTATTACCTGAGAAGAAACCAACCTGCCCAGCAGCAGCCAGGTAATCATTAAGTGCGTGCTGCAGGAGGCCAGCAGAGCGATTGCATCAAGCCGTGTCTCATAACAGCAGCAAGCATCAAAGGGCTCCATGCTTCCCGCAGGAGGGATTTTTCCTTTGGCACCACCGACTGATTTTTTGTTGTTTCTGCACTCCGAGCGCCTCCAAACCTCGGCGTCGTGCAGTTTCTTTCCCTAATCCACTCAAAACCCAACGGAACAAAAAGCGCAGAAAATAAACAAAGCCCCCAAACCCTGTCCCAGACAAACCCCTCGGCAAGCAGGGGGCCGCCCAACATCTCCAAACCCCGTCGGGAAGCTCTGGGCCAAGGGCGGGTTCCTTCCCACAGCCGCCCCGCGCCCCTCCCGCACCTGCGCGGCGGCGGGCGGTGCCGGGACCGGCCGGGGCGGGGGCCCCGCAGAGCCGCCTTAAATCCCGGCCGCCCCCGTCTCCCTTTTCCTCCTCCTCCTGTCCCGCTGTCCGCTCTCTGTCAGTCCCTCAGTCCGTCCGTCCGTCCCGCGCGGCCGCCAGCATCGCGCCGGCCCCATGGGTAGGTGCGGGGATGGGCGTGCGGGGAGGGTCGAGAACGGTGTTCTTCCCTTTTGCAGAGGGAGTTTGGCAGGGTTAGGTTGTTTGGTGGTTTGAGGTGCACGGGAGAGCTGCTGGCAGCTTCAGCTAGGAGCAGAGCCCATCCCGTGCAGCCGGTCATCCAGGTTGGAGCGCTGCCTGGGCTCCCAGCGTGAGATGCCCAACGAAACCAGTGCAGGGTGCTCAACGTGGCGTGCCCTGCAAGGCCAGTGCAGGGTTCCTGACAAGTCCGACCCCCTATCGTGGGACGCCCAATGTGTAGTGCCCAGCAAGACTGGTGTCACTGCGGCCTGTGTGGGCTGACCATCTCCTGTAGTGGTGGAGGTAAGCAGGCAGAGCTTGCCCCAAGGACACCTGGGTCCCAGTGTCTTCCTGGGGAAGAGGGTGGGACCCTAGGGAGGGAGACGCTCACTCTATGTGCCAATGTAGCATCAGGCTTTGCTGTGCTATAGGTTTGTTTTAGCGTGTTGGTCTCTTTCTAGAAGAGGGTCTGTGGCTGCTGGTCCTGGGGGCAGCAGCATCCTTCTGAGGCTGCTCCGGGAGCAGGCAGAGGCTCAGCCACGTGAGAGCTGTGAAGCAGCAGCATCCCTTGTTGCTATTCTCATGAGCTGGTCAAAAATACCTCAGTATCTCAAGAAAATACAGTGTGTGGCTGCTTGTAGTGGAAAGGAATAGTTCTAGGGCTTGTTCTTAGTGGAGGGAGAATGAGAGCTACTGAAGCTCCTCCTGAAGAGGGAGTGCACTGACATGCCACTCACAAACTCCAGATCTGTCACTGAAGTTGGTGCAGAATGCTGGGTGCCTTGCTCTTTTTGAGGTCTGTCCCTGAGGCTGCCTCATACTTGGAGTTGCTAGGACAGTTTAGATTCCTGTGTTGAAATGTTGACTATCTGCCATAACACTGCTTATACAGTACACTGTACTTATACATATGATGCCATATTCTGCACAGAATTGAAGATTTCTAAGTGTGTGTATGTATATATTTTTAAACAATGTATTACAGTATGTCAGCACTAGAGGAATAAAGTCAAACTAGCTGACAGATAGGTGTCCTGAAAACGGAGTCGGACAGTGTTCTCTGGGAAATACTTCTGAAAGATCTCATGCAGAGGTGATAATTTCACTCTCTAGCAAGGATAGAATACAGCCATCTACAAGTTCCATGATTATAATTGTTATAGAATTGTTAGAATTTATTTTTTTACCCAAGGCTTGCTTAGGTAATGGCATGGAGCAAGCTGCTCAGGCTGCTGTTCCATGTGTGTTATGGCACGTGTTCTGGAAACGCCAAAAAGCAGAAATAGCCAAGGAGTTAGGAAGACTATCACTAATGCTTATCTCTCTTCCATATATCTGCTCGCATGAGTTGTGGGGGATGCTGCCAGTACCTTTGATAATCTGGTATTTGCATGTGCCCTGAAGTTGGTGCTTTCTGGATGTTACTTGAGTTTTAGGAAA
Source organism: Odontophorus gujanensis (assembly GCA_013399175.1). NCBI lineage: Eukaryota > Metazoa > Chordata > Aves > Galliformes > Odontophoridae > Odontophorus > Odontophorus gujanensis. The sequence goes on from VXAB01013512.1 coordinate 472,143, forward strand.
TAAGTTCTTGAGTTACCTTCATAACACATTCTGTCTCTCCCATGAAGACAGCTATCCAGCGAAGGAAAGAATCGATTAATTGATTCCTAAGTTTTCAAAAAAGGCTTTATAAAATTATCGTGCCAAACATCATAGTGTTGCTGTCAGCTGTTCTCATCTGTTCTGAACTATGGACCAAACTGTTAGCAAACATATTTTTCTTATAAGGATCTATTATGGTCTCACTTATTTTGCAGGCAGGGATTTCAAAGTTCACATCTTGTTCTTGGCCTTATCTTAATGATAATGAACTTGTTCATGCAGTGCTCTAGGAAATGCTGACATCCACCATGTGGGTGCTGGCCTTCCTCTGGGCTAATACGAGCTCAGCCAAGTGTGTCCTGATGGATGGTGCTTGCAGAGCCCTCCAGATACATCTCCAGATGGCAGCCAGTTGGGCTGCATGCTCAGTGCTTGTTAGGTCTGAGTGATGGACAGGACTCAGCATCCACCTCTGTGGGAGTGTTCTCCACAGTGAAGGCAGAGCTTTGCCCCATCAGTCTTTTTCCATGTTTCCCTGGCAGCTTATGTGAACGTAAGCTTTAGCTAACTTTAGCCTGATCAACAAAAGGATATCAAGTTTTTCAATAGTCTTTTCGCACCGTAAGTCCCTCTGACTGAAAATTTACTTATCTTCTTAAGTGTGTGTGTGTGGTTAATGAACAGTGCTTGATTTGAAGGTGAGCTTTTCCCATGCTTCTCTTTGGCTTTAAAGAAGTCTGACTCAGTTTCCATTAACATGTGTGTTGTTTTTTTTTTCCTTTTCCCCCCCACAGCTGCAAAAAGTAAGAGTAAGGGCCCATCACTGGTAAGTATTGCTCTCTCTTATGCTATAGTTACTTTGGATAAACTCAGCTCAGCAAAAAGCAATAATAAAAAAATCAAAACAATAAAAAAAACACCAACACCCAGTAAACATAAGATAAACATACAAGATAAACATACTTTACATGTAAAGTATTGAGTTACTGGCCAACACAAACAGCAAGTAGCCTAGTAGGCAGCTCCCTACACCCCAGCTAAGTGTTGGCATGCTCACCACCCTGATAAGAAGCTGAAGAGCCTTTGGCCACATAGGTATCAGCTGGGAGGGGAGGTTCCCTGGAGCTCATCCTCACTGTCACTGAGCTGTCAGCACCTGCTTGCTCTCCTTGTGACCTTCTTCCTTGTTAACAATACCTCTTGGCAGTCCTATGGCTGTCTGCAGCCTTGAGTTTCTTATCTTTCAAGGCTTTACCGTGCAGACTTTCCCTGCAGCTTTCTCACAGCTTCCTCAGTAGCTGAAGCCCTGGGTGTGCAGTTGGGTGGTGCCAGACCGGAGCCTGGGATTCTCAGGGCAGAGGAATGTTACTGTTCTAAATAAAATGCAGCTTCTGGGTTGTTAGCTCTTCTGTGGTGGATTGAGTGCTTTCTGGATGTGGGGATCATGGCAATTGTGTCAGTAGATGTGTGCATGCACATGTGTAATGAATAAAGGCACATCTAATAGGTGCTGAGACAAAGCTTCCTGATGGTTCCCCATCAGCTGCCTCTGGAGCAGCACTCATGCTCCACTGCTGACCTTTTAAAGGCAGTTGTTCTCCCTGTGCTCCCAGACAAGACTTCTTCCCCTCCCTGGTTTGCAGTGTGGCAGCACAGATGTTTGCATGGCTTTCTGATCATGCGCTGGTTTGTGGACTTTCTCTTCTGTGCAACCTCCAGGCTGCTAAAAATGGTGCCTAGGTTGGGGCTGCTCATCTGGAGCAGCTTATATCTTCAGCTGAGAGTGGCTGGCACTTACAAGCAACTCCTACCTGATTTTCATAGAATGGTTTGGGTTGAAAGGGACCTTAAAGCCCACACAGTTCTTACCTATCTGCTGTGGTCAGAACTGTCACCCACCAGATCAGGTTCCCAGGGCCCCATCCAACCTGGCCTGGAACACTTCTGGGGTTGGGGTATCCCCATCTGGGCAGCCTGTACCAATGAAACTTGCGATAAATGTGGATAGTCTTCCTCTGGAGACACTCTTCCAATCCATGAAGGATATGAGAAATCAAGAGCAACAGATCTGTTTAAGCTTCTGGGTTTCTGTTCTCTGAAGCTGGATGAGTCCCACTTAGTGCTCACCTTGGCTGATGTCAGATTCTTTGGATGAAGTTTGTTTGCCAAACCGTGGGTAAAACACACACAGCAACAGTCAAGGAGACAGCAGTTTGGGCTGCTCGGTCATCCTCATGGCTGAGCCATACTACAGTCAGTGATTTTCTCACCACTTCTACTTTAATTTCACTTGTAATTTTTACAGAAAGCATATTGCAGCACACTAGTTTTGTTACGTGCTGTGTTGCTCATTAAACCTTTGTCCAGAATCTGTTGGTGATACGAGCTCTTTGATGTACCCAAGCCAGACAGGATTTCCGCATATCAGGTTTCTCTCCTTTCAAATATGGAGTGATAACTTCTAAACTCTCACAACGTTAAGACAGATAATGTCATACTTTTCATTGTCCATGGTTCTTGTATTTCATTCATTTCACCTATGAGGTGTCTTGCACCCCTCAACTAGTTACTATCAGTTCTTCAAATATGTGTTGCTTTTTCTTTCATTTTCAGACAGCTCAAATGTACACATTTATTTGTTCTCAAGCACCAAAGTAAGAAACTTACTACTTCTTCACAGTGCAGTGATGGAGCACTGGCACAGGCTGCACAGAGAGGTGGTGGAGTCTCCTCTGGAGACGTTCAAGCCCCGCCTGGTTGCCTACCTGGGCTAGGGAGCTGCTTCTGCAGGGAGTTGGACTCCATGATCTCTGGAAGTCCCTTCCAACCCCTACAATTCTGTGAAACATTTAAATATCTGCTTTACTTGGCTCTTGGATGCTATAATCAGATGGCTCCTGGACTTTCAAGCCCTTGTAAAAATTTATTATTCCACTGTTCCTAGCTGTCACTCTGATCATACCCAGATACAGTTTCTTAGAACTGAATCTACAGGTAAAAGTTATGCAGAAAAAAATTATACAGAAAATAATTTTGTACCTATTTTTGAATATATAAGAGCTGACTGATCTTTACAGATCTTTCTAAGTGGATCACTGAAGTGGATGTCGATTGGTATCATTTTGGCTACAAAGTCCTGAGGCTTATTAAAAATCCTTGCAACTTGTAGAATTAAACCCTTTAAAAAGTATGATGTAAGGAATTATGTCAACTTGCATTTCCAGTAACTTTAATAGAAATGTTATCATACAGAATCATAGAATACCCCAAGTTGGAAGGGCTCTGTAAGAATCATTAAGTACCCCTCCTGGCTTTATATAGCAGGACCACCTGAAAATCAGAGCAGAAGTTCACCTGAAGGTCAGACCATCTGCTCACCCACTAAGAAAAGCATGTAGTCAGAAATTTAATTTCCAAATCTACTGATTAGGGTGAGTTTGCAACTCGTGGGTGCTTTTCTCTTTTGTCACAATGGGCAAGAACTGTGTCGTAAGTTGCACTGTAGCAACCATGCGAATGTCCATCGCAGCAAGTGAAGGAACAGGAAATCTGGCAGTTAGTGCCATGCAGTTTTTGTTTAGGAGTGAAGTCAGTTTCATAGGCAAGAAATGAAGGATTATTTGTCTAGCAGAGAACTTGTAAGGATATGAAGCTTTCCTGAGACTGGTTTGAAGGAAATGTTTAAATGTTTGTCCCAACCGGTGGTATTTAACAGTAGTGCCTTCTCTATACTGTTAAATATACTATTTAACAGTAGGCTTCTCATTTCCTTGTGCTGATGGAGCTTGGGATTTCTTTTCCAAAAATGCTGGCTTTTTGCTTCTTTGATTACCAGTCTAAATTACTGCGAGTGCTTAAGATTTCAGATGTGGGAAGCACAATATTTGGAAGTCAAATTAAGCCTTGATAAAGATGTCGTGTGAAGGGAAGATGGGAAGTGTGAGATTGGAGTACTGGGAGGGGAAAATGGGAATGGATTCTTATTCCTCCCACCTCAGCTCACGCAGCCTCCTCGCCCCAAGCACGCAGCTGCTCCAGCAGAGGCTGGAGCTTGCTTAAGCAGTGGGGCACAGCACACCATGGCAGTCTGTGCTGCACAGCTCTGAGCTCCTGCTGTCTTTTGTCTCCAGCTGAGCTGTTTTGGGTACCCCTTGAGCATCTTCTTCATCGTCATCAATGAGTTCTGCGAGAGGTTCTCCTACTATGGCATGCGAGGTACATCCCAAGTCCTGTGTTTCCCTGTCTGTACTGCCACCCAGCCCTGGCTCTGGTTTGTAACCTGCTCTTTTGTTCTTCCTACAGCTGTGCTCGTTTTGTATTTCAAGTACTTCCTGCGCTGGGATGACAACTTTTCAACAGCCATCTACCACACGTTCGTTGCTCTGTGCTACTTGACTCCCATCTTGGGAGCTCTCATTGCAGACTCATGGCTGGGAAAGTTTAAGTGAGTGCTTACTCCTCCCTCAGAAAGTGAACAAACAACAAACCCAGAACAGTATACCCCAGGATCTTGTTTTTCCCCCAGATCTGAAGCTGCGAAAGGAATTACCAAAATTACTGTTCTGCTCACCTGTTAAGCTTAACAACTGCAAGTAGCCATTGAAATAATGAAATACTATGCTATATGGTATTAAGTGAGACTTTTAGCATATATTCTAAAACATTTTGTGATTTCAGTACTGACTTGAGTCAGTGGGAGGTTTTACTGAACTAGAACATTCTTAAGCTATGAACTATTTCTGTGTGCATGCAGTTGCTCAGAGAAATAATGCTGAATGAAGTGCTTTGAAATATAGCCAAATTGCTTTTAACAACCCAATCTTGCTCTTATTATAAATGTCACTATTCTAATAGTGTTTACCAGAAAAAACTCAATAAAGAGTTTTACTGAGGGCTATGAGTGAAGAATGCTGTCTAAAGGTCTGCCAGAGATTAAGAGATGAGGCCATCCTTGGAGCTGGTTGTCTGCAGTTTGTGTGGTCTTCTGCCAGGCTGATGGCCTCTGGGAGACCAGATCTCTATCAGTGCCAGGTGTGCTCTTTGTAGCTGGTCTGATCAGTGACGTCTCTTTGCAAACAGTTTGATGCCTTGTATGTGGAATATCTGTGTATCCCTTAGTTTAGATGGCATGCTTTGAAGAGGAACCTGATCAGGTGAGCTTTTCCCCTGCTACTCTCATACCAGGATACTCCAAGCTTGCTGTGAGGCTTTCATCAAACAGATCTGGGTTATTCTAGATCCCTGAGCTTTGCCCTTGATTACTGTGGGCTGCTTTGCCTTTGGGACTGCTTCTTCTGAAAGATGAACTACAGCCAAGTACTTGATTTCCAGCAAAGTTTGAATGGAGCCTGTTCTTCCATACGAGGAAGAAGAATGGACTCTAAAGGCAGGGGAGGCATGGTGATTTTGTAATATTGCCTTCACAACTGTATCTCTAGGGGAGCTTTTGTCTTTAAAATATATTTAAGCTGCATGGAGGAAAAAGAAAAAAAAAAAAGAACATAGAGAATATTTAAGCAATATTAAGATTAGTGTAAATTGTAGAGAAGTCAATTTGTACTTCACTGTATTTGAAATATGATAACAGTATTATCTTGAGCTGGTGGTTAAATGGTAACCACTGAAAATTTAAGTATCTCCCATAACCTAGTGATGTTTAGAGAGCCTGTCTGTCATCTTACCTTGCTTCTTTAAGTAAGGTTATATGAATAAGCAGAAGTCTGCATCAACAATGTGTATGTAGAAACATTTAGTTGTCAACATACGTAAAAGTTAATCTCCTCTCTTTATAACAGGACCATCGTCTCCCTGTCCATTGTCTATACAATTGGGCAGGCAGTCATGGCTGTGAGCTCCATAAACGACATGACAGATCAAAACAGAGATGGCAATCCTGATAATATTGCGGTGCACGTGTGAGTTGCCTTGTATATATGCATGTTCTTCAGGTTGGTGGGTGGATTACTTAAGACTTAAACTTATGCTACTTGCATTTCAACTGTCTTGCAGTCAGATTTTTATATAAAACTTTAACTATGATAGCAAAATGATTTCTTTTGTTTTTTCTTTTTCTTTTTTTCTACTTTATCCCAGTGGCCTGTCTATGACTGGCTTGATTCTCATTGCAATTGGAACTGGTGGGATCAAACCTTGTGTATCAGCATTTGGTGGGGATCAGTTTGAAGATCATCAGGTATCATCCAGATTTTCAGTCATGCATGTATTTTTGCTAACACTTGGCTATTACAATAATATAATGAAATACATATCTAGAAAAGTGCTTTATCATAGTGCTTTGTGGGTAAAGAAGATAGACGATCATTTGTCTCGAACTGTACAAACTAAACTGGTCCAATCTAAGCTAACTAAAATGATTCTGATTACTCCTTTCTAAAACCATTCTTGAAAACCATTTTTGTTCTTACTGTAGGAAAAACAAAGACGTAGGTTCTTCTCTTTCTTTTATTTGGCCATTAATGCTGGAAGTCTCATATCTACTGTAATCACTCCAATTCTCAGAGGTAAGCCCATGCCTTTATTCATAAAGTAGTTAAATAGTAATAAGGGATGAGTGTTGGAATGTGAGCCATACAAGCTAAAAATAACAGGAAATTCAGTCTCCAAGTTTTCTTGTACGTCTTCCAAATTTGCAAGGATGAAGTACTACCAAAAGGGAGTTTCCAGTCTGAATCACTTTCAGATCTAGTACTTCGGATCCTGAAGAGGTATGCTCAAGCCATCACAAATTCTGTGGCTAATGTGTGTTTTAATTCCATAGAGGTACAAATACTGCACCTCTTCCAATGCCTTTAAAACTGTTGCTTGAAGTTGTATTGTTTGGTAAGAAGGGAAAGAGAGAGTGTTCTGCTTTGGAACTGAAGGTAATTCTTTCTAAAGTGTGCCCAGATGAAGTATAGAAGCATTTATGAATGTGCAATCACCCTGATCTACATGATAAATCATGTTTTGGTACAAGAATGGTTGATCTTCTGCTGATAATGAACTGCACAGTCCAAAATAAAAGGCAGACCAAGTCACTCATCTGTATGGACTTTCATTGTAAGCTTATACAGATGGTGTAGGCATGTGTTGACATGAGTTTGAGGAAGACTGTTCTTCTCAAAAGTGAGAAAACATAATGCAAGCTCTGGAATAATCCTAATGCACTGGACTGAAATTCTAGCCCTTGGATTCCTTGATGGCAGCTGACTGGAAAAGCTTCTGGAAGTGTGTTAGGTGTTTGCTTAATGCAAATTCTATTATTTCCCAAAGCAGGAGAAGACATGCAGATGACACAACACGTGGTTTGCTTCCATCATGATACAGGGTGAAAACTGCCTTGGAAAAACTAGCAAATTTGATTGAGGGAAGCTGTACCATTACTTTCTGTAGCTTGAATTAAAAAAAAAAATAAAATAGATAACTAAAATCAAAACATTAATAGCTGCAAGCTATTTTTTTCTTAATGAAAACGCACTGGCACAGTTACCCAGACATTATCCCAGAGAGAGTCTCCCTTCTTGGAGACCTTGAATAGCCCTGATTGAGCAGGGAGTGGGACCAGAGGTCCCTTCCAACCTCTACCATTCAAAGATTTCTGTGATACATTATTCCCCTTCTCAGTAACATAAGTCAAACTGCGTAGTGATCATCCCTGTCAGTTGTCAACAGAGACTTTTTTTTTCCTTGAAAGAAAGGAATGGAAAGTCTATGTGAAACATTTTCAACAGTCTCTGGGATTTGTATCTAACATTACTTTATACCTTCAGCTCAAGAATGTGGCATTCACAGCAAACAGCAGTGCTACCCGCTGGCGTTCGGAGTTCCTGCTGCTCTCATGGCTGTTTCATTAAGTAAGTTGAACTGTTTCCAGCGTGCTTGCTTGCTGTGATGAGGTGATCGTGATTTCTGAATCATGAGAAAGTAGCTGAAATCTGCAAGTATCAATCTCTAGAGGTATCTGATTGTTTCTGCACTATGTGACTTGTGAAACTTTTCTGGAGGGAGGGCAGACTGACTCGAAATGTTCCCTCTTTAAAAGGAGAGACTGGTGGAGCTGAGGTGCAATTAAACTGAAATAGTCATGTAATATACTGTCTAAATTGCTTGTCGTGCTAGATTATGTAAATAAAAGGTCCTCTGAATGTAGGATGAGAGCTCAGAAAATGCAATTTTCAGAAACTGTTCATAGTCCAAGATAGTGAACTGTGCATGGTAATTGTCCTTTTACTAGTGAAATATCACACTAGTATGCCAGTGTTTTTCAAAGTGGTGTATTTTTACTAGCTGCACTGCAGAGTGCTCCTTGAGCCTTTCAGCTGCCATACAAAGAGCAAGAAACTGATGCTTACGTTAGCAGATTTTGGAGGTTGTATTTTATTATCTTATTTTATTCCTAATGGTGTGGCTGGTGTCTGCTGTAGTGTTTCTCCTGGTCATTGTCCCCTCCTGGACCTGGCAGCCAGGTGGGCCGCCAGTTCTGCTGTCACTGTCTTATCAGTCACCCAGCCCAGGGAGATGGCGGCTGCTCGTGTTAGCCCACGCCTTGACAGCACGTGGGAGGGCGAGGCTGGGGAACGTGTCTGCATGTGGGAGCTGAGGGAATGCTGACAAGTGCTGTGGCTCAGGTGACACCTCACGTGTCCCTGCATGATGTGACATACAGTGTCCTGGGCTCTTGAGTTCTTATTTAAGTGCAGTAAGGCCAAGGAGCAGATTCAGAGTGGCTGTTGCTTTGACCATAACTCACGTTCCGCCAAGAACAGCCACTTAACCCCAAGAGTATTGGGGTATAGTCCTGCATCTTTAATAGTAGTAATCTGCTGATATTTATTAATTTGATTTGTATAATTGATTAGAATGTATGATAATACATCAATTTACTTTGATCTGTATAATAACATGGCAATAGTCATGCTCATTACTCCTCACAGGGTTTACTCCCAACTTGATGCAACTACTTAATCATGTTTTTCACGCTAAATTCTTTGCCATTGTTTTCAATTAACCACGAATTCCCTTCTGCTTGCTTACTGCAGTTGTGTTCTTGGCTGGAAGTGGAATGTACAAAAAAGTTCAACCGCAAGGCAATATAATGGTTCAAGTTTGTAAATGCATTGGAGTAAGTAGCTCTTGTATTCCCAAAACACCTGACAGGAACCTTCCAAGCTACTCAGTACTCACACGTAGAGCAGAATTCTGACATTGTATGAGGAAAACTCTTTTCCTTCCAGAAGACTTCTTGCTGACACCTCCAAATTTAGATCAGTTTTTCATTTGTCTTTGTTTGTGTCTCACTTTATACACATAGAAAACAAAGCAAGATGTTAACAATGTGTGAAAGCTTATCCCACCTTCTGGGAGTTGTCCCTTTGCTCATTCATGTACTTTTATGCAGCCTTGTATGGAGGCAGGAAAGTATGTGTTCATCTGAGTGGAGAAAAGAGGCAGTAGCATATCTTAGTACACATATCTGAGCTACTGAAAGAATTCACTGTTTACAATGCAGAGTATATTGATCTCCACTGTATTAAGGAGGTTGGGGGATTATATAGCAGTGCAAATCTTTGAGGAAGGGAACTAAATTTGCTTTTTTAGCTCTGCGTAGCCCAAACTTGGCAGTGTCTCAACTTTGCGATCAGGGCACTTTTCTCATTGATGACCTTCCTCATTCTCCGTGCATACTTGTGAGGCTGTTATAGCCCAGACCATTGCTTGTCCTATAAACACTGCCCAAACCAAATCTCTGTGTGTGCCTTTGTCCATTGCTTAGAGTACTGCCCCTAGAGCCCTGCTCAGCTGGGCTTTGTGTTTTGTCACACTCAGGAAGTTTGTGGAGTCCTTCAGGACTAAATTTTGTGTAAATTCAGTACCAGTACATTTCTAAAAGTTGCATTTTCTTTTAGTGAAATGTGCTCCTTTAGCCATTCAGTTCTGGGGAACAGCACATTTGACATTCTCATGCTGTATGTCAGTTATTCTTAAGCAGGTCTTCCAGTTCCTAACAGCAATCCACTTTAGAGCTGTTCAGAGCAGCTCTGCTTGGTTTACCCGGTCCCAAGCACACACTTCACTGGATAGGCAGTATGAAGCCTTAAATGCACTATTCCTTCCAGTGCTTGCAGCAGGTAACAGAGGTCACCCCTGGCACTCTCTAAAGAGGAGTACTAGAAGCAGAAGTGTCACTTTTAACATATATATATACAGCTATAAAACAGCTTATGTTATTACAAATATTTTGACATTATTAAACAAAACTCTAATGGTCTCTCTCCAGTTTGCCATTAAAAACAGGTTTCGACATCGCAGCAGAGAGTATCCCAAAAGAGAGCACTGGCTAGACTGGGCAAGCGAGAAGTATGATGTAAGCACTGCGTGAGCTCTGCTGTCCCTCAGCACCCCCTGGCCCCAGTTCCTGTGCTGTCTGCTCTGATCCATTGCCGTGGGAGCTGGGTTAATAGCTTTTGCACCTCTTGATTGTATACAAGTTAATGGCTTATGTCCCATAGTCCCCTAGCTGTGTCCTTTGCTCCCTGCACCCTACACACCCTGCACTTCTGTCAGTGTCAGCACAAATCTCAGCCTCTTCTCTTTATTTTACTTTTGCCTGTGTGCATTTCTCATGCATGAAATGCATACCACAGTTCTGTGTCATTAAGATGCCTCCTAAGCAATGCTGCTGAAACCTACCAGGAAAACAGAGCAGCGCAGAGCTACATCTGCTGCCATTGCAGTGCAGGCATGCCAGGAAGCAGAGATTTTTCTGCTGTCAGCATCCCCTTTAACTCACCTGGCACCTCATCCTGGTGTTTTTTAACAGAAATCAGCAGAAGTTCTGGCAACATCCACACTGCATGAGAGGTTTTGTGTCTCCACCTGCTGCTGCACTGAGAATTGCAGAGGAAATGTCGGGATTTTCAATGATTCCTTATTTGTAATTCCCCTTATCTACAGAAACGACTGATTGCTCAGACCAAGATGGTGCTGAAGGTGCTCTTCCTTTACATCCCTCTCCCCATGTTCTGGGCACTTTTTGACCAGCAGGTAAAGTAGAAATGCTCTGCATTGCAGTTCTAGTTGTGTCCTACTGCTACGTGTTCCAGAGGCACTGGACCTAAAAAGATCTTTGTGTGAGGGTGGGAAGTACTTCTCTACAAATTCTTTAACCCAATTATGATGCATAGAGGTTTCTCTGAGTCAGCTCTCACATGATGTCCTGTGGTCCAAGAGCAAACAGCTGATTTATCTGGGCATTCCCAGGAGTGATTCAGTGACTGAGGCCTCTCCAGGTCTTATCAGCCAGCACATGGAAGATGGAACAGTAGCCTGCAGCTTTCCTTATTCCAAATCTTTACTGTCAGCTGAGGTGCAGTGTGGTGTCCTTGTGTAAGAGCTCTGAAGAACCAGGGAGATGAGGTGTATGTCAGCCTGCATAATCCCTCCAATTTGTTACCGACACCTCACATCTTGAAGTATAAGCCTGTAACTCCCATTGGTTTGGATGGAGTGCTCAGGACCCAGGAAAGCAAGTTTTCATAGTTAAGTACTGCAGTATGAATTTAGGAGGGTATCTGAGAGAATCAGCTCTCTGTAAGGCAGAGTGTACTACGTTCTGCAGTCCGCCAGCGTTATGCTTTAGTACCAATGAGCTGTAACTGTGAACGTGACCTGCTGTGACATTCCTTCAAGTTCCTTCTGTTCCTGCCCCAGACAACAGTGCAGCACAAGTGCAGAAGCTGCAGGTGCAGTGATACAACTTGTCTCCCCCCTGGGCTGGGGCTGAAGGTTGGCTGTCAGCATGGGAAAGTTTTTTGGGCAGAGGGATGGAAGGCAGTGGGGTCCAGTGCTGCAGTAAGGAGCAGCAGGTTGGGGCCATGGGCTGCAAGCACCAGGCTGACAGCCATGCACACCACGTGCCAGCTTTGCATAGCCTCTCTGGCTCATCTCCTGCAGTGACAGATGAGAGAAGCATGTGCTGGCAGTCATGGTGAGGCTCCAAGTGTGGCATCTGTGCTTGTTTCCTTTCCTGAGTATTATTTTTCATGATCTCTTGAAGCTAGTAAATAAAGTGAAATGGACCATGAAGATCACTTTGTTCAAATGTTTATGTTCCTGTAGCAAGCTATCTCTGTTTTTATGACACTGTCCACCTTTCCAAACACTTTACTTATGAAAACAATTCAAGAGGAAATTTGGGAGACTTATTAACCATGGAGTTTAACTCTCTCTTCTTCTGTCAAGGGATCAAGATGGACACTGCAAGCCACAACGATGGATGGGAACTTTGTAGGTTACTTTTATTACTTTTTTTCTCCTAAAATTTACCTTTCATACCTGTTTTATTTGTTGTCATAATACTAACGTCTATTTTATTTTGTTGCTTTTTTTTCCCACCAGGGAGCTCTTCAGATTCAACCAGACCAGATGCAGGTATAGCAATCTCCTACTTGACAAACCTAAGTACTTCCCAAAGATGATATATGTACGTTATTGCCTTTCACAAAAAAGGACTTTGACAAATACTTAAGTTTTTTTTCTTTTTATGTTCATCTCTAACAGACTGTGAATCCAATCCTGATTGTTATAATGGTCCCGGTTGTAGACGCTGTGATTTATCCTTTAATCCAGAAATGCAAGATCAATTTTACGTAAGTTGATGTATTTAACCTGAGTTCAGCAGAGGCTCATTTTAGTGGTTTCTTTAAGATGCTCTCCTGGCCCTAAACGAAAGTCAAGCTTTTCCAGTGAAGAGAAAAACAATATAGTATTTAAAGTGGGGTTAATATTTAAAGCATAATAACAATAAAAGAACTTGGAGTGGTAAACAAAGGCACCACAGACCAGAGGAGCAGAATTTAATAGCGAAGTGATAATGCAGTTTCTCCTCAAGGTGAGGTCAGAATGCTTTGACTGCAAAAGAGATGCTATCTACCATTAATGTTTTCCACTTCCCCACGTCTAACACACTCCTCTCCTACCAAGCATCGTAAGAAGAAACACAACATAATCTTTAGCATATGATACCTTCCGAGCTTAAAACTACCTGGGTCCAGATGTATTTTCCCTTCAGTCACGGGGAGGTGTTTTCACACAGAAGTGTTCAGTGAGCCAGTTTTAGAGGATATTGCATGTTACTTTTAATACTGGCAATGAACTGGCCAATATTTGCAAGCAGGGGGGGTGGAAAAGGCTCACCAAACTGAACAAGAGAAACGAAATCTACTGGTTTCTTGACTTCCGTCAGCACCAGTGATGCTTCTGGACTTGGCTTACCTTGAGCTTGGGTAGATCTGTTACAGGAGTGGCTCAATCTTTCAGTAACCAGCTGCTCAGCACACTGCTCTGTGTTCCTGACACACAAGCTTTTTCATTCCCTGGGTTATCCCAACATTTGTCCCCTGTAACGAACCCCACTGTATCATCACATTTATCTTCATATTTCTTTATGTGCAGAATATATTTCTTAGAATAAAGTATATGGAGCTCTAAGATGCTGTTTTTAAAAAAAAAAATCCTATTTTTCCATCCAGTTATGAAACAATTAGTGGGAGCGTGCTGTGCTGGAAGCATCCCGTTCATTAGTGGATGTTCTGCATCAGACAATTGATCCCATAGATAAAATAGCTACCTTACATTCATCCTTACAGCTTAACTGAATGTTAGTAGCTGCCTCCTAATTCAACATATTTCCCTGACTTGCTCTTTTCAATATTTGATTTAAGCATAGCAATACAGACACGAGTTACTACCCTTTTGTACAAGGTGTAACTTTGCCATTTCATTGTTTTCTAAGCTATCAGTGATACCTGGATGGCTTTTTCATTTCTGTTGACTTCTCCAGTTCCAATGTGGAAACCAAGAACGATTTTGTTTAGATGATGGATAACCCTAGGAAAGAGCCAACCAGATGCAGAGCAACAGGTTAAGATGTTGCAGGAAACTTAATTTCCCAGTAGCGTAACTCTGAACTCTACACAGGGTAGCTAAATGCTAGCAACATCAGCCCTTCAAATGGTGATAATCTATTTGTCACCCTAATAATTTTCCACTATGGAGAATAAAAGTAACAGTTGAAGCTTTGAATCAAATGTTTGTCTTAACTTACATATATGTTTTGTTGCTGCCCTAGGCCCCTGAGGAAGATGACTGTTGGCATGTTCCTTGCTGGCCTGGCTTTCGTTGCCGCTGCCCTTCTGCAAGTGCAAATAGATGTAAGTGCAACCAGGTGCACACACTGAATTCTAATACTTTGTTGTTAATGCAGAATAGTCTTTTTAAGGTGAAAATGAGTGAAACATTGTGTGTAAAACACTTGTATATTATGAATAAGTATGTGTGTGCAGAAGTAGAGGGAGGGAAAACGTAAAAGTATCTTAGCCTGCTTTGGCAGAGGGGTTGGACTCAATGATCTCCAGAGCCTTCCAACCCCTACAATTCTGTGATTCTGTGAGTTCATAAACAGTTATATTACAGTGCTAATCACCATCCTGCAAAACACCTAATCTACTGTTATGATATATCATGCATTAAAGGCAGCCTCAGGTCTTTAAGCTGAGACTAAAAGCTGAAAACCAGAGATTTTCCCTAACAGGAAGGTGCTTCGTGTCTCTGATCTCTTTTGACATCTAAACTGGAGGTGAAGTGTGATTTGCCACAGCCTGGGAAGCATCACCACACCATGAGCAAAGATGATTTTATGACATCTGTTTAAGGCAGGACTTGGCACATCTAGATTTTCTCACTTCAAAGGAGATGTCATGCTTAAAAGATGTAAAAGATGTAGGTTTTCTTTGTAGCTGGGGAGTCAGTGACACCTCTGGGAAGTAATAACTGCATCCCAAGATCTGAATTGCCATCCCAAAGTGTCCACCTTTCTTTGCGCACTGCCAAGATGAGCTGCTCACATCTTATATACCTTCTGTGAGGAATGGGGTGATCACTACTTGGTGATTGCTGCCTTATATTCACCTCTGTCTTCTAGTGGAGAGCAAAGCATCTGGTCTACAACAGGACACATCCCGAGAGCCTTGTTCAAAGAATGAGGGCTGTACATAAATATGTACTCACACTGGGCAGAAACTTGGTCATAGCTGGTGAATTTCCAGATTGTTGCATGGGAACAACCTGCAGAAATGAAGGTTTAGACCTATTTTAGCTGTGTGACTGTACCTAATGAAAGTGAAAAAGACCAAAGTACAGGCAGATTGAGGCAGAATTGAAATACGTGAAGCTCTTGAGGCTCTACAAGAACAGAAGCTACTTACTGTAAGATTGGGTGGAGAGTGGTTTCTCCAGAAGTTGTTCAGTTTCTTTGGGCTGCATAGTGCATGTGTGTGCTTCTGGCCAGCTTAGCAGCTGGGAAAACAAGTCACAACATGGCATAAAGAAATTCAGAAACCCATACTCCCACAGGACATGGGAAAAAGCCTGTCCCCTGGACTGCTGAGTGGTAGTGCAGGGCAGCACCCTGCAAGAAGAGGAACATGGAAGAATTGTGAAGGAGAAACAGTCAGGAAGCTTTGAGGCTAGAGACTAGAACATGATTAAAGTTGCATTCTTATGACAGACAACCACAAATCATCAGACAAATGCTAATCTTCAAAATGAGATAAGTAAGAGCATAGTAACTACAGTACATCCTTCAAGGGACTTAGGATAGAGCACTGATTTACTTCTTTCTTTCCTACAGAAAACTCTCCCAGTTTTCCCTGCAGCTGGACAGTCCCAAATCAAAATAATAAATCTAGGTAACAACAATGCAGATGTTACATTTCTGCCTGATCTTCAGAACGTGACTGTTCCTCCTATGGGGTCGGTAAGTAAGGGGAGGTGGGGAATAGCAAGTCAAATTTGAATGGAGCAAGTCAAAGTGGTTCTTAACTAATGGTTGAAAGATAATTATTTTCTAGGTTTTTTTCTTTTTTTCCTTCTGTTCATTTTAAATGTTGTGGAATGATTTGTTACTAAAAGCATACAGTAAATAAAGAAGTAGTACCTATTTCAATACTCTACAAAGTATTAGCTAATGTATTAGTAATATACCAAATACTGGCTTTCAATTATTTGAAAATTTCACTCTTGCTAAAAATATGCCATTTCTTAACAGTAAGAACTACTATTCCTTTAAATAATAATAGTAAAAAAATCCATCCAGGCCTAGGAAGTCACTGCTCTTAGTGTAAGTGATCGCTTATGTGAAGTGGGAGATGTTTCTGTGGCTACCTCACTTGAACTCCAGATTTTGCTGTTAAAGAACCCTTTCAGCGTCCTTTACAGCACAGTTTTGATTGTTAGCTCTACTGACAGCAAAACACAGTGGAGCCGATGGATCTTTTTAATAATGAATGCAAGGAAGTCTTACCAGCGCATTCTGTGGTAGTCTGCTATCCTGTTTCCGTAGAAGAGAAGCCCTGTTCCACTCTCCTCCAGATACAGCCAACATGGAAACCCTTGGGGGAGTGGGGGAGAAGATAAGGGTGCCCAAGCTGCATCCTGATGTGGAGTTGATCTAACCATGATGAACACCTGAAAATGAAGGGTGCAAAATACTCCACTCCCTACTATGGACATCCTCCAGATGTTTTGAATTGTGCTATGCACCTATAAAGCAAAGATTATTTTTTTAAATAAACGTGCTAATTTATTATTAAAGGTGTATCACATTCCATGCTTGTGAAGAGTAGTTAGAGTATCTAAACTGTGTACCCTGGCAACAGTAACTTGTGTTATGCTGAAGATGCAGTTTGCATCAGCATCTTGTAGGAAGTGTTACCATTTGGAAAATGGTTTCTGCTAGAGCTGTCTCTGTTGCTAAACAGAATTTTGCTTGGTAATAGTAAGCCTGGTTTATCTGGAGAAAGAAATACACAGGAAAAAGTACAGCTTTCCCACAGTGCTTGGAGGAAGCTTGTATTGCTTTGAGGTTTGTGTAAGGGAAGAAATCACCAACAAAGCAAAATCAGTGTCTGGTGTAGAAAAGACAACTCAAATTGAAGTCAGGAGTTGCTCACAATCTCTGTTACTTTGGATGTACCACCCCTGTAAAATTTGGATCCTCAAAATTTGGCATTTACTCAAGGGTAGAGACAAATGCCATCACATGAGAATTCACAGCAATTTGTCTTTTTTGTAGACAGGCTACAGGATGTTTGAGACTTCCCAGTTAAAA
The DNA here is from genome assembly GCA_013399175.1 of Odontophorus gujanensis. NCBI lineage: Eukaryota > Metazoa > Chordata > Aves > Galliformes > Odontophoridae > Odontophorus > Odontophorus gujanensis. The sequence goes on from VXAB01013512.1 coordinate 489,331, forward strand.
TCTGTAATCATAAACTTTGGAAGTGAAAATGGAAGTGAAATTATCGACTCAACAAGCAGCAACACGCATACTGTCACCATTAAGAATGCAGCAACAGGCATTGTTTCTAGCTTGGTGAGTCTACCTAAATCCTAAGAACAACGTTAATGTCATAGCAACTCTCCGTGTGGAGTGTGGGAAGCTCGGAGGACAAGCTCTGGGTAGTGTTTCTTTTTTTGTTTTCTCTCTCATTCTCTCTGCTGCCTGAGGGAAAATTGTACTAGTGAGACTGAACTGTAAAGATCAGAGCAGGATGCTGGGCTAAAAAAAAACAAAGCAAACAAAACAACAAAAAAATTCACCAATATCTGACCAACCTAACTTGACAGTTCCTGTTTTGCCAAGTTTTACGTGTGCTCTGAAAGAATTTTGTAGTAGAAGTTTCCTATCAGGAACCTAAAGATAAGCTCTGGAATCTTGCTTTGAAACCTCTGTTAATACTCAGTTGTATGTAATATTGCACGTTTAAGCTGTTCACTGATGCCAATGAAGTGTCTTGACTAATGGTCTCTTCCACCAGCGGTCTGATAATTTCACATCAAAACCAGAAGAAGGAAAGAATCTAGTCAGGTAAAATTCATTTTGCTCCTAAGCTTTTCAGTGGTGTGGCTTCTTCTTCAGTCTTTCTCTTGGGGTACCCTTCTAGTTTAATGTCATTTTCTAAACTGTAGATTTGGACACCTCTGGACACCACTCTCAGAGGTTTAGGGGGTGTAGGAACTTCCAGAACAAAATTTATCTGAGCTATTGTACATATCTATTTTGAGCATACCTTAGCTAAGTCTTGGAAGTAGGTTTCATTCTGCTTAGAATTTTTGTTATAGACAACATCTACCTTCTTTTGAATTGCTGTACTGCCAAAACATGAAGTAAAACCTGCATTCTTTGAAACACTAACCAAAGTATTGATCATTCTTATATTTTAAAGATTTGTAAATAATTTGCCTGAGACAATCAACGTCACTATGGGTGACACGAATTTTGGAATGCTGGAAGAGACAAGTATCAGTAATTACAGTCCTTTTTCAGGAGGAAGGTAAGCACATCCCTTACCTTAACCTAACCACTGAAAGACATAGACATACTTGACCCTGAGAAAAAGGGATAGAACATTTTATTTTACATACTGCACAACATACTCTATACACATGGATTGTTGTTTCCTTCCTTCAGAACAGATGATATAGTAGTTACTACAGGTTCCACTAATTGCAAAGCTACTTCAGAGGTACTTGGATATGGTGGTGCTTTTACGATTGTAATTAATCAGGTGAGTTGCTGTTGAACGGACAATAGTTTTCCATTTTAATATTCTTTAATTGAGAAACACTTGAACACTTACTCCTCTTGCCCTTAATTAAACATATAATTCTTATGTTAAACTGTCTGAACATAAATACTTCACTAACAAAGATAATGATGAGCATGATAATGATACACTGCAAAAAAGATCATATTCATCACCAATGGCTTTAAATCCTTAGCCCTGCTTGACAGTATTTGCATGAATTCTGGTGTGAAATAATTGCATTTCTTTACATGCTGTATGGTGCTTCATACACAATACATTTTACTCTCACAGAACTTTATGTATGATTATACAGATGATATAGCACTGTTTAGAATGGCTCTGGTGTGCAGAATCTTGTTCCTAATGCATCTTTTTTTCTTTTACTTTCAGTGTTCTGACACTGTTACTCAATTAAGATACATTGAAGATATCCAACCCAATACAGTCCACATGGCTTGGCAGATCCCTCAGTATTTCATTCTTACATGTGGAGAAGTAGTCTTCTCTGTCACTGGGCTGGAGTTTTCATACTCACAGGTAGGCTTTGCTCTTCAGATCCCTCACGTGTTAGCTCAGGACTCTGAAGCCTCAAACCTCTGCAAATGGAGATCTGCTGAGACTTCTTGTTCTTAAAAGGCGGTTCTACATCTGTGCTTTGTTGAACAGTGTCCTCTAGAGCCCTCAAGCAAGACTTACAGGCAGGTGCAAAATGACCTTGTTTCACTAGCACTGTGTTTTCCATGGAGCTATGCTTTATCACTTGAAGATTTGGTCACCAGTTTTCAAGTCACCACACGTGACTTTCCGTTGAAAATAAACAGAATCGTTGCTGTAAAACCAAACTAGAGACCCCTCAGCTATAAACTGAGCCACATCAAGGTTGCTCCACTTCAGTCTTTTTTCCCTTGCAGTCATTGGCTGCAATTTATACACTTTAAATTCCTGTGTCTTCTAACTTCAATTTGTATTACTACCTCTGTGTTTCTTCCCTTAATTCTGAGTATCTCCTGCAGTTATGAGAACATAAGTTGTGGCTTGCTTGGCTATGAAGCAGTCCTTTTCTTCATTTAGTGCGTACCAAGTGAGATAGCCAAATGTAAAATGAGCCTGCTACTTACTGTACAGAGTATAAGAAGTATTTTAGCATTAATTAGAAAGTTCTAGTTCCTCAAAGCCTTCTTGAGATCTGTTGAGGTCTAAAAATTAAAATAAACAAGTAAATAATTACCCCTCCCCCATGGAGAATCGGTGTTTGTTATAATGTGAAAAATGCTCTAACTGTCAGAAAGCGCTAGAAAGTGTGACTAAAAATTAAGTGCTTTCCTCCTCTAGGCTCCATCTAACATGAAGTCAGTGCTGCAGGCAGGATGGCTGCTAACGGTGGCTGTCGGTAACATAATTGTCCTTATCGTGGCTGGAGCATCCAAACTCAGCGAGCAGGTAAGTGCACAGGCAGTCAGCAAGCCTCTGTATTGTGCACTACCAGCAAGTGGCTCTATATGAGGGGAGTCATATGGCTGATAATCCTCAGCCATAACTCTGGAACATCAGGTATTGCAGTGGATTCGTATTTAGAACTGGAATGCCTAAAGCTTAGCTAGATCTGCCTAGCAGTCTGTTGTAGAATTTGTGCTTGACTGGATGGTCCCTTCAGAGTATGTAAGCAACTGAGTTATGAAACTTTATACTAATTGGATTGAAGAAACTTCTTTTTTTTAAAAAAAAAAAAAGCTTCAACATATTACTTTAACACAGGTTTCTACCCTTTGCATCAATTGCTTGCCACTCCTAACTCTTGCTCTGTCAGACTCTTTCACTTGGCAAGCAGTCTGATGTTTGTGCAATAGACTGCTTCTCATGGCATGGAAAGTCTGGGTGAGAGCTTCTGAGCTGAGATTTGGGGCTAAATTCTGAAACTTCTGCTCACTGCTATTCAACCTTCACCTGCATACCGCAGCCTTGCCACGTCCCTTCTTTCTTCTGGCTCCACTGGTTTCAAACCTCATTCCTTAAGGCATGAAAGCAGCCATTCTGGTGAAGCACACTTGGACAAATCTTCCTCAGGTTACTTGTGACACTCCTTAGTGAATCAAAAAGGATGATGTTTCAGAGAGGAAAGAGCCTGTCTTTGAAATAGGTCTGTCAGTCTCGGTTTCAGCTGAAGTAACCAGAAAGAGTGTGAAATGCAGCTGTTGAGGGTTTTCAGATAGCGTGCTTTGAAAGTAGAGTTACTATTCTCCCTCTCTACTGTGGTCCAGAGAAACACAGCCAATATTTAGTCCTCCAAGACACGCAGTACTTGTGTGTGCTCAGTTCCACATTTGGAATTAACCTCACTCCTTGCAAACAGTAGAATGGTGCAATTCCTTGGAAGAATAACTGCCGATGGCTAAATTATACTTTTGTGTTTGTGTGTTTGTTTGTTTTTCCAGTGGGCAGAGTACGTTCTTTTTGCTGGCTTGCTGTTTGCAGTTTGCATTATTTTTTCTGTCATGGCATATTTTTATACATACGTCGATCCAAATGAGGTTGAAGCCCAACTTGATGAGGAAGAAAAGAAGAAACAAATAAAAGAGGATCTGAACTCGTATGAAAAAGAATCTGAAGCTGTCTCTCGGATGTAGAAGGTGTATTCAAGAGCACTTGTAAATCATGGTAGCCCACTAACTGTCCCTGCAATAAGAGGAATCAGGGTATTGCTGACATCTCTGGGTAATATACCTCATGGGAGAGGCTAAGAAAAGCTGTTCTGACTTAAAATACAGCCTCTTGTGGAGCAAGAGGAAATGATTAATCTCTTCTACACAAGATGGCATCCTGAGGAAACTCCTGCAGAATTTGCACTCTTAGAATGGTACCTCAAGCTCAATACCATAGCATTAAAATACTGAAATTGCACTTGGCACTATTAGACACTCTGAAAAGATGTATTTTTATACTGTATTTCAATTTTATAACATGGAGGGGGGGGGGAAGGGAATAAAGATGTTGCCAAGAAATAGTAATTGAAGCCAAACTGTCTGCATGACCCTTCTATCCTCACTGTTACTTGAAAGCAGGTCACATATGCCTTAAATTCTTTTGTATGTCCTTAAGGATAATGGGAGAAAAGCTCTTGTATTTCTCAGATTAAAATGTCTGCGCTCCACATAGCAGTAACCTGGACATGCTCTGTGATGTGCTTTATGTGCCTATTGATAATTGCCCATTGGTATGTTCTTAATTAAATGTGTTAATGAGGTGTCCACTGAGGTGAACAGACAATGGCAAATTATATTTAGAATAACCAACAGGAATAAAACTTGTGCTGTAACAAAATACTGAAAGCAGTGTAAGAGTATGACTTACAGTTGCATGGATCTCCGTCCACATGCACACGTGGAATAGTGTGTGCCTCACCCATGAAAATGTGTAGAAACTGAACTTAAAAAGGTGTGAGAGGCTGTGCTGACCAGGCCTAGAGCATGGCCAGGCAAGCACACTCACCAGCATCTTCTTTACATGTAGCTGGCTCTTTCTGTCCTGTCATCTCTCTATTTTCCCATGCTTGCTCCTCTCCAAAACATACTGACGTCTACCTTTCTCCATCACTGGTCCCATAACAAGTCTTGCACAAAGTGCTCTTCTCCTGTATCTCTCCATGAGTCCACCTGAGCTGTAAGGTGATCCTGGAGAGCCTTTTCCATGGACATGAAGTGGTGGGCCTCCTCCTGCTCCTAGCACGGCCCCAACGCTCCATCGCCAGGAGGTCCTCTGAGGACTTCAGAACAGCTCATGCAGAAACCTGGGCAGCCCTTGTTGGTATTGCTGTGACTGTGTGTCTTGAAGCCATGCAAAAGGAATCATCCCTTGGACTGGAATCAAGTGTTTTAGTTTCGAGGACTACAGAGGTAAGATTTATGTCTAAGTCTGTCAGTGTTCAGATTTGCATGCTGCTGTCTGGACTACCAGGCTGCTTGGAGGGTCGTCTTCTGTCACAGAGAAGATATGCTGAAATCAATCCAATTAAAAAGCAATCATTCTAACTTCAGTTCTTGTCAGACAGGAGTATGGTTCTGTATTTCAAACAAAAAATACTTAATTCACCACTCTTGCAATTTTTTTAAATGAAAATCTGTTCCAGCAGTCAAATTTGTGCCTTGTGTCTGACCAGGTGGATGTAGGGATGTGTATACCTGCGCTCCTGCTGATGTTGCATACATACTGCACAGCTTCGAGGTTGTCTCCTACTACTTGTTATGACCCCTAGGGACATCTCCCTGGATTCACTCAAGTTCTTCTGAACAGACTGCATTGCTCAGGTTAGCGGCCAGGGAAAAAAGACTGGTAAAAAGCTAACATAGAGTTAAAGCTCTGAGTTCAAACAAAACAGACTGTGCAATGTTATGAGAGAAACTTTAAGAAGATGTGCAAGACCAGGGGCCTCCCTCTGCTGGCACCTACCAATCACCTGAGGCTCTCAGCAACATCATGGCCACAAGGCCCTAGCAGGAAGGCTTGGGGCTAGGCTGATGTTGGGGAAGAGGGTCTGAGGTAGCTACTTGATCAGTGCGGAGAGCCTGAGGAGCTGAGAGCAGAATGAGCTTAGTGAAAGGGAGGGCATTGGCAGTGTGGTGAGGCCAGTGCAGAAACAGGTATTATTCTTTGTTCTTTGCTGCGTAGTCTTCATCGTTGCTTTCTTGGTCAGCAGACATGACCAAAGCACCTGTGCTTTTGCGAAGGGTTGTCTTCAGTGAGATGCAGATCCCAGAGCTTTTCTGCAATGGGACAGCTTGTAAAAGACAAATGGTATTATTTTTGTCACAGTGACATCCAAACACTGATTTGACATCCCTGTGCATTGCTACAGATAGTGCATCCTTAAGGAATCCTACTTAGAGCAGAGCTCAGTCACACAGCCTTGCCTGGGCTAGGCTAGATGCACTGGAAAGAAAAAGCTGGCTTTCCCTGAAATGCCAAAATGGCTGTAAGACCTGAAGCAGTCATAAGGAGACTCTTCCGGTGAAAGTGGCTGTCTTGGGTAATGGCAGGCTGCATTTTGGAAGTGAGGAGGAAATACAGCTTGGGACTAGGAGGCTGTGTAGCTAAATAAAAAATGCACAAACATGATGCAAGAGCCAGAAGCAAAGCAGAGCAGGGGCCCTTTTGCAGCACTTGCTCTCTATCTGCTGTCACCACCCCTCCTCTGACTTGCGTCTACTGTGAGCGGCAGATAAAACCTTGATGAGATTAAGGTGAAATCTCAGCTGCCTGCCCATGTGAAACTGCATGTCCTCCTCCTCTGAGATTCAGCTGATGACAGTGCATGTCTGAGACAATTTCGTTCCGTTATAGCCCAGATAGACCTTTTTTACTTCGTATTGAACATTCACTTCTTACAGTTGGGAAAATAACTTGACTTGATTATAATGAACTTTTTTTAAATCAAGAGTCCTGGAGCTATGTTGTGCTTCCTCAGTATTAAGAATTGGAATTGTCTCAACTTAGATGGGAGTCCTATTTCCTAAAGGTCTTATCTTGCGAAAACGTCTCAAGTAAAGGTCAATTCGATTGGCACGGCTGCTTCAGGCCGGTGCTGTACCTCAGCAGGGTGCCGGGATCAACGCTGTGAGCACCAAACTGAATTAAGGACACTGAGCACGTCTTGCGGTGCAATGTGTTCCCACATGTGGGAGGGCAAGGATGGAAGTCGCTGCTGCAGTTCACCCAAGTCAGAGCCATCGGTGGCCTGGATGAGCAGGGAAATAAGGCCTTTGTTTTGTCCAGGTTGGGCCTTTTGTCCATTACGCTCTGACTACTCATTCTCGCTAGTACTAATAGGAATAAAATACGCAACCATTTTCTCCTTTTGTTTAACGTTTTTCGTGAACTCCAGACCCCTTGCACCGCTTCCCTAATTCGATGGCCCAGACACTGGATTCCAGCCCGTGGCATGCTGTGGCCAGGAACACACTTCACCTGCTGGCACCCGCTCGTCGTTTGCAGCCACCAGATGGCAGAAGACTACATGCAAGTGGCTGGAAACGCGCGGTGACAGTCTGGTGCAGCAAAGAGCCCCGTGCATGGTTCCCTAATGATCTTTCACTGGTTATCCCTAATTCTATGTTATTCTACAAAAAGCACCTGGTGAATATATCTCTGTTGTGTTTTTTCCAAGAATCGCCAAGGTTGGAAAAGACTTCCAAGATCATCCAGTCCAACTACCACTAATATTTCCCCACTAACCATGTCACTCAGTACAACATCTAAAAGTTTCTTGAATGTTTCCAGGGACTCTGACTCAACCACCTCCATGGGCAGCCCATTCCAGCACCCGTCCACTCTTTTGGAGAAGAAATTTTTCCTGCTGTGCAACCTGAACTTCCCCTGGTGCAACTTACGGCTATTCCTTCTCATCCTATTGCTAGCTATGCAGGAGTAGAGGCTGACCCCTCACCTCACCACAACACCCTTTCAGGTCACTGTAGAGAGAAATAAGGTCTCCCCTGCACCTCCTTTTCTCCAGACTAAATAATCCCGGTTCCCTCAGCTGCTCTGCATAAGACTTGTGCTCCAAAGACTTGCGCTTAGAAGATGATGGGGCAGCTGATTTAGTCATTTAGATGATCCCTGTTGGTGCTGTCAGGAGTTACATCTGCAGTCTTCTTAAAAATTTGAAAAAACTGTTAAAACCACCCAAATTCCATACAGAATTATATAAGTTTTGATGCTGATGTATAAACCTGGCCATGCCCCAAGACCCAACACTCCTACTTGAAATGGTGACAAAAACTGCAGGAATTAACTACTGGACATTAATCCTGCCAAAAAGCTCAGCCACAAGCTTGTTTGGTAAGAGCAGCCATTCTGCAACCAATCAAAATGTCACTCAGACACAGCACAGTTCGCTCCCGTGGGAGCAGCAGACTCATCCTGAGAGAAAATGCCACCCTATATAGGTGTGTATGGCTGCTCCAGCAACAGATTGCAGGCTATTTGAAGGATACAGAATTCAGGTTGAATCTGCACTCAGTCCAGACAAAGGGTGAATCAGTGTTGGATTCCTACCTCCGAGGAGGCTTCCCATGCTGTTGGCCCGTTGTACAACCTACTAGCCCATCCCATTTCTTTAAAAAGAAAGCCATAATGGCTGCATTTTGTAGATACCTATCTTCCCTAGATGGTGGCTGGCTGCTAGAAGGGAAGCTAGAAGCTGCTTCCATGAAGGGAGGCTGCTGGAAGAGCACCTCATTCCCAAACAGTCGGTTTTGTATTTCTCAACTCTGAACTTTTCTCAATGAAGTCTTCTCAAGTATCTGCAGAAGCACCTTTTGAGCTATACCCTGTGATCTTTAGGGTCAAACTCGGATGTGCTCAGGAGTGGGCTCTGAGTACAGGGCTGTGATGGCCTTGGGAGAGCAGCAAAGAGCCTGCACATTCTGTGGGGCTGCAGCTGCTGCAAGGGCTGGAAGGACTGTGGGCAGAGCCTGGGGTGGCTGGACTTGGCAGGCATCTTCAAAGCAAAAGAGATTTGCAGCAGCTTGTGACTTGGGCCATAGAATCATCACAGAAGAGTGACTTAAGTTGGAAGGGACCTCAGAGCACACCCAGCCCAAACCCTGTGCCGTGGGCAGGGATGCCACCCACCAGCTCAGGCTGCCCAGGGCCCCACCCAAGCTGGCCATGAGTGTCTCACGGGATGAAAGAGCTCTGAGAGGCAGGGCTGATAGGAGGAGACACTTGGATAGCCCCGGTATTACAGTCTGAAACAGCATGGGAAAGGCTGCTGTTTGTGACTGGGACAATCTGCCCCAAAGCTTTGGGACAGAAGGAGATAGGAAGAGTTGCTGGATGGAAACTCATGGGGCGCCTCTAGCCAAGCTTTCACTAGGCGCAAGGATTGAGGTGCTAAAGGAGATAGATACTGGGAGGGGCACTGTCAGCAGTTAAAGCCCAGAGCAATAATTTGCCCCCATCCCTACACAGACTTCTTGGAAGCCTGAAGCTTAATTTTAAAAGCAAACTGAGATGCTTTAGAAAAGATCTTGGTAGAAGTAGGTTAAAAACCAAAAACATGGCTTACTAACACTGTAAATGTTTTTACACCACAGGTACACATACTTTGACAGTGTTTATTCCTTTGTTTAATTTGCAGAACGCGATTACATGTCTTTGTGTAAAAAAAATAAAATAATAATTAAAAAAAAACAACAACAAACCTTGTGCTCTAGTAAGGAACAGGTGACAATTATTTTATTTTTTATTTTCATAAACACAAATAAATGCAAACCTAGAGCTGCATTAAAATGCAAGCCAAGCTTGCTCTGTGAGAAAACTGCTTGTGGAAATAAGTGACTGGAAGCAGTCCCTGATAAATACGGGAACTGAAGACATGTCATGGGCTTAGGAGCAGATGTGCTACTCAGGAACAGCAAAACCCAAAAGTATAGTGATGTCCATGAGAATCTTTCCACTGACTTCAGCATGCTCTTCGTGAGTCCTTGAGCACATACATCTGCAGCAGATTTTCCACATCAGCTGGAGACAGGTGGCACGTTGGCACTGGAAAGTTTCTCAAGAGAAGTGAGCAGAGGGCCATGGCCAAGGGAGTATGGGGCAGGAGGGGACAGCTGGGAGCAGGAGTTCTTCCAGGCGCAAGATGTAGAATGAGCAGGACTCAGAGTAAGTGCATAATAAATACAGCTGCAGTATTAAGATGAGAAACTAGAACCTGGTAAAGTAAGAACACACCATCTGGGTGAGTTCTGCACCCTGAATGGAGCAGAAATTTTCACTGAGCCCAAGTAAACAAAGCATATGTCAGGGCAGTGTCCATACTTCTTTCTCAGTACAGGTAATTTGGAGGAGCAGAGTCTGGGATTAGTCTGTGTATTTCTCCCTTAAGCCTCCTGAGAAGCCAAGAGCAGCCATTTTGTTTGTTGCCCTGCAGTTCCCCCTGACCATTCCTACAGGCAGCTGTGGCATTGAGGTGAATCCCCCTGCTGCCAGGAGACAGCGGGATGCAAGAACACCAGAGCAGATGTGGTGCAGTAAAACTTGCTCTTCTTTGCAAGCAAAGCCCCACGTACCCACTCTCAGCTGGAAGAAGAGTTATGCTCAGTTCAAAGTCCCCAATAACCTGCTCCCTTGAAAAAGACAGGAGGAAAACTGAGTCAGAGACAGCAAAAGTCAAAGGAGTGTGAGGCTTTGGGATCTTGCCGAAGGTCTGGTGCAAGTGGGAGGCTGCAGCAGATTCCTGTGAATGAAAGGAGGCCTACAGGAGGAGGTGGAATATCACAGGAGCTTGTCAGAGCACAGTGAGTGCTACAGGAGCTTACCGGGTACCTAGTTTTAGAAGGCTGTGGGATGGGAGCGATGGGGAGGGCTCAGAGCACATGCACAGGACAAGCATTTTTGTGGGGGCGGGAACAGTCCTTGCTGCAAGCTGAGAAGGTGAACTGGTGGTTTCAGAGAGTTGGGGCCATCAACCCACTCCACAAAGGATATCCTGGCTGGGCAATCCCTTCGTATCTCAGCCAGGCTCACCACAGGCTTCCAGTGAACAGTGTGAGCTGACCTCTCTCATCCCCCTCACAGTGTCCCTGTCCCTGCTGTGGGACTCAGCTCAGCCCAGCAGTGGATCCTGAGGGACTGGAGTATAGATCTGAATGACCATGCAGATGTGATTACTAAAGCATGGAAGGGAGCCAGGGCTGGGAAAGGGAAGAGCAGGATCTGCACTTCGGCAGCAGTCTGCAGTTAAACTGGATTAAGCATAACACGAAACCAGATCCTGAAAGAATCCACCACGCTGCAATGATTTTCTTTTGTTACCAGCACTGTAGAACTCTGACTGATAATTGAAACTTGCAGGAATCTCTGAATTTCTTTGTTGGTTGGATGAAAATAATACATTTCTGCCAATGCAATGTTTTACAGGTAGCTTCTGGTATAACATGAGATTAATAAAGGGCCAAAATTTGACAAAGCCTGAACAAAAATACTGCAGTATTGAAAGACAATCACTTACAAGGTAGCAAGACACAGAACAACCTCTTCTCCAGGGAGAGCAGTATCCTGTAAGCAAACATTTTAAATCTGGGATGAAATGTAGTGTATAGGGACATAGTTATAGTTTAGAGCGTCTCATCACGACCACAGGGTCATCCTTAATGTATCCATTTAGCTTGGAGATTGTGCTAGTCTGCTGTGTACACAGACATTAACCTGAGATAAGAACTGATGTCTCCATTACGAAATGTGGAATACGAGAAGAGGATACAGAAGGTACATCTTCTGTTTGTGTAAGTGTGGTTTCTGTAACAAGGGGGCAAGAGAAAGGTCTATAAAAAGCAAGATTTAATGAAATGATGCTCTTTGGGGGCAGTGGCACAGTGCAGTACAATCAGTCTCATGTTTCTTAATGAGCTCTAGGTCCCCATGTAATTTTAATTGCCTGTCTGGAATACTATGATACTTTCCGGCACTTATATTCTGCTCAATATTAATAAAGGCCATGCAACACTCAGGATGTTTCTTCCCTTTCCTGCTTCTTGCCCACTTACCCGTTAAGATTCTCAGGCTTGTGAGAAAGCAGATTTTCTCCTACTCATATGAATCTCAAAAAATGCAATTTGATATGAAAGCTATGAAGCATACCACAGCAGGAAGCCAAATGCAGGTATAACACTGTGCTTTACACAATCTCAGCAAAATACTGGATTTTTTCTTTGGGGAACACGAAAACTTAACAACCTTTTTTTTTTTTTTTTTTTGTTTTTAGTGTCAAACTGTGCTTCTGCAACAGACAAAATCATTTTCTGACAAGATGGATCGTGGTGCCCAAACCTAAATGCGTGGCCTTGTATAGCCGCAGAAGGCCGTTATCTGTGTGCTTCTGAAGCTACGTAAGCTTCCTCTGCTGCCATAAATACATGGTTACAGGGTTACTGCTGGCACATCGCCAGAGAGGATGAAAAGCTGTAGCACGAGTGGCATGCAGACACAGCTCACCAGCAGACCGCCCACCCCACTTCAGAGCTAACAAGTTCAGGTGAAGTCCCTTGCCGCTGAACAAAATCGCTTGTCTATCCGAGGCCAAATCAGGGCCTGAACACAAATCGTTGGTGTCAGACGTGACGTTTCTATCCAGCCACCAGTTCAGAAATGCCTAACTGGTTTTGCTTGTGATGTGTAGGTAAATAAACATGCAAATGTTACATTTTGTGGCAGTGAGTTCCATTGTTCATTCCCGTTATTACCTGCTTTTCTCTATTTTAGTGTTCTCCCTAGTTATCTTCTCCATGTCCCCATGAGGTCACACAGTGCTACCACCTTCATGAAAAGTCTCCTGAGCTGAGCACATGTAGCATATTTAATTTCTCCACATGGAGAAGGTTTTTGTTCAATTTCTGCTTTCTGTGCTACGGTATCATTTTAGAAATAGAAGATAGAGAGCAGCCTATAGGAAAAGCATGGACTTATATGGAAATATAACTGTGTTGTTTCCCTTTCCTGTAATTCCTAAAGTAGTTTTATCTTTTGGCTGTTTTGATATCAGTGACAACCAAGATTTCTTTCTTGGCTGATAGGAACTTCAGTATGTAAATGTATATTGTTCTCCTGCATACTTTTTCCCTTACAGTTTTCAACACTGAACTCCCATCTGCTGGTAATGTCACTCAGCAGTCACTCACTCTAAGACACTTTTGCGACTCCTCGCATTTCATTTTAGTTTTACCACATGGTACTTGACAATGTGAGACCACTTTGCCATTTCTCTCTGGTCCCTTTTCTAGTCCATCCATAGATATGCTGAGCTAGACTGGTCCCAGATGGATTCCTGGGACAGTGTACTGGTAGCAGCCTCCATCATGACATGTTTTTGCTTCTTCTTTCCTATCTACCATCAGTTATACACCCATGTGAGGACTTCTTTAATTCTGACAACTTGGGTTCTTTCAGATCCATTTACAAAGAACCTTGGAAAAGCTGCTTTGCATTATTAGATACAGACAAATTAAAATGTAAGGATTCAAGATGGAGCCTTACCAAGAAACTATTGAGGCTCTCATTCTGAGAACATGGGTCCATCAGGATATTAGCAGAACAATTGAAAACTAAAAAGGATAAGGTTGGGAACCTAGCCCATATGGTTAAGAGAAGAAATAACATTTTTATACAGTAAGTTGTAATAGGAGTTTGCTAACAAATTGATCAGTAAAGGAAGTGCAGAAAAAGAGGACAGGAAACTCCAAAGATAGGAGATAAAGATGATAAGGAAGAGAGAAAAAACAACAACGAAACAGCAGCAAGCTTAGCAGTGACCAGAGTGGTACTGTGGTCCTTATAACTGCTCTGTAGACAAGTCAAGAATGGCAGAATACTCCTGCTGCCCTACAAGTTGAGCAACTCTACCCTATCTGCTTGGGAGTCATAGCTATACTTTATTGTAAGCAACATTATCACCTGTTCAGCCCTGTTGTTTTCCCCTCTTCCCCAGGCAAGCTTCTTCCTGCTTCTTATTCACTGCTGTATTTCTCATGTGCAATTTATGTAGACAAATGTTCCATCTGTTATAACCCACGGTGCTTTTTCTGCAGTGTTTATTTCAAAACAGAAATAGTTATTCATTTACAGTATATTACAAATGTTAGAAGAGCTACACTTCTGTTACACCTTCCTTTTTGGAAAACATCTAAGGTTGTACGTTGCTCATTTGAGAAGCTTTGGACACTGTGGTGAAGTTAAAAAAAATAATAAAGCTTTAAAAAGCTTTTTCTTCATATAAAGCTTATAAAAGGAAGTTCAGTCACTGCCAGTTGTAATTATATTCTTCTTTTATAACTTTCTTCTTACGTAACTGGTGCAGCAGAAATTCTTCACATATTCAAACTGTTATTCTAAGATGAAAGCAAACCAGGTATTCAAACGTCAGCACATAAATTGATCGAATCCTCGCGTGTTGGAAACACCTGACTTCAAAAACATACAAGGAACTATTGTTCTAATAAGTGTTTTTTATTTTTGAAGTCCCTGCTACTGTACTGGAATGGCAAGTTGTCATCACATGGTGTCATTCTATTTTTAATAAAAAATTCCTGCCACAGCAAGCTTTCTCTGGAGTAGAACATAGCAAATCTTTTTTTTCCCCTTTTTTTCTTTTTTTTTTTTTTTCTTTTGTCAGGTAAGGTCGAGAAAACAAGAGAAAACTATAAAGGTTCAGTCTGTGAAGAAGGAGCATATGCTAAAAGTTAAAGACCAGCATTTACAAGCTAACAGCAAACAGAAACATGTTCATGATTTTAAAATTATATTCAAAAGTATTTTGGCTAAAACTGTCCAAGACAAAGGAGGTATTTGAAATTATGTCCTAACATAAGACACGGTATTTATAAATGGAAACTACAATAAATTTGACATTCAACAGCTTCTACTCCACCAGAACTTAACTTAGACCACTATATGGCTGAGGATATAGAATTTGTATTTTGAATCTGCTCCATTCTTTCCATGTGCTTAACGAGTAAAACTGACTGTCCCTCAAAGAATCATTCTTCAGGCACGGCCTCTTGTTCAGCACGTAGTGCAGGACTGTGAATTAAATGTACTTCAAACAGTGCAACAATCACGAATCACAGTCCTTCACAATACTAAAGCTCTACTTTAAAAAAAAAAATAATAAAGATTGCAAAAAGGCTTTAAGGTGGTAATCAATGTAGCGGAAAGTTTTCAAACAAAATCTTACAGTGCATTTGATCTCGAGGCAAAACTGAAATGAAAATTTTACTTTCCTTAGAAAATTACAAACTAATCCATCGTATTTTTTGAAGCTAAAAGAAACATAGTTTAAAATTCATTTTAGCACTAAGGAAGCTAGCAAGTCCTTAATGAGCAACTGATAAAATACCTGCAGTAGCTCATGTTGCTACATGACTTCTAACCATCATCCTTTCCACATTTCTCTGTCCTCAAGAGTGAGTATTTTTAATCATATATCTGAGGTGTGTGCACACACATGCCATCGAAGGCTGCAAGCTGATTTCATTCAAGCTCAGATGAGGGGTTATGTATCTAACAAGTTTCAAGAAAACAAGATTGTGTAGCATTAACTCAGCCCATGTAGACAACAAAGAATTTCTTAGCAAGAGGAAAAACCTTCAGTGGGAGTTTGTCTAACCAAGTATCAAAGAGACCTTTTATATTTTAAAGCTTTTCTTGCAGTTCAGATATTTGTACGAATGCTCTCTAGTGCATTACCTACTGAAAGGCAATGTATAGTGAGACACTGGCACAGCTGTGTGGTGTCCCATCCCTGGAGGTGCTCAAGGCCAGGTTGGATGGGCCCTGGGCAGCCTGAGCTGGTAGGGGGCAGCCCTGACCATGGCACAGGGTTGGGGCTGGGTGGGCTTTGAGGATCCTTCCAACCTAAGCCATTCTATGACTCTAAGATTGTGCTATGATGGATGCTCACTCCTTCCTTTGATTCAGCTGAAAAGATGGTGAACCACTGCCCTGTGAATTGCAGGCCCATCAGCCACCAGGCTTCAGTGATTTCAGTACCAACTTATTTGTAGGGAAAAATGGAGAGCACCTTTCAGCATAACTAGTGTACCAAGAAGCATATGATGGAACTCTCAAATCCCAGCTTCAACAGGCCGAGTACAGGCAACACAACATTGTGAAACTGATAGCCTTTCAGTATGTGAAGGAAAGGAGACAAACTCTTTAGCAGTGTCTGTGGTGATAGAACAAAGGGTAATGGCTTCAAGCTCAAAGAGGGTAGATTTAAGTTGGGTATAAGGAAAAAGTAGTAAGGGTGATGAGGCACTGGAACAGACTGCCCAGTGATGTGGTGGATGTCCCAGGAGACTTTCAAGGCGAGGCTGGATCAGGCCCTGGGCAACCTAACCTAGCTAGCCGTGGTGTCCCTGTTCATGGCGGGGAAGCTGAACTCCATGGTTTTTAGAGGTCCCTTCCAACTCTAACGATTCCATGATTCTATGAAACTCTACGAGCTTTACTCAGACCCAGGATTTCTCCTGCCTAGGGGAGGGCTGGACTACTGTCCCACTGGTACCCCATTCAGAACTGCTGTACAACCACCGAGACTGCCATTTTGCGCACTGCTTTTGCCCCTTCTGACAGCAAGTCAGGCGCTTCCTGAAGCCATACGCCTCGTATAGCCACAGCGTTACCCTGACCTTTCTTAAAGCCTAGAGGAGGAGGGGAGAGGCAGGAAGAGGACACAGCACAACATGTTGAAGGTTTCTGCCGTGCTGACGTACCGCCTCACCGGGCGGGGAGAGCCCCGGAGGAGGAGAGACGAGAGGAAGGTTAAGGCCGTATCCGTGACGGGGCCCGAGGAACCCGCGCTTGGGCCTGCCCCTCCGCCGCCGCCCGCGCACGGGCACTGCCGGCTCGGGGGAAGGGAGAGGAGGAGGAGTGTGGGAGCGCGGCGATGAGCTCAGCTCCGTCCCTCGGCGCCGCCTGAGGAGAGCCGGCCCCTCCCGCAGGCAGCCGCCGCCATGGCTCACTCCCCCGTGCAGCCGGGCCTGCCGGGGATGCAGGTGAGGAGCGGCCGTCCCCACGGCGGTGGCGGCTTGGGGCCGGGCTGCTGCGGGCCGCGGCGTAACCGCTTGGCCGAGCGAGGGCTGCGCGGGGCTCCCTCCATCTTCGGCCCGCGGCGCGGGGCGGGGGGGACGGACGAATGGACGCGGTGGTTTTTCCCCCTCGGTGTTGTTGTCATTTTAACGCGACGAGGGAAAACCCGCGGTCCGGAGGAGCGGGGCCCGGCCGTTGACCTTCAGAGCGCTGCAGTGCCCATCGTGCTGGCGCGGCGGGGCCGCGGCCGGAGCCTGCCGCTGGCTGCGGGGGATGCCGGCCTCACGAGTGCGATCCGCCGGCTGGGCGTTAAAGCCGTGCTCTTTAGGCAGCCGGGGTTGGCTTCCTGCCGCCTGGACTCCTTGCAGCCGCGAGCTGGCGGCAGAAAAACCGTAAGGTCACCGGGACCTGTGGGTTACTTAAGGTTTCCTGCTTCCGATGAGACGCTCGCCTGCCCCAACCTCCAAAAGAATAACTTCTGGGTGGGAGGTAAAGTTTGTTTCTTTTTATCTCCTGGACTGAAAGGTTTTGTGCTTCCTTTGGCTGGTTTACTCTGGGTTGTGTTATTTTGCGAACCAGGTTCTAACTCACAAATCTGAAGCTTGCATGATTGAAAGGGTTGAATTAGCAGGGTACGGTGTGAATGGCGCTGATGGATGCCAGTGTATGGCAGGCCCTCACTCTCTCCATTACTTCACCACCCTGTAGGGACTGCGGTTGAGCATTCAAGTTCACCTTCCACGCACAGCACTTTGCTGACTGCCAGAGGCACAGAAGTGCTCCTTCCTCCCACCCTTTGGATAGGACTGGGTTAGTGCTACCCCTTGGAGACTTTCTGAAGCATTTGAGAACAAGAACCACTCTCTGAAACCACTTAAACTGAATCTGCAGTATTTTAGAATGGAAGAAGTCTGAGCTGGAGCTGCTGGGAAGTAGGAGAGTGAGGGTTGCTCCAGCAGTGTGCGTGTACTGCTGATGCATGTCATTTTTAGCATCTCTGATGACCTGCTTTTTTGCTGGCTTGCTTGGTTTGTTATTTAGCT
The DNA here is from genome assembly GCA_013399175.1 of Odontophorus gujanensis. Lineage (NCBI taxonomy): Eukaryota > Metazoa > Chordata > Aves > Galliformes > Odontophoridae > Odontophorus > Odontophorus gujanensis. The sequence goes on from VXAB01013512.1 coordinate 507,286, forward strand.
TGTGATACTGTTAGCTGTATTAAACAGTTAAGCTTTCAGGATTTTGTTAGCCCCTGGCTTTTACTCCAAATCTTTTTGTTCAGGACTTTTATTTTTCTCATGTTTCCTTACTTGTGAGTGTTTTTGAAATGCTTGGAAACTTTAACAGTAAAGCTGTTAAATAACAAAGTAAAGCTGGTAGGTAGAGGCATCATGTCTGTGAGCAAGGTGAAAGCTGCGTGCTCATTTTCTGCACTCACTTCAAGGTGCCTGGATCCATTTCCATTCTGTCTGAGCTTGCTGTGGTCTTAGTGATCTGTTCTCAGTACACAGCCCCCTTTGACTTAAGTTGCAGATAAATGCTCGGTCAGTGAGGTACGTACTTGCTTAATGAAGACAAAGGTTAGTGACTTCTGTAAAGGAGAGAAATAGAGCTCGGTTCTCTGCAGTATGATTAAATCGTCGAAATCATGGGACTGTTTTCTTTTTCTGTAGTGCGATCCTTTCTGCCCACCTACAGCTTCTGTAACAAATGGTGTAAGCAATGTCAGAGAGAACGTTATGCAGCTCTCCCTTACGTCTTTTGCTGCACTTGTACAAGAGATCAGCATCCTAGTGTGAACAAAAGCAACTTCTTGATCCCCAGAAATCACATGCGGGAACAATGCTTTATTGTGGAGTTTGGTGTGAGCAGAGCGGTGTGTAAACAGTGAGAGGAAGGAGGGATTAATGTGTTTCTCTCTGAACAACATATCTGTTTGATGGTTGAAGAGTGATGCATAAAAAGCGAGTGGGTAGAGCAAGCCAAAGGAATGAGAAGCTGTGGAGGAAATGTAGGATGGTGCTGGAAGGCTGTCAAAACCTGAGATTCGCTGTCTGCTGGGAAGCGGGCATGTTCCAGCCCAACTGAAAACAGAACTGAGTTTTGACCTATATTTCTGCATGTGCAAATAAGTTGGTGCTCTGTGTTTATACTGCCCTTTGTTTAAGGGTTCTGTGCAGGTTGGAATTGGAGTGCGTGGCATGAAGGGGCTCACCACTAACCCAGCAGTAAGTTGTCTTCGTGCTTTGTGCTTTGGACAGCTGACCTAGGAAAAATGCTTGCTTGTCTGTGACGTGTGGTTTTTTTGCAAGGCTGGCTCAGAAAGGTGTGTGTGACCTGTAAAAGTGACTTTCAGCCCGGCCTGCGGTTGGAGCTTTGGTAAGCTTCTGTAGTTCCTTTATGGAGCCATTTCAAACAATAAAATACCCTCTTTGTAAATGAATGATGTGGGTGCTTGGTGAACCTTAATGCGTTTTGAAGTTTCTTAGGAATGTCATGAACCAAAAAGCTCAGGAAATGTAGACTTGCAAATAAGAGCTTAAAGGATGAAGCCTCAGAACACAGCACTGCAGTACATCAGGCTGGCGGAAATCTGGCAGCAAGCAGTTTTAACATAATCTTTAGCAATAAAATATTGAAATTAATAGGGATTAGAAGACTGACTTCTCTCTTTTTTCACTTAAAAAGATTTTAGGTGTAAGCTGTATGTGATCTGTTTGTAGTTTTCATTGTTTATGAAGTTTGAGAACTAGAAGAGATGTTGGGCTTTTTATCCCAACTTTTTGTGTAATGCTGACTGTGTGAAATTCCTTTTGAACTGGACCTTATGTTATGGTATTAACTATAAGGATGCTTTCAAGCACTCCTGAGGAAAGATAAACTGCTGGAGAAGGGAGGAAAGTCTAAACGAGGTGCCTTTCTGTCTGTTAGTGGTGTTCAGGCAGCAAAGTGACCATTGCAGTTGAGCTGTGTGTGATACTTCAGGTGCTTCTCTAGTGCAGCTGAGGAAGAATGTCACAGGAATGAGTTTCAAATTTGTTTTAGAGGCGTAGTGAACACTGATACTGCTGGACTGAAAAATTACTGATACAAGTAATTATTTTATGTTACCTTATTTTTCCTATTTTAGTTTTCTAAAAAGGGGAAAAAATAAAGAATAGTGAATCAGCTCTCCTTCAAATGCCCTGAACTTTCCTTTTTTTCTGAAAAAGAAACAAAATATTTTTCTGCCAAGTTTTCTATATTTAGGTGTGCCTATGTACCAGCTTCACAACATTCCTGAGGTACTTTTTAAATTCATGGAATCGTAAGGGTTGGGAGGGACCCGTGGAGGTCTAGGCTATCTTCCCTCTTAGAACTCATTTTCCTTTTACAGTAAACTGTTGTAACTGTCTTATGTGAGAGCTCTGTTTTTTTGGTAATTGCAAAGCATCAGATTATTAAAAGCACTGAAGAGGCTGTGTAGCTTCTGCTGCTCTGCATCTACAGTTTGTGTATAGGAGAATATTTTCCCTTGATTATTTATTTAAGTTTGATCAATACTCCGCAATAACCTATAGCAATTATTTGAGTGATCCTTGGACCATTTTGATGGTCATTTGTGTATTTTAAAATATCCGAGGCACAGATGTTGGGACTCTACAACACGTTACAAACCTCGTCCTTCAGCACAAGGACAGAAGAGTTTTCATTCTGCAGAAACAGTGTTGGCATCTTCTGGCCCTGGAGGTCAAAAGCTATGTCAAGGCTGTGCAGCAGATGGCTGGAGTTCTTCTAGAGAAGTTAACTCTTACCAACAGTGGGACTATTGATACTGGGAAGCCATGTGTAGGAGCTTCTAGTGAACAAGTGGCTGCTGAGCAGTTTTCCTCCTGCATTCCCAAACTCTTTTCTATCAAGTGTACGTAGAGGAGTGAAAGTTGGTTTCCTTTGGACATGCTAGGTATGACTTATTGGTGAAGCTTCTTAGGGAGCTTGTGATGGCAGAGTGAAGCTTCAAGGTGGATTTTATTATACCATAGAGCTATTAACTCAGACTGTGCAGCTAAAATGATAACACTTAGGCTTATGCTTTCTCCATCATTAGTCTTCTTTGTCCTTTTCTTCCTGTGCTCTTTGCATGTTCTTTTCTGTTAAGTGGGCAATAAGTGGTCATAATCCTAACATAGAGGCTGCTCTCTTTGACAAGCAGTTTGAGGTATTAAATCTGTCACCTTTTTGGGTTGTCTGCATCACCTCATAAATGGCTGAAGGCTTGAGTCAGACAGCTCTTGCATGCAGTGAGCCTTGACAATAGCGAATCCTTACTTTCTTGAATCTCTCCTCCCTGGTTTCAGCCCATCTGTGGTTTTGGAGCTCTCAATTTCAAACATGCTTTCCAGATTTCTATTGAACTATAAATGTTTATGTAGCAGTAGAGCATCGTGTTTACGCAGACATAAGGGAATAAGGAAAGGTTTCCAAAGGCTTAGCTTATCAAGTCTAGTTTTGGGTCTGTGCTCTGGTATCAGTTGCATCCGGGATGGTTTGTCATCATTGTTACTGAATACGTTCGCCATTTATCTTTCTGTTGTCTCAGTGTTAGTGTCAACAGCCTCAGTACTGTAAAAACCTATTTCCATCAGGTGGGCTTCTGGAACAGGTAGATAGATGCTGTTTCTAGCAGATCTGTTTCAGGTGTCCTTGTTACAGATCTTGGATTCAGCCTAGTCAGCTGTCACAGTAAGTTCTGTGTCCTGGTCTTGTGTGTGGATAAGGTGCCAGCTGTCATCTTGGTCCCCAAGGAGACAGAAGAATATGGATTAGCAGTATGTTTTAATACTGGGACTTGTGTTATGAGTGATATACAAGGTTTCTATGATAATTTACATAATGGGATCTTTTGTGATCCTGAGGTAGGAAATGAACATATTTATCTTGTCTACATCTCAAATTTGGTATTTTTTATGTTCCCCATGTTGGGCAGGGAAGCACCAAGTACTGATGAACAGCGCCGGTCTGGCACCTAGTGCAAAATACTGCATCATATCATGATTTGACCTTGTTATTACTTTGATGTTCTACCTACCTGCACTGAGGGAGTCCCATGTAATGTGTGTACTGTGTATGGATCATTTGTGTGGTTGCAGTTGCATAATCACAATGTCTTTTACTGGTAAGCTCTTTAAATGGAGGACTTTGAGTTTGTCCAGATGCATCTCTTAATTTGGGATAAGTTTCCTTGTGCATGTGTACATGTGACAATTAATGTCAGAGATGACACACTGGGAAGCATTGCTTCAGCATTCTGAATTTGGGATATGGAGTGAGAAATTCTCTAATGAGAATATCTTTCTCTCATTAGAGTAAATAAAAAATGGACTGACTTGTCAAATTATAGGTTTCCCCTCACATTATGAGATCACTGTAGACCCTAAATCTCATTCTGTTTTCTTCTTTTCCTCCGTTAGCATTATGCATTCTGTTCTAACATGCTTCTATTACCACAGTTTCTTCAGCCATTCATCATAAGGGTAAGGGTTGGAATTTCCACAGTGATGTTTCCATGTTAATGATAGAGAACCAAATGTTTTGTGTTTTGACTCCCAAATAAGTGTGTTTTCCTTGAAAGTAGATGAAAAGCAGTTGTGCAGTGGATGAGGAATGGTTCTATGATAAGCTGAGTTCAGGCAACTTCCCCCTCCCAACCCAAAAGTGCTTAAAGCATGTTCCAATCTAATTAGAAAGCAGAGTAATGGAGCTGAACTGTGAAGCAGATATCAGTACTAGTATGCCACCATAATGCATGCTATAGATGTTTATATCTTCATTCCTTTTCAACATCTACAGCCTTTGAGAGGTGCAAGGTTTTTCAGCTCCTCCCCACCTTTTGGTTCTGAACTGCTGAAGTTTCGTGGCAGGATTTATGGCATCTTGCCTGTGTCTTATTTCAGTTTCCCACCAACAGCAGGAAATGATCTTGTGCGTTGTATCAGCTATTTGTGTACGATGTATTTATATCACTGAAAGCAAAAACTGTGACCAGCTTCTGAGAAAGGTAAAATGCTGAGTAGCAAAATTTGAGGCTTCTCTTTCCTGGAAGCAGTTCTTCCTGATGTTGTGAAACCACTGAAGGATGTGATTCTATTTGTTTATTTGTTGTTGTTTTGTTGTAGATTTGTTTAAAATTAGTATTGGAACCGTTAGAGTTGGAAGGGACCTTTAAAGGCCATCTAGTCCAGCTGCCCTGCAGTGAACAGAGACACCCACAGCTAGATCAGGTTGCTCAGAGCCTGGTCCAGCCTGACCTTGAATGTGTCCAAGGATGGGGCATCTACCACCCCTCTGGCCAACTTGTTTCAGTGCCTCATCATTTGTATTGTAAAATACTTTTTCCATATATCCAACCTAAATCTCCCCTGCTTTAGTTTGAAACCATCTCCCCGAGCCCTATAATCACAGACCCTGCTAAAGGGTCTGTCCCCTTCTTTGTTATAACCCCCCTTTAGATACTGAACGGCTGCTATCAGGTCACCTCTCAACCTTCTCTTCTCCAGGCTAACAGCCTCAGCTGTTGCGTGGAGGGGACGTGGTGTGTGACTGCTGTGTACTGCAAGTGGCTTTCCCGCTTGGAGTCCCCTTCCTATGTGAGAAAAGTACCTGCCTGATCTTGTTGGCTGAATTGGAAGTTAACTTTAAAAAAAGTGATGTATTACAACACTGTCTCTTGGAAAAACCTTATGTATTTGCACACTCTTTTGTGTGGCTGCAAATAGATATGAAGTATTCTTATTGGACAACATTGTTGCTCGTGTTAAACACTGTTTTTCCATTCAGAAAGAAATAATGGATACACCGTGTCACTTCTATTCCTGTGCAAAAGTGCTAAAATACTCTGGGCTGTTCTTTCTTCCTATCAATCAGTGAGATGAGGCTAATTATTGGCAAGGTTCAGACAAACTAGTCCTTGCAAAGAGGAGATCCTACACCAAAAGTTTGAAACACAAATTCAAGCTTTTTTTTTTTGTTCACCAGCTATTCCAACCCATAAATCTTGGTGAGTTGGTGCTGGATAGAGCCTTTCTCTTCTGTGTGTCTGTTGTGATCTTCTGAAGCTCACATTTGTAGGAAGTTGACTTTTTTTTTTTGATGGTAAAGGAAACAACAGACGATTAATTGTTAACTTGTATAGTGACTAACCTGTCATGGTGTCCTCAGAAGCAAAGTTGTGCCTTTTTCTTCCCTTTTTATCTTTTGTTTTTATCAGCTGAAAGAAGTGGCAATGTCTTGTTTAGATTGTGAAAGCGTGGTGGTGTGACTTGCAGTTACAGGGCAGAGGAGGAAACTGGGAAAAAATTTCCTAACATGGCAGCGGCCTTAAAATCTTCCTGTCTGACTTCACGGGTTCTTAATTTTGTACTATAACATACATTGGCTGTGCTGTGAGATGTATTTTGTTTTTTGGAGGCCTGACTTGGATGCAAATGTTTCCAGAATGTATCAGCTGAATGCAGGCCATCTGGTCGAGTGCTTTGTCTTTGATGGCATTATGAGTCGATGTCTAAGAAAAAAAGTGTTGGAATGTGGTAATTTGCAGTACTTCCATGGCATACTTCCACAAATTCTGATAAATTTTACTGCTCAAGTATTTCCTGAGCCAGAAATGATCTTGATGGATTTCTTTTATTTCAGATCTTATTTTGTTCCATTAGTTTCTCCTGTCCTTAATGGTTTTATAGAGTTCATTGTCTGCAATATCATATTACAGTGTCTGCCCAGGTTTATCTGCATTTATATAAACAAGGCTCAAAACATTATTTTTATCTCCAAGTGTGGTAGGAGATAGCAGTAATCATCAGTAGCCAAAAAGCACTTCACCATGTGGTACCTGCTATTCACCAGAGATCTCTGAACTTGCTCAGGTGATGCATTTTAGGCTTGGGCTCAGTAGGGAGTGAAGATTGGACTGATGACTTGGAAGTTGATTTGGTAAAATGAAAAGTATACAGAAGAGGTATTGAAAGATTGTTTTCTATTTCAAAAGAGCAGGCAGAGAGAAATCAGATCTGCAATTGAAGTCAGTCAATTAATTAGAGAACTTGAATATGGAGGTGGCTTGGAATTTTTGCAGGTTAAAGAGAAAAATAGTTTTGTTCAACCCATTTATGCCATAACCAGGTAAGTAAGCCTTCATAAGAGGAGATTAGAAATGAGAACTGGAATGAAATCATGGAATGATAGAATCCTTAGAGCTGGAAGTCATCTAGTCCCACTCCCTTGTAATGAACAGAGACACCTACAGCTAGATCAGGTTGCTCAGAACCTGATCCAGCCTGACCTTGAATGTGTCCAAGGATGGGGCATCCAACACCCCTCTGGCCAACTTGTCCCAGTGCCTCAACACTCTTACTGTAAAAAAAAAAACTTCCTTATATCCAATGTAAATCTCTTTTAATTTGAAACCATTTCCCCATGTCCTGTCACAACAGACTCTGCTAAAGAGTCTGTCTGCTCCTTGTAGCTCCTCTTTAGGTGCTGAAAGGCTGCTATCAGAAAGGGACTCTGTTAAAGCTTTGTCTTAGGCCAGACTGGTTACAAATAAAGCTAAAAGTGTATACATAATCAAAGAAATTCCAATTTTGTTAACATTTTCCATTGAGCTACAGGGGTAGTTTGTTCAGATGAGAATTGAGACTCTTTAAAATAAGTACATTGTGAGATGTGTGTAGTGCTGACTAGGAGGGGAGCACTGGGCAGGTGATGTCAGTGGAGAAACTGCAGGTTTCTCCAAATCTTGATGGTGACTGAGAATTGACTCTAGCATTTGGGAAAAGAGAAAAAGAAAAAAGAAAAAGGTTAAAAAGTTTACATGCCAGTAAAATGTGCTGATGGTACAATACTGAAGGGCAACCATTATACTTAAGAGGGTTAGTCCATTACTGAAGAACTCTGTGACCTTGAGGATTTGAATTACTGAACAATGTAGTATGAAATGCTAGGTACAGTAAGTGTGAATTGTTATAAAGAACCTGTCCAATAGGTTGGGCACAGCTGAGTGTGAAGCATGAGGCCAAGTTGAACAATTACTGGAATATTTTGTCCTGTCTTTTCTTTCTGTAGAAGTGAGCAACACTGATAACTGAGTGGAGTATTGAGAAGAGTACATTTTAAGAGCAATATATTGCCCTGGCTGATTAAGGTCAGGAGTAATGAAAACAGTGCAGGACTAGTACAGAGAAGTTACTTATAACTGGGAGAATGATGAGTCTGCTTATGATGAAAAGTAAAGGACTGTGAGCAATCCAAGAGAGAAGTGCTTGTGATTGGTGTTTAAAGTGTGAGAAACCATCTAACACACCATCCTAACTAACATATGGGCATCAGATTTTTTGGTAATCATTAGATGTAAGTGTTCCTTGTTTTTTTTCTGGTGTTTTTTTTTTTTTTTTGGTTCTGCTGCAGGATGGATACTGTGGCATACTTTGAAACGGGTGTTTTAGTGACAGAGTGCTTGACTCTTTGCCAAACAAGATGACTTTATCCTTTTGGAGCAGATGTTGCAGTTGTGTTCTGTGGTTTCTCACAGTACTCAGTCTGCTTGGTTATGCTGAGGTTCTTAGATCTGCTCCCTTCATTTTGTATTATAATATTAGTAGAAAAAATGCTATGTGCTTTGTGAAAACTTGTGGAGCAGACTCGGCAAGAAAGCAATGACTGAATCTATGGAAAGTGTTTTTCTCTGTTCAGTCAAATGGAGAGACTATTTGTAAAGTTATTTGTATATTTTGGCTGTGTTGGAAGTCTTTGCAGAAACAAAACAAAAATTGGCAAGAACCCTTCCCAGATGTTATCTTGGGAAAACGAATGGGAATTGGCCACTCGTGTAATTGCACATTCAAGCAGCTCATTATGTATCTGGAGGCCTGATCTGTCAATTTCTGAAATAGAGCAGATTATTAAAGAGAGACCAATGAGTAGTTTTCCATGCAGACAAGCTGCCAGTAGATTACAGCTCTCCCTTCAAGCACCTGATCTCCTGGGAAGAAAATTCGGACCTTCTCACAGAAGGGATAGAGAGTCTTCTTGGAACAACTGCTGCCTCCCGTGGCTCAGAACAAAGAAAGTTCAGGAGCAGTAACTTTTTAAGTTTTAATATTAAGATATGTGTTTACAAAAGTTCTGATTTTGGAAGGAAAAGGGACTTTAATAATAAATCTTTTCACCAGGCACTTGAGTTGTGTGGATGGGCTGAGTGTGCACAGCTTCTGTGTCCATGTCAGCTCAAGTCTTAACACAGCATGTATGAAAAGACAGACCAAGAGTTGTTTGCCAAAAGAGAAAGTGTTTGATGCAAACACCAAGATTTTTGTATAGATGACTTATTCAGAGACAAGTCTGTTTTGGATATTGGTAAAGGAGCATTCTGTGGCACATGGGGAGAACCACTTCAGTATGAATTGATTTAGTTTTGTGACTTCTTGGAGTTGGAAGTTCTGGTAGGTGTTACTGTGGGGCAAGCAGGGAACTACATGTGCTGGAAATAGTGAAGTGCTCTGGTTTGGTTTCCAAGTGGGAGATAGATTAGCATGTTGTGTATGTAGGATGTAATAGTATGTAATTCTCATTACATTGAAATTCAAGCTCATTTTGATGGAAGTGAGTTGGATATGTTGCTCTGTTGGGTGACAAAAACCCTTGTCCTTCTGTTTGTTTCCTTAAGCTAACTTTGGTAGAAAGCTCACAAAGATTCTTGGAGGGAACTTCTGGGGGCTATTGAAGCCCCACAGCTCACATTGATAAGTGTGTTTTGCAGGAATGATCTCACTAGCCATCTGTTCCTGGAATCATCCTCTGAAAACCATCAGGTCTCTTAGCTTACTTTAAAGTATTAGACGTCATAGTGTACTCATATTTTTTGACAACAATGATAATCCAGACTGCTCCACAAACATATTCCCTGCTATATCCGTGGACTCAGACAGTCACAGTTTTCTCATCCTCAAAACACCTTATTCAGATGCAAAACCTGTGTGGTTTGTAGCTTTACATGAACTAAAATGTCTTCTGGGTGATCTCGGGGCTGCAAGGATTAATTCTGCTACCTTTGAGACACAAGCAAAAATAGACATTAAGTGTAGGTGGGAGGTGCTTCATAAGCTAAATTTAACTGCTGAGGAGGAAATGTCTCAATGCTTGTCTGTGGTAGCTTAGAAACTTTTATTGCCCCATTATTGTTCTGTGAAGTTTGTGTAAGTAATATAAACCGTTCGGCTTAATGCTTATTTACTTATTACTGATTTTCATTTTCCTCATATGAACCTTTTTCTATTCCAATGATGTATTTTCACTTCAGTTGATATAACCTCATCCTTTGAAGAACATTAACGCATCTTTTCAGGTGTTTGATTTGAAAGAGTCTAAGTAATGTCATTCTGTTTCTGTCTTCCCATTGTGCCTATTCCCTCTAGCTACAACTTTTCCTGTTCAGTTTTAACATGCATTTTGATTAGCTATAAAGACTGCTTGCTGTTAGGTGGAAAAGGTGCACGCTGTAACTCAGCATCTGTGCAGTACAAGTGCAAAGTAGAAGAGCAGCAGTAGTGAGCTGAATAACTGGTAGAGAAGAAAAAACAACTGTGGCAAAATAGTGCCTGTAGGTCTTGCATCCTGTTTTAAGGAGACATATTTAGGTGTGCTCTTGGTTTTCGTGTGACTGTTCAAATGAAGGTAGCTTTTCAAGGAGTGAATGACTTTACCCAACTGAGAGAAGAGGAAAAAGAAATCCAGGTCCAGGAAGAACCTGGGGGCAGGAATATGAAGGAAATATAGCACTTCATGCAGATAGTCTTTAGTAGAAGACAGTTAAAGAGAATTACTTGTTTCATCAAGCAATAAGAAGTAGTAGTCAGTGCACTGAAGGGTGGCAACAAAATCCTTATAGGATGAGGTATGTGAAAAATTCAAAGGAGCAGGACACAGCATTCTGGGAAAGAAGCAATTTAAAGAGCAAGGAACAGCAAAGTTAGTTAGTTTTAATAGAAACCATATCTGTGTGCGGATCTGTCATACTCGGTGCCTAGGTGCAGTTTATTGGACAAGAAAAATGAATTGAGGTAATAGCATTTTCTCATGCTAGATGGGAGAAATCCTGCTCTCAGGGACTGTGATAAATTTGTACTTTATATACAGGGAAGCATAAATGTTGCAATATGTGCACATAGGGGAGGTAGGAAGAACACATTAATTATAGAGATAGAAAAAGGGTAGCTGGATAAATAGGACTCTACCATTTGAAGGGTTTGCAGCCTTTAAAAATGTCAGATTTCATTTTAATGTTACAAATACTGAGTAACTTTTCTCTTATTTTTAACAGACTCTGAAGGCAGATCCAGAAGAACTGTTTACAAAACTGGAGAAAATTGGTAAGGGCTCTTTTGGTGAAGTTTTTAAAGGAATTGACAATCGGACTCAGAAAGTGGTTGCTATAAAAATCATTGACCTAGAAGAAGCAGAAGATGAAATAGAAGACATCCAACAGGAAATTACAGTGCTGAGTCAGTGTGACAGTCCCTATGTAACTAAATATTATGGATCCTATTTAAAGGTAAGATGCTCAGAGTTGATGGTCGTTTGATTTTTTTTACCGGTAATTCTTTTCCAAGTTATCCAATCATCCTTATCTTCAAGGGCAAAGTTTCAGTCAAACCTCGGCTGAAGAGAAATCTATTTTTACTCTTTCAGTTCTAGAGGAAGAATATGTTATTGTATTTTTGTGACATGTGGCAGAACTTAATGAGAAAATATGCATGTCTCTGTGCAAAAAGAATTAATGTAAATTATGTTAATTTTTTAAGCTTCTAAGTAACGTATGTAGATTCTGCATGTGTTAGGGGAATGCAACATTTCAACTGTTGGTCACTTTCAGAAAACTAAGCCTAAATCTGCATTTGAATTGTCAGAACATTAAGAGCGATGCAGTATCAGCTGTTCTGCAAAACTTGAGCATCTTTATTGAAGTTTGATTAGCAGAAAAAGTATACATCAGTTTTCTAAGGAGACTGAACCTAGTCTTGATCACAATTATTTTAAAATATAATAATACAAAAAAGATCTACAAGCGTTAGCCAACAGTACATTAGCTGTAAGTGAAGCTAATGGAGGGGTTATCCATTAGTTGCTTTTTGGATCTGCTTCCCTTCCTTGCCCTGAAATCCTCATGAGAGATTTAGATTTCAGGTTCCAGTTTTAAGTATGCCAGATAGAAGTTCAATTGTTTGTTTATTTAATTGGCTGGATAGAGTGGCTTATTGCCTCTAGCAGGCATGGAAAGTATGTGGAAGTTTTTTGTGGTACTTTATCTCTTTGTCCCTTATTCGGGTAGCTCTTTATTTTCTGTCAATTAGATGACAAGCTGGGCGAGAGATTGTGCTCATGAAAGGACTTGGAGTTATGAGTAGGCAAATACTTCTAAACTAACTTTCACTCTCTCTTTGCTTTTGTGGAAACATTCTGCTTCATCAGCGAAGATGTGAAGGTTCTGGAAGGTGGACCCCTTTTTTATCTGTGGATTTTGTCTGAATGTAGGAGATGTGTATCTGGAAGGCAGACAGGGTGTCCTTTCCTCTTGTGCTCAGAACCAGTTTGCTTGGACTGCATATCACTGAAGGCATTGTAAAATGGTTTCTGACCCAATAAGCTGTCACAGTACTGTACTTACGTACTTATGTATGTATCCTTTAGACTTGAGATGCATCATGTTGTGGTTTAACCTCAGTAGGCATCTAAGCATCATGCATCTCTTGCTTGCCACCAGTGGGGCATGAGGAGAATCAGAAAGGTGAAGGTGCGTAAGATCTTACGGGATGAGATAAGGTCAGCTTAACAGATAAAGCAAAAGCCATGTGCACAAGTAAAGGAATTCATTTTCTGCTTCCCATTGGTGGGCAGATTTTGAGTCATTTCCAAGGGAATGGGTCTCATCACATATAATGGTGTCTTGGGAAAACAGTCACCCTGAGAGCATTCTATCCTTCTTTTCTTAAGCTTTTATTGTTGATCAAGGTGTTGTGTGGTATGGAATATCCCTTTGGCCTGTTGGTATCAGCTGTCTTCTCTCTGCTACTTTGAAGAAAATTAACTGTATCCCAGCCAAAACTGGGACATACAAGGAGGAATATAATTCAGTATAGTAGACTGGATAAATTTGCCATCATAGCTTTTATCACTTCTTTTGAAATTTCTCAGTCTAAGTTCAGTAGTTAAATTTGTCTTGTAGGAAAGGCAGAAGTGGGATTAGTCTCTTTGCTTCCTATCTTTTATAGGAGAGAAAGCAAAATCACAGAAAATAAGTGACATAGAATGCAAAAATAATAGAAGTTTGATGGGAATGCTACTTAGTAGTTTTTAAGTGTAGTATTGGTGTGGTTGAGAGTCCAGTGTCCAATTTTTGACCTGAGTGAACATCATCATTTAATGAAAATAGTGGAACATCTGTTGTTTTTGCAAAGTGAAGGAGGGAGGATAAAGCAGGGCATGGTATTGTGATAAGTGTAGGCTGGAAGGAAGTTCTGTGAGAGGTGCTTGTGCTTATTGTTGTGGGAAGGACCTTCTGAAAATACTTGTGCCTTCAGCGTGCCTTCAGCATCCCTTCTGTTAAGTGCAGCAATCTGATTTTTCCATCTTGATGTGTCAGTTTTCTAAGGTATTGCACTAACACTGGCTGTATTAAGATTCAACTATTCATGGAAGATAGCGTATCTTTCTAGATGTACTGCTAATAATTTCAGTTCTTTATGAATTTATATTGTTTTGCAAGACACTTTGTACTACAGAACCTATAGGATTCAAAACAAGAATTCCTTTATGCTGTTAAAAATTCATATGTGGTAATTAGATGATGTTGATGCGATAGAAACTTTCAAGGGAAACATTATGCAATTGTATTAGCTTATTAAAGAGTCAGATCTATTATTGGATAATAATTATGCGTCATATTAATGTAGATAATACTCAAGAAGGAAAGCATTAATGTTTAAATGATTTTATTCATAATCTAGGCTGGGAATCTCTGTTTATTGGTTGCAGATCTTTGTTGCCTTTGCAGATCTTGAGGGTACCGAGTCTAACATCTTTTAACTCTGTTTCTGATAGTGTGATATCCATCACTGGAAGTGTTCAGTTTATTGATATACCATGTCTTGAGCGATTAGGAGATTATTGCTTCTATGACTGTGTATTTTAGTACTAATTATGAGGAAGATACTATTTATTTATTTCTTTTTCCTCACAACATGATATTCTTTGAAGGGATCAAGTAGGAATTAGGGTGTGTTGCCATATTGCCCAGCACTGCATTAATTATTCTCTAAAGCCCATCGGTGTGGTGAGTACTGGCCATGTGTCTGCTGGATCAGTCCCACCTGGGACTCTGCAGACCTGATGATTAAATATTTTGTGTCTGTTTCTAGAAAAAAACTTACAGAACTGTGGAAGACCTCTCATCCTTTAAAATGTTTGACAGATTTTAAGAGGCATTCTGTATTTTCACCAAGGGTGGTTAATGGACAGTGCCATGAAAACATACTATATATATGAAGATTCTATAGATGGCCAGGATATTTAGGTATTTGATTGATTCATCTGAATCATCTATCTTTGAGAAATCTTTCCCATATTGTTTTTCCTTCTCTGTTAGCCCACACCTGCTTCAGTTAAGCTGCATGATATGCTGCTGTGCTAAGGGAGCTGTTGCTTGAAGTTTTAGAAGGTTTCTACAGTACAGCTGTACTTGCCTGAGATCTCTTCCTGTTGTCAGGTGATGTTCATATAACAGAAGTACAAGTTAAAATGAGTTTTATCATTTAAGGAGTTAGTGACAGTTACTGTGCGCTAGAAATACACATTTTAAGAGATTATTTTTAGTTACCTTTTAAAGCAGAGTAATATACCCAAATGCTTTACAGATTTTTCTTCTTTTAAAATTGTTTTATTTTTTTTCTGCCTTCATCTTTTCAGGGATGTTTGCTTTCTAGCTTTTTTTCTTGTTACGTCCAGAGACAAACTTGTATCTGTAAGTGTGAAATATTATTTAAGACATACTTTCTACGCTAAAGCAATAATAAGTGGTTTTCTGCCTCCACAGGGCAACTCTTCCCTCTAGACCTTGTTCTCTGTTATTGGGAGCTGCTGTGTCATTGCTGAGTTTGTTGGAATGGAAGTAATGAAGGGTTTTCATTTAGGCTTTTGCTATGAATATAAGCTCATGTGAGGAACGTGTCTTTGTCAGAAACCCCAACACCTTTACCTAAAACAGAAATGTATGGACTCCTTGCTAAGACCTCATTTTAAGTACAGTATCTTCATGTTCTCACTGTGTTAGGACAAAAGGTTTTTGTTGCCACTTGAGGTAGTACATGACTAGATAGTTACTCTTTGAGCTGATTACAATAGTGTGGTTTATATGGGCGTGTCTATCTAGAGCATACATTCCTTTCCACCTTTGCCACAGTGCATTAAAAACTTGTATCAATGCTCTTTATGAAGTAAACTTCATAGGCAGTTGTTCCATTCTCTCTATTGTGGGAACCATATCTACTCCTTCATGTCTTCCAAATATGAGGTTTGTCTCTTCTTGAAGCCTTCCAGTATTTAAAGGGGGATTATAAAAAGAAGGGGAATCAATTTTTTAATTGGATAGATAGTGACAGGACAAGGAGGAATGGTTTTAAGCTCAAGGAAGGGAGGTTTAGAATGGACGTCAGGGGGAAGTTCTTTACAGAGAGCTGAGGTGAGGTGCTGGAACAGGCTGCCCAGAGAAGCTATGGATGCTCCATCCCTGGAGGTGTTCAAGACCAGGTTGGATGGGGCCCTGGGCGACCTGCTCTAGTACCAGATCTGGAGATTGGCCTGCGGCATGGGGGTTGGGACTTGATCCTTGAGGTCCCTTCCAACCCAAGCCATTCTTTGATTCCATGATTCTGTCTATAATCTGATTCAAATGTGCCACGGACAGAAGTATAGCTCTTTTTAGATCCTTATAAAATGGATTTATGAAACCTCCAAATCTGTTGCCTTATTTAGGTTTTAGGTAACAGCACCCACTGCCTTCTTTGTAATGGAATAAGGATTCCCTATGTTTCTTTGTCAGATTTGTTTTTAAATAATATTCTCCAATGTTGTTTGCTGTTTCTCCTGAGTTTTGCTGTATTCCTTTTGAAGAGTATTTCTGTTAACTCAAAACCTTTTTCTTTCTAGGAGCCTGGTAACTCTACCTTCTGCATCTTACTCTTTTTCAATAGCTTAGATTTAGTACTAAAGTTATTTCCCTTGACCAATTTTAGACCACGTAGTTGGGAATCTGTTTTAATTCCAAGGTAGAGATGCCCTTCTGATAAAGTTTCTTCACTTTTCTTAGTAACTTAAAGCATTGCTTTATTATAATTACATAATAATTTCATATTTTTTGGACTTGGATTATTGTTTCAAAATACATAATAGAATTGCTTTGTGTTATCTTTAGTTCCGTAATATATCTTAAAAGAAGATCAACAAACAGCAGCATCTCCAGGCTCATGGGTTTCTATTCCTCAGATGTATATTCCTAGCATACTTTATAATGTTTGAGATACACTGTTTTGTTTAAACTTCTTGACCCAGTGAAAACAGAGTTGTGGTTTATTTCCCCCCCTTTTTTTTTAATCTGGAGAATTTCCCTTTCTGTAAAATAAAGAATGCTTAAAGAAATATATTAAAAAACTATAGAAAGAGCTGACATTAAGGATAGCTGCTGATTCTGTTTTGGTATTTATAACTGTATCAATAGCTATTTCTATGTCCAGGATATACTATGCGTGTAGCTGTAAGTCAAGCTGTTCATATATATACTGCAAGAAAACAGGAAAGAGCTTCTGGTTAAACTTTATGAATGACACAATTTAGCCCCATGAAATAAAATGTGCCACTTTCTATGAATTGCGATTAATGAGATTCTGCAGAACAACTCCCTCATGCAAATGCAGTCTAGAAATAAATCTCTTTTTGAAAAACAGCGATTTGGAACGTAATTTGTAGTTTATTGTAGACTGTCAGGTGAATGTGAGCTCTGTAAATAATGCTGTGGCTGAACCAAAATAAACCACCTACTGGCTAGGGCCTTGGTGCAGATGGCATCAGCAAGGCCATTCCTGAAATAGCAATGGCCTGTTCGATGCAGCAGGAAAAGATTTGGTCTTGATTTTGTTCATCCAGGTGAAGGTTAGGAAGTGACTTGGACTGTGTGTATGGAAGCTTTTCATTATTTAAGTACCAATGATTCAGTGCTTTCTAATCTCTTATGCCAAAATAGAACCGTAGAATCATTAAGGCTGGAAAAAACCACTAAGATCATCTAGGCCAACCATCACTACCATGTCTACTAACCACGTCCCTCATTGCTACATCTACACATTTCTTGAACCCTTCCAGGTACAGTGACTCCATCACCTCCCTGAGCAGCCTCTTACAGTGTATCACTGCTCTTTCTGAGGAGAATGTTTTCCTAATATCCAACCTGAATAGGGTAAGAAGTCATGGGTGATTGGCCAAGCAAAGCTATTTCCATCCAGTAATGATGTATATTTTTTAGAGGGAAGATAGCTTAAATATGTATGAGGCAGATTTGATGTCACTTACAGTTATTTTTACATTCATACTTGCTGAACTTAGAAACCTAAGCTTTCACTCTTTAGACAAGTCAAGGACGTGATAGTGGGTATGTTGGATATTGTTGCTGCAGCAATCTAGAGAATGTAACTTTGAATGTGTTTACATGTGACCTCAGTATGTTTTAGGTCAACATCCTTTGGCTTTATAGCTTTAACTGTTTTTCTTCAACATTATGAGCATCTTTGAACTCGTATGACCTTAAATACGTGTTGTGGGTCAGAAATTAATATAGCCAGAGTGTAAGGAACTTGCACTGTGTTATTGCAGGGAGCAGGCAGCTTGTGATAGGTGATATCCTGATTGTCAGGGTGGGAGAACAGTGTGGGGATTTCCCCCTTAGCTGTAGGACTGTAGAATCCACAGCACTGGGGTGTGCCAGTAGTTTCTTGGTGTTCAATTGTTTGTACTGTAAGCCTTTGCAAACTATGCTTTCTGAATGTTGGTTGGGGATTAGGCTCACAAATAAAATGAGTAATTTTTAAAAGTGAGCTGTAACTGCATCTCTCATTTCTTGTATTACAATTACAGCAGCACTGTTACTTCATTTTGTGGGGGGTTAAGGAGACTGTGCCTTCTCTGTTCCATTGACCAAAACCAGATGGAATTGTCTTATCCTGTAGGAACGCCTACAGCTGTGTCTGCATGTTTTCTCCTCTCTTACTGCAGCAACATTAGGAACAGAATGAGACATGACAGTTCCTATACAGGTCTGCCTCCTTTTCTTCTGAAGCCCCTCATAAGCCTTCAGTTCTGTCCAGGCAGCAGCAGGCTAGCAGAGGCATCTGCCTTCATTTGTCTGCTTTAAGTGAGAAGCTGGCATCTGGCTGGACAACCTGAAAGAGGCAGCAAGAGTTTCTGAAGTGGTTTGCTGGGCTTCAAGGACTAGTTGGATTGCCAATTTAAAGAAAAGCTTTATGCATAGACATTGTTTTTAATTGTAACTCCAGAAACTTTTCATTCCACTATTTCCCTTTAGCAGCCCAAGACTGTTTCTGAAATCTGCATTAGATGTATCAGTGTAATCATTTCTGAATTGTTTCTCTTTCATGGGTAAATAATCTTTACAGAACTAGTGTATAAAAATTGGAAGCATCACTTCCAATAGATACTGATATATCTTGGGAAAACTGTGGGTTTGTAACTACATTTAGTATTATCCAACGTTTAGATGCTAGACGATATCATGCAATTCTGATCTTGTTCTAAGTCAATTTTAAAAAGCTAGATTAAAAATAGTGCTTCTTGGAAGTAACGTACCTGTGTTGTTCTTGTTGTGAAACGTTTGAAAGCTGCCTCTATGCTGCTCTGAACCCCAGCCTCTATATGCTGTGAAATATTCCTGTGTGTAGTTTCACGCCTTGATGCCTGTTTTTAGTTAGATTTGTAACAGCTGCCTGCTGCTCAAATAGGCAGCAACAGCATTTCGTCCCCATCCTGCTTTCAGGATTCTGCCACTGTACTTGGATCTGTTGGCTGCAGACAGGAGACTGTTTTCCCAGTGACTTCCTCCTGCTCCTTCTAAAGACAGGCTGTTTCTTCAAAAAAGCAGACCCTGGTGCTCACAGATAAACCTGTTCAGCAGAAATTGGTCAGGGAGAGAGGGACCATGCTTTCTGGTAACAGCTTGTTACAGAAGTCTTGTATTTCGTTTCGCCATACAGATGATGTCGCATGGTTTTTTAACAGTATATAATATTGTTTGTCATATGTCCTTTAATACTGTATGTTACTGTGGATGTGCTGTGAGGTATCTGAAAAGGGGGGATGAGTATGGCATCACAGTGGAAGCCTTTTTCAGCTGCTGCCAAAGGAGGAAGTCCAGCTCTGTCTTGACTTACTTCCTCGACCTTGCAGCATGGCCCATGTAAATTTCCAGTGAAGCCATTCAGCTCAGTGGATAGGCAAAACTAACTGGTTTCTCTTTTTCTATTTCTAAATTAGAGAGTAATGGGGAAGTTCATACCTCAACTGTGTGAAGTACAATTAGTGTAACGTTTTATGGGTGCACACTGCCACATCATTATTCATTAAATCTTTTTATTGATCCAGTAGTAATGCTGGGGGGTGTGTGTATTTGTGCCCACCTGTAGGTGGATTATTTCCATGGTATGGTTGCCTGAACAGTTCTCCTGGCAGATGAGGAGGAGAAGGCTTTTCAGCTACCTGGAATGTGACCCATGGCACTAGCAGATGGCTGCCCGCCTGTTGATCTGGAGTGCTTGGCAACCTCTAGAATATTTGCCATTTTGGCTGGAGACACCTTTCCACCACAATATTGTGATCGTACATAGATATTACGTTTGTGACATATCTTTAATGTCAACATTAGGTGGATTTCATTGCTCAGTTAGTTTTCTTTTACTTCAGTATATTTGGACATTTATACAGTGCTTTGGATCAACTGAATTCCAGGTCTTTGTTTGAAAAGTTGGTTAGAAATAAGGTATATACTGAATTTCTAAATATATACTAAACTTCTAAATGTGTATTTACATGTATATAAAACTTCAGAATTTCACAATGAATAGGTGTGTTTGGTGAACTAGTTTTGATTAAAAGAACAGTGATGGAGCCCATGTTTTTGCCTAAGGTCTGATGTTTTGTTTCTCCATCGTTTTTTCTTCCTGTCTTTTTCACTGTATTAAAAAATGTTTAAGTAACTACATAACAATTGGGATAAAAAATGAGTGTTTGGAGATACTGAGGCTTTCTCCTTTTTTTTATTTTTTATTTTTTAATAGTTCCTTTAGACAGCAATTTGTAGGAGGGCAATGAAAATTTAGAGGAGGGAGGCCAAATGGAAATGAGGGATGGAAACAGAAGGTGTTTGTAGCAGTAGTAAGAGATCAAGAGTGGAGTGTAGAAGAAGAATTGACCTATGAAGATTATGTGGGGAAAAAAAGAAAACAACAGTAGGAATTGAGAACAATGTGAATGCGTGAGTTAAAGGGAAAAGATAAGTGAAGACTTACAGATTGCAGAGCTGAGAGCTGTGTGTGTATGTGGTAGAAAGGGTTAAACAGACAGGTGGATTGATATCTGTGCAAAGGAGAATTGTACCTTTCATTCTGAGTTTAATTTGATGTAGTGACGAACAGGAACAAATGTGTGTATTAGAGAAGTTGTAGTTTGGACAGTGGATGTGAAAGGGTTCTTGTGTCTCTTGTATTGGAAGTTAGACTCTGGTCTAGAGCAGGAAGTAATTTATAAAAGCTGAGTGTAATTAACACGAACTGTTTCAGTGAAATAGGTTTGAGGTATTTAGGTGCAAGTAGAGTGATGTCTTGGTGGAAAAATATTCATTAATTTCTGTTTGAATTGGATGCCAAATTCACTTGATAGTTCTGCTTTCGTTGTAATATAATTCATCTGGAAAATGAGTTCTGTAAACTACTGCTGATTTACTTTGGCTTTCAGTTTCTTGTTTTGCGACTTCATAGACTTTATGAATAACTGTTTGGTGGACTTGTCAGTAAAATTCAACTCCATAAAGAGCTTTGATTATGGGTTACATTTTTGTTTCTCGCATTCTTGGTAAATGGAAGAAATGTTGGGATTGCAAACATAACCGTGTCGCTCACTCATTATTCTTTGACTGTCTCTTTAGATGGAATTTCTGGGAAAAGATCTGTGGCAGGTTGCAGTTAATTCTTTCCATGAAGCATGGACTGGTTAGACATGGTTATAAGGTAGTGCTATACCTGGTGGACAGGGAGGAGGGGAATGACTAACTGCTAGCTTCATTAGGTGATAGAAAAGCTAACCTTCACCTGATGGATATAAGTGACGTAATTTTTTTTTACTCTTGCATCCTGTTATTTGAAGAGAGAGAAACTGGTTTTAAATCTATGGGGAATGGAAGAGTTTGGACTCGTGTTCACTTAGCATCCCAAATAAATGATTACCCACTTCTTTAGAATGTGAATTGTGCCTAGTTCTCTAATTGCTGTATAACTTTCTTATGGTTAATAGCTAGCAACTGGTTTTGCAGCCAATACGAGAAATGTGTTTGCATTTGCTCTAACATATTCTAATGGAAGAGTTATAAACAAGGTTTCCCATTAGCTTGGAGCTTTGGGAAGTCATGTGCTTAATATGTGACATGCCTGGGCTTGTGACAGCTGAGCTGAAAGGGTTCTTTTCTATGATGAAGGGGTATGTGTCCAGGAAACGTGCCAGAGAGCCTGAGAATGTGGACACTGTTAGAGATGACTCAGGCTGAGAAAAACACAGGGCTTGTGGCTCCAGCATGTTGGGATGCTAGCACAAGTCTGATGAATGTTCTGCAAAAAGATTCTTTGATTGGTGCTGTGACAGAACTTGCATTATTGCATTAGTGTTTCTGTTGTCTTTCCCCCCCCCTCCCAGCCAGTGGCTTTGCAAGCTCTGTTTACAAGTAGTCTATGGCAAACAGAATGCATTTGAGGATTAATTGTATACTGTTGAAGTAATTGCAAGAGGTAATGGTTGGAAGGTGACTGTTGTATTCGGTTATAGAACGCATTCGCTTGTATGTATATTTAGGAATGAAAACATGTTTTTTCTTGTGGTCTGAAAAAGGCAGCAATTTCAGTGTTCTGGAAAATGATTCCAAAGGCAAATACTTTTTTTTTACATATGCACATGTAGTAATGTCCACTGAGGATGTTCTGCTTAGTTGGAAAAATCTTGTTGCCTGTGTTTTTCATGGAGTACACAATGTCCAAACTGGAATGAGCAGCTTGTCTCTCCTTAGCCTCTGTTCTGCATTGGCTACCTGGCTGATGCTTTTTCTTTTTCCCAATTTTTTTTTTCCTTTGTGGTTGAAAGTTAGATGGCTGACAAACCTTGATTTAAGGACATAAATGCGCCACATGCAAAACCACAATGATTTCTTTGATTGCAGGGACCTTTTGGCCAGCTTGCATAAGGACTTGTGTTTAGAAGAGAACCTTTGGGCTCATCTGTATCTCCCTCCCCTCAAAGGGATGGCAGCCCGAGGACAGCTAGCATTCATCCTGACGCCAAGAGACTTCAAAGGAGGTAAGCGCCTCAGAAATGCTCCCCAGACAAAATGCACTCATCAGTCCTGCACCCCAACGTGGTAATATTCTGAAGTACAGCATTACCATCTCCTAAAAGTTTTTGTTCTTACTCCTTCGTGAAAATCTTTTGACAGCTCTGCGAGGCCTTATCAGCTGTTTGCAGTCCTCATGGAGATTTGCATCTCTGTCAGTAACCCTTGTAGTTTTGCTTAAGAAAGTGCCCTTAGAGTGAGGCAAAAGATGCTACACTTCCTGGCTTTGTGCTCAGCCGTATGCTTCCCTCCATCCCTTGGTTTGTCTTTTGTATTTTGGATGAGACTTTTAACTCGAGCGTTTCTCAATTCATGTTTCTTTAAGAACAGTGGGGAAAGGACTGTGCTTGCTCTTCACAGTTGTGAAGTTCCCTTTTTTCTTTCCCTCTTTTTTTTTAATTTTTTATTTTATTTTTAAAGTGGATCTCCATTAATTACCAGATAATTTCTGCCCAATTCTTTGTATGTTTAGGTTTTTAGAGAGTATTGTCCCAGGAAATGCATTTAATTCTCTTGGAGGGAAGTATGTCTTTAGGAATCTTTTTTTTTTTCCTGTCAGATATTCCACCTAGATGCAGCACAACTGTTTTTATCTCTTAAATTCTTATCGAATAATTGCTTAGTAGAAAGATAAATTAAGAACAAACAGTTGTTTGTTCTGGAAACAGAAATGAAAAAAACAACCATCCCATATTAACTTATTTATAAAACAAAGGCAGAGCTCTCAGGGGTGATTTCTGACTCTCTCCAACCTTCTTTCAGGTCATTCCTAGGAAAGCTGAGCTATGGATCTTCTTTTTCTTGTTCTTATTCCAGTAAACATAATATAAAATGCACTAAGAACATATCTGAAAAGGAAGAATTTTTTTTCCTTTTTTTTTTTTCCCACTTATGAGAATATTTGGAAGTAGTGTAGACCAGTAGTAAATATTGTTTGCTGAGCAGATTTTTTTTTTAGGGGTGTGCATTTGGAGGAGACTCAGTTGACAGTGGATGCTCTCAGACCACATAAGCTTTATCTATTCCGAAGTCCCGTGTGACTGCAGATACCCTGAGTACTTTTGCCTTATTTTTCCTTTTATGATTTGTGTGTGTTTTGAGTTTTTTGTTCCGCTTTTCATTTGATTTTATAAAACCTAAGCAAGAGCTTTCTGACTACTTTGACCACCACCTAGCAGGCATCCTTTATACAGTAGAGCCCAATAAAAGTAAAGCTCCTGTAGATTGTAGCTTAAATATGTTAAGAGCATCATATAAAATAACATACCACTTAATTATCTTCCAGTTTACGTTCAGATTTACCTATGAATATTATGACCAACTTGTAGCTCCTCCAGGCTTAATGTATTTACAAGTTCTGGTAATGTTAATAGGTTAAATTAGCTTGATTTT
>VXAB01013512.1:531255-583350 GCA_013399175.1 Odontophorus gujanensis
GTCTGTTCAACTTGCTTGATGTGTTTGTTGCTACTGTTGTTTTGTTTTGTTGGTGTTCTTTTTTTCTTTTCCAAATGCTGAGATTTCTGTTGCAGTAATCAACTGTCATGGTTTCATATGTACATATGCAATGTACAACACTATTCAACTGTACCACTTTTGATTTATTTCTTAATATGTAGTCTTTCCACAATGTGTTATTTCTACATCCCTTCATCTGGTATTGAAAGAGGGAAAATATTCAAATAGTTTTCAAACTAAAAATATATACATAAAATTAAATGAATGAAATCTGAATATCCTTTTTGGAGGGAGTTATTTTAGCACTTCTTTTTTTCTCTGTGTGATATTACTGCATGCCACAATAAGAACAGCACACTGAAGCTAGTGGAAATCTTAGCAAGTTTATTCTGTTCCTGTGGAACGAACAAAAGAGGATCACAAATATGTTTTATTTTTATTAATGAGCTACTATCTCCTGGGAGCAAATGATAAGGAAACAAAGGCAGGTTTTACTTCCTCCATTTCAGTATCCTTCTAGAGTCAGTGACAGAATTTATTTTATTTTATTTTATTTTTTTTGAAGAGTTGAAAACTGCTAGACTGTTTTTTAGTCTGTTGGTGGTAATAAGAGACCTAGCAATAAAAGGGAAATGTTACATTATTTGTAGGCTCTGGAGTTCACAGAATACTCAAAATTCCTTTCAAAGGAAAATCTGGTTACTGCTTTGTCAGTGTTTCCTGGAGGGAACTGATATTCAAAGCAATGTTATTTCTCTTTGTAGCCTTTCAAATTGATAGTAAAATTCAATCATTCATTTTGGAGGAAAAATCAATTCTAACTGTTCTTTAATAGAATACCAGTGTATATACCTCAACATGACAATATTTTCACATCTACTTTCTTGATGAATAGTTATCTACATTTCATAAAAAAATCTTCTTCTGCTGTTTTTATAGCTCAAAACATAGAAGCAGGATATTTATCTCCAAGCTTAAAGGTGGCTAATTCACTGAAGCTGTTGGCATTTCAGTTACTCTTCACCTTTTTGAGATTACTGGGCAATACTTGAAGACACTGTTCTAAAAAAACACGGACCATTAGTTTTGATTGGCGAGTGAGGGGAGAAGAGAAGGAAGAGGAAAATTTATCCACTGGTTATCTTTGATGCCTAAGGCAATCCATGCATCATTAGCCTTGTTCTCTCATGAATTTTTTTCTTCTGTTCTTCTAAGTCAACTTAATGTTTTTCACACCATCTGACATTCAGGTTCTTTAAGTATTGGTATCTTTAGGTAATACAATAGATAGTGGTTCTTGTTTTATTGTTTTATTTTTTAATAAAATGATTTTATTTTTTAATGAAATCTGATGACATACACAGGCAACATTCCCTTTGATAAAACAATGCATCAAGCTATAAAAGCTTGTGTTGTGATGGTAGGTGGAATTAGATGGAGGAACATTAGCAGAAAAGTAGATTATCAAAGGAAAATTTTAGTGAAGGATTAAGTAAATGTTGAAACTCAGTATACTTTCTAGGGGGCATTGGAATGATGGTGAAAGTCTTTATTCCATAATGAGACTGGAGAGCTTTCTGTTCACCAGATATGCAAGAAAACCAGTAGTACATACTACCGTGTTTAAGGAAAAGCAATGTTGTCTTAGGAATGTGGTGTGAATAGGCACTGAAAGATTTTTGTCTGTTTTTTGTCTTCTGTAAAGACAGTTCAAAAGCCTTTGAAAAAGAAAATATATAGATCCCTACTTAATAGCAATTATACAGTCGTAGGATCTGGATATGGAGTGGTAGAATTGATTTGTCCCCTCACAGTGTGAAGAGTTTGGTTATTTAACATGTAACAGGATTGAGTGCCCATGGTGTTCATACTGCAATGTAAATAACTTTATTCTGTGATCAGTAAATTCTGTCCTTTGTTACATCCATTTCATTTGTCAAAAGAGTTATTAATCCCATTGAGTGATGTAACTGATGTGTGGATATGCTGTTTGAAGTTTAAGGTTGCATTCCTTATCTTCCTTGTCCAAAGGCTGTGTACCAAGAAGAATGGCATGAAAGCAAATGGCACAGTTTTATACTGTTAACATACACTGGATCAAATTCTGATTAGATTTAAACGGGACCAACAATATATGTGGATAATATTTATAGATACAATATGAATTGTATCTATAAATATGAATTGTCTAGATACAATATGAATTGAGGCCGTGAAGTAGAGCTGCAAGTTTTGTTGCCAAAACCATGTATTTGCTGAATAGCATTGATATTTACGTGTTACTGCTAAAAGAACTCACTGACTACAAATGGTACCTGGTCCACTGCTGTTTTGAGGATCTAGAAATGGATGTTGGCTAACAGCTGGAAAGACTGCAAATACTGAGGTGTTACAGGGATCAAATTCTAACACTTTAATGTAGTTAGTGCTTTCTCTCTGACAGCTAAAACAATTTTCTTGTATGTATCATCTTCTTTCCTGAGAGTTTTAAGCTCTTGGGTACAATGTTTTGGAGGTCTTGATGCTTCTTGATGCACATTTTCAGATTTGAGAGGGCCGTCAACATGAATTGTTTGTGAAATGGTTTGAGCTTGTCTGAATCAAGTGCCACAAATAAGTGAATACTATTTCCCGTTTCTGACTCAAAGTATCATTTATAGCATCCTACTTCTTGTTTTGTTTTGTTTTCCTGTCCTGGTTGATCTGTACCTTATTTCTTCATATGAGCTCACAATTAACAGGTGACAAGGACTTTAATGACAAGCAGGGCATGCCTATTCTTCATCTTGTGTAACAAAACCAGGGCTGCTACCGTGATCTGGTATTCAAAGATATGGTGAATGAATGAAAAGACCAGAATGACTGTGAGGAAATGTATTTGTTTGGTTAATCATCTCTTCCTCTTTGTATGAAGGGTGTTGATTTGCCAAATATTTTCAGATTCACTTCAGATAGGTGATTTTGTGCTTCTGTTGTTTGGTGAGTTGCTTGCACAGCTTCTTTTGAGGCAGTGCCTTTGATGAGGGGTGGCGAGAAAGAGAGCAGCTCTGCACTGTGTGTTCGTGCCACCTGGTGGCTTTGCTGAGCAGCATGGGCTTCGGATACATAGTTGAAAACACAGGCCTAGTGTTTGTAAAATCCTTCTTTCCTTCCAAAGCGGGGATGCAGAGGGTAAGGTTGGTGCAGAACATGAGTTCTGTGATCGATGAATCCTGCTTGTTAAATCAGGTGTCTCAGAAACAGCAAGTGTTTGAGAAAAGTTTCCTTGGTGCAGATGTCAGACTTGGTGGCTTCAAATGACAAGTTAACAAAAGGCAAATCTTCACGAGGAGTGTAACAACCTGCAACAGGAATGCAATTTAGAGAGGTTATTCTATTGTATGGGTTGTGTGTCTCAAGGCACTTCTAATCTGGTTTCTTTTGCTGGCAAGTCAGAATGAAAATAGATACTGAATTTGTACCTGTGTTGAATTATGTCTGTCTTTCTGACCTGTATCACTTTAGCACATAGAAGTTAAACTGTTTTTTTTTTTTTTTAATTGAACAAAACATCTGTTGGTCAGTGCATATCAGTTTTGTAACTAGCTTGTTTTTCCCAGATTAGTGGAGGTCCTTCTGTTCAGGCTGTTATGTCTCTGCGTTCCACTACTGTAGGTTTTTCTACTAATCCAGAGATAGTTAAACTTTTAGTATATGTACATCAGCTTAAGCTAGCTCTCATTTTCATTAGCAAATTCTGTTGTGTTATTTGTATCAAATACGTTTTTTCTAGCTTGTGACTCTTTTTGCCTGTGATCAATGACATGAGTTAGAATATTTGTAAATACAGGTTCTGAGTGGAATGTGCAGATGGTTTGTCTCCAGAACAAAAGAAGCCTTCAGTAAAAGGATTTTGTAGGTATTTATAGATAACTCTTATCCTGCTGCTATTTACATACTGTGAATTTAAAGTGGAAAATATTCTTGCTTGTCTCACTGTTGTCTGTTTAGCAACTGCATTAGTTTACTTTTTTTTCCCAGGGATCAGTATTGGGGGTGACCCTGTTTAATATTTTTGTTGACAATTTGGATGGAGGGATTGAGTGTACCCTCAGTAAGTTTGCAGATGACACCAAGTTGGGATGAAATGTTGATCTGCCTAGGGGTAGGAAAGCCCTACAGAGGAATCTGGACAGGCTGGATCAATGGGCTGAAGCCAATTGTATGACCTTCAACAAAACCAAGTGCTGAGTACAGCACTAGGGTCACAACTCCATGCACTGCTATGAGCTTGGGGCAGAGTGACTGGAAGACTGTGCAGAGGAAAAGATTCTGGTGGTAGCTGACAGCTGACTGAACATGAGTGAGCAGTGTGTCTGGATGGCTAAGAAGGCCAATGGTATCCTGGCTTGTAACAGAAATAGCATTGCCAGCAGGAGCAGGGAGGTGATCATCACTGTACTCAGTACTGGTGAGGCCGCACCTCAAGTACTGTGCTCAGTTTTGGGCCCCACACTGCAAGAATGACATTGAGGTCCTGGAGCATTTCCAGAGANTGGATGATTTCCAGAGAAGGGCAATGAAGCTGGTGAGGGGACTGGAGTGCAAGCCTAATGGGGAGTGGCTGAGAGAACTGGACTTATTTAGTTTGGAGAAGAGGAGGCTGAAGGGAGGCCACATTGCCCTCTACAAGTCCCTGGAAGGAGGTGGTAGCAAGGTGGGTGTTGGCCTCTTCTCTCAGGTAATTAGTGATAGGACTAGAGGAAATGGCTTTGATTTTTGCCAGATGAGGTTCTGGTGGATATTCTCCAAAACTGTGGGCAGGAGAATCACTGCCCCTGGAGGTGCCTAAGAAACATGTAGATGTGGCACTGAGGGACGTAGTTAGTGGGGATGGGTTGACAGTTAACTAGATTATATTGAAGTCTTTTCCAACAGTAAGTCAACGAATCATAGAACCCTAGAATCATTCTTTCTTCAAAGAATCATCTAAATTCTGACATGCTGTAGAGGTCATTTGGTGCTGTTGCTTCCAGGTTCTTCTGGTCCTTCTGATTTGTGGCTCTGTATTATCCACAGTGACCCTGCCTTCTCTTAAGAAAGTTGATTTAGATATCTTTGTATTGTTATATACTTTGGCTTCATTGCTTTAAGTGAATGTCTCCTGTTTAATGTCACGCTCCAAAGATATGTGTGTATACATTCCTCTGTCTAAATAAATAAATAAAAACACAAAGCATCTCTGAAGCTTCATGGTTATTAAATGTTTTATTAACTTCATAAGGACTCATAAAGAAACATTTTGATTTTGACTGTGTTTCTATGTATTTATGCTCCAATTTCTGTTAAAATCAGCTTCTGGAACTCTAGAGGAAGGTTTTTTAGGTGAATAACTGTGTGTGGTTAAGGAAGGAATGGCTGGTCTTTAATTTCATATGGTAGGAGATGTTCTTTACCTGCTTTGACTGCACTCATTTAACAGTTCATTTCATGCTGTAACAGAAAATGAACGGTGATTTTTTCATCAGAGATACAGCTGCTATTGTAAGATTTTTGCATGGTTTCAGAGTTAAATTCAGAAGTCAAACTTAAAGAAGAACAAACTAGTTTGATAACAATTTGTAGAAACTCTGCCTTTCTGTAACATAGCTTCTTTTAGATTCCAAAGCTGTTCTATTCCTCAGTTTCACAGCATCAGAGGAAAACCTCTGGTTGCTACCACAAAAAAGGAAATGTACCATGTGCCTTTATTAGTATGCTTATCTAGAGAAACCAGTAATCCTAAATCTGGATTACTGGCTCACCATGGCTCCACTGTACCTAGGAGACACAAGTCAATGCTTTGTTAGGAATGATGCTTAAAATAAGAAATTTGGTCTTCAGATCTTAAAATTGAACAATTAGTGTTCTTAGTCTGAGTATACAAGTGTAGTTTCTTTTTGAAAATGAAATGATTTTGTGTAATTATTAATCTAGGCTACAGAAGAACGTGTTGTGATGTTGGTGTTTCGCAAAAGGAAAAATGGGGAATATGTACTAAACAATGAAAGAAGTATGTGCAAAAAAGGGAATTTCCACAGCTTTGAAAAGGAAAGTAACAGTAGATAAGGAATGTGAAGTAGGCAAGAGATGCTCTGAAAGGAAGGACAGGAGAAAGGAGAGGTGTTGCTCTAGTCATGTCAAAGTGAATTGACAGTGGTGCTCTACTTAAGGATTGCCGTTGGTGCAGTGCATAAAATAAGTGTATTCAGGTTACGGGCTCTGAAATTATAATACGCATTAAGCAATTAATTAAAACTGTTTCACCAAGAGTGATTTTTTTTGTTGTTTTTTTTTGCATTTTCTTTATTAAGCTGTGTGTGTAGATTAAAGATTGTCAGCTGGGTCTAGTCAAAAGTGGTAGTAAGATTCACTAAGATTCATTACAACAATAATTTCATCTACTTGAATATATTACATGAATGATGGAGACTTGAAAAATAGATAAGTTAAATCCTTGAAGTTGAGCACTATTCTGTAGCAAGGGGAGGATGAACTACAGGGAGTCAAAGATCACTTTTAGAAGCTGTAATTGTAATAAGATGCTATTACTGAGCTTCAAACTGGAATACCAGAACAGTTGTGGAGATGCAATTAGAGCAAACGTGCACTTTCCTGAGTTTTAGATATATTTTACAAGGTAGTATTCCTGAGTTTACTGGATTCATGACTATTGTGTTGTAAATTCAGACATATAACCCCAAACTGTTGATGATGGTTTTAGTAATAAAGACTGAGGAGGAAAGAAAAAAAAAAAAAAGGATGGGCAGTGATTAGAAGACTGATTTTTGCCGTTTATAGTTGTATAACTTTGTGTTACACAACTGTATAACTACATAATTCAAGATATATTCATTTTTTTATTATTATTTTACACTACTTCTCGATTTCCATTTTGTAGCTTAAGTAACTAGTCTGAGGGTGGAGAACTTAATGCTGAGTTTTGTGAACAATTAAGAGAAATGATCTTATCTTAATAAGAGTTTTTATTTTTCTAAATCTGCAACATAACTGAGATAGTAGAAAACAGGAAGTGCATCTTGTTTTGACTTCTTATTTTCCTCTTTTGAGGTGATCAAAGAGTTCCTTTGACCTGCCTTTTTCTTTCCTGCCCCAGCACTTCAGTTGAAATATGAAGTAGTGATACAGCTGATTTGTTTTTGCTTAAGTTACTATTACACATATGTTTGCGGACACGAAATATTCAAAGCATTTCACAGTGTTTTAGAAAGCAAGTTTTCAGATGGAAACAGATATATAGGTACATATAATTTTATATGCGTGTAAATTTATATATGTAATCTGAAATAAGTATCTGATTTGAGTTGGATCTGTGTTCAAGGTAGTAGATGATGTTGGAACTCTGATTCAGAGTCTCACCTAATAATGGTATAATTTGTGAGGCTGGAGAGAAGGGATGAGAGCTGTGTGCCTTTAACTACAGCAGATGCAGTGCTGTAAGCTGAATGAATTGAATGCTTTTCTTAGTGTACCTGTGAGTAAAGTGCTGCAAACAGTGGGACAAAGTGATTGGGGCCAGTGTCTTTTAATGTGCATTGTACACATTGTATTAAGCATTCCATATATCAAGCTTTTCCTTCAGATTATAGTAGCTTTACTTTTTTTTTTTAATCTTTTATGTTACTGTCTAAGACTAACAAATCGCATTATTCTTGAGTAATCCTTATTTTGCATCTTATTAGATTGCTTTATCTTTCTTAAACATAGTTAAAAATTTGATACCCTATATTAGATGCAGGAACATTAGTGGAGAAAAACCTGTATTCTTCATTAGGTCAGAGACAGAAATGTTAAGAATTACCCTTCCAAAAAATGAGGCAACGTAGGGATGTGAAGAATGGGTGTTACATGAAATTCAACCTAGGCAGGAGTCAAGTTATTAAAGAAAATGTTTAGCAGTATCTGTATGAATAAAGATAGTCAATAAAATCAGTTTTCCTGCTACATCACTCTTTAGCAGGGATTAAAGAGAAATTTCTTCTTACCTTGATGCAGTCTGTATTATAATAGTATTAGTAGCAGACAACAAGAGAGGTACCATGAAATGAATTTGAGTTTGATATTAAAGAGCATGCATCAGTTATTTAGAAGTAATTAACTTGTAACTTCCGTGCTGTTACCTATTGGTAAATGTGAACTAGCTTTCCTCTTGTTGATTTAGATTAACAGGATGAATGGGTTTAACTTTATTATTGTTATTTTGGCAGTCACAATTGTTTAAACAGCTTGTGGTAGGCTAAGTTAATTCCTTATCAGATAGGACTAAAGATTTTATCCTATCTTAAAGAGTAATCCGTAAGTGTTTTAGAGGAACAGCTAAACATTATTAGTGTTTTAAAACTTTAGATACTTGTGCAAGAAGTCATTTTGACTTACTGGTAACTGATATTTAGAAAAACACATTTTTTTGTTGTTGTCTTGTGTTTTTCAGGATACAAAGTTATGGATAATAATGGAATATCTGGGTGGAGGCTCTGCCCTTGATCTAGTAAGTAAATAATACATGATTTTTGTTACTTTACTACATAATTATTTTTTTGAGTTATAGCTCTCAAAGCTGTAGTGTATCATTTGTCAGTGATACTATTTGTTGTAATAATAGAAAGTTTATGATCTTAAAATTAAGATTGTAACTTCTTAATTTGGACCAGAGGCCTTAAATAAAATCTTTTAATTTGGATGTTTCAATAAAGAAGAAAAAGTGTTTGTCAGTCTTGGGGAAATATGATTTTCCATGGAGCATGGTGGATTATTTCTAGAGATGGAAGGAAACTAAGAAACATAACATTGGAATCATGACTTAAACGTCTTAGAATGCTGATCTTCAGTTAGCTGGGGAACATTATAGGCTGAAAAGAGTATTTTCCATCTCTATATTCTGCTGGCACAACTCCTTGTGGTCATGTTAAGAAAGAAAAGACAACACTTTTAAGTCCTGTGTTTCAGTGAGCCAAATCCATTACATTTCTCTTCCCCCAAGGAGTTTTATGTATAATCCTGCAGGAGAACCTGCTTAACAAAGAGAGGTTATACAGGTAATAGTTAGAGATATTTGAAAGATCAGTTTGACTGCATCATCTTGTCAATGGTTTATGGGCTGGTTCAGCCTGGTTCCATGACTTAAAGGGGTGGGGGACCCACGCCCCGGGAAAGGGGAAGGGAGAAAAGGGAGAGGGTAGGGAGATGGGCCTGAAAACAAAACGGTGATACTGATCTAGGGGAGGAGACTAATTTACTAAATAAAATATCTGAATACAAAGTAACACAGTTTATTACAATATAATTGGAACTGAAGCAAATAAATCACATAAAATGAGTGTCCAAAACGGAAGGCCTTACTGTAAAGCTGAAGGCGAGACAGCTAGGAAACCTCCACAGCTGAGGTGAACAGGAAAAAGAGGAAGACTCGGGACTTGCATGCAGTTTTATCTTTCCCTCTGGGTGGAAAATGGGAACGCTGAGTCCTCTGGGGTATGTAGTTCTCTTCTGAGAGTGAGGTACCCAGAAATTTGGCAGTTGGTCTTGGACTTAACTCTTTGACTCCCAATACCTCAAATGATATTATGATGTGGAATATCAATAAAAAAAATCATAAAACCATAACACATCTAAATTATCATTCAAAATTGGGCAATTTGTTGTTAATTTGAACAGTTTGGTGCAGATTGCATTTTATTTTACTAGATTCTGACAATTCACTTCAACCATTAAAAAACGGTATATGAAAATTGCACTCCATCTTGTATTTGTTGTAGACTTCAAAAGTAGTATTATAAAAATACGACTGCATGTTTTAAGTATGTGAAAATCGTTATCCTTGCTTAGACTGACTGTTTCTGTAGCATGGTTTGTTGTCGTCTGAGGCAGCTGATATATGTGGTGAAAGCGTAAGGGCCCATGTGGAGGAATTATGCTTGTGACATCCTAAAAATGGGAGGAGGATCTACTAAATGCAGCCTTCCTAAAATTGAGCTGCCATGTTTTAATTGCGATTACCTTTCCAAATTCATTTCTACCTTTAGTTTCCATGTTCTCTAAGTAGAAATTTTGTAATTATGTAGAACTGGATAATGTTCCTGATAGACTGGAAGAAAAATAAAATTATTTGTTGTCCAGACAGAAAAGTAACTGGAAACTGCTTTTTGAAACTTACTGCTATAAAAAGATGTAGAAGAGTAGAAAGAAAGAAAACAGGTGTTCTTAGATTTTCTTTGTATTTTTTTAATCCTACTCATTCACCTGTGTGATGACCACTTATTTATCTGTATGTTGTTGCCTAGTATATTACAATGTCTTTGATCATATCTTGAGATGTTAATGAAGAAATTTAGCCACAGAACTGACATCATAATATAAGTGTATGTATATAAAGAGTCTTGTGTGTGCTTCATCCGTCTAGAGTTCATGTTCTGCTGCACGTTTTCCTAACTCTAACATGTACGTCATGGTTCTCAGCTGAAATCTGGTATGAGAACCGACACACTTTATCCTGTTTCTGAGCACGAGATAAGACTGAATGGGGACCTCGAATTCCATGGTTAAAGTGTACACATGACATGTTAGCCTTGTGCCTTTTTTGTTTGAATATCACAGAATGATTTGGGTTGGAAGGGACCTTAAAACCCACCCAGCTCCTACCCTGTGCCATGGGCAGGGCTGTCACCCACTAGCACAGGCTGCCTAGGGCCCCATCCAACCTGGCCTTGACCACCTCCAGGGATGGGGCACCACAGTTTTGGGCAGTGAGATCTCCCTGGAGACTTTTCCAGGCTGAGCAAGACCAGCTCAGAGTGGCTTTTTTTAAAAATCACACCTCGCAAGAGAAAGTGCATCTTATGCAATTATGCATACACTGGTTTTCAATTTTGATAGGTTTGTGGCAAGTGGACAAACACTAATATTCTCAATCACAGTCTGTTTTCACAACTTCCTGCCCACCTGGGAAAACCTCTTTTGTCAGATGTTAGCTTACCACTTTTAGATGTGCTATATCATGTTATCAGTTCTTGAACTGACTTTTACAGCCTAGTGGAAACAAAGTCTTGAAAATGTCCCTGTGGGCCTCAGGGAGTGGCAATATATATGCTTGTTTGTTGCTCTCTTCCAAAATCTTCCTCCATAAATGTTAGGTTTGCTGAGGTAATATTGATGCTGAGATGACTAATTTATGAGGATGAAGTTTTGAAAGCTGAAGGAAGGCAAAAAAGGTTGAAAATAAGGCTGCCAAAACACAACAAATAGTATGTTGTTAGCATCACATGAAATCTTACCTCTTTTCCTGCCTACTAGCTGAGGCTTTTAGTAGTATTCTTTGTATTAATTGTTTTTCTGAAATGCTTTTCAGTGGCTGCTCTTGTTGGGTAGACTATAATAACTGGAGTAGAAGCATAGGATATCCCCAGTTGGAAGGAACCCATAAGCATCATGGAGTCCAACTCCTGACTCCACACAGTACCACCCAAAATGAAGACCTTATGTCTGAATGTGTTGTCCAAACAATCCATGAACTCCAGCACTTGAGACCGTGCCCACTGCCCTGGGCAGCCTGTTCCATGCCCACCACCCTCTGGTGCAGATCCTTTCCCTGACCCAGAGGTTCCTTTCCCCTGGCACAGCTCCATGCCATTCCCTCAGGCTGCGTTGCTGTCACAGAGAGCAGAGCTCAGTGCTGCCCTTCCGCTGCCCATTCTGAGAATTGGCAATATTTTTGTTGTCAGAGTTTCAGTTTTGTTCTCTCAAAATGCCACTACTAGTTAAGCTTCTTTTGAGTAGTGACCATTCCAATGACTTGCAGATCTATACCTTCAGTTTAGAATGAAAAAATAACTTATAAAATGTGCAGTGTTTTCTCATCATAGCAGTTTGAGTTGGACAGCTTCATCTGACATATTGTGACATGATATTTGATTGATGTGGCATCTTCAATGCCTCTGTTTCCTTCTCATACGTCAGAGATTTGGGTTCATATAGGGCGACTAGCACGTGAAAGTTCAGTGTGATCTTTTTGTTGAAGTTACAATGTAGATGCTTTTCTAACCACATATATCCATGACATGACCACAACAAAGCAGGACCTTTTAACCGTGTCTTTATGGAGCCTTTTACAAGCTTTTGAAAGCAGTTTAGAGAAGTATTTCTGTATTGGTCACAAGACAAATTACTTTAGAACTGTGGTGTTTTTTGTTTGTTTGTTTTGTTGGCGGATAATCTTTGCTGTATCTCACGTTATGAAGTTAGCAAATGGGAAGTTTTAAGATATGCCAGAATGAGTAATTTCTCTTATACTCAGTTCTATTTCTGGGCTCTTCATTTCTCCTTTCATAAATGCATACACACACACGCATAAATATTTCTTTTTTCTCCTAGTTAGAACCTGGCTCACTTGATGAAACCCAGATTGCCACAATACTAAGGGAGATACTCAAAGGTCTTGATTACTTGCATTCAGAAAAGAAAATCCACAGAGATATTAAAGGTAAACTGTTTTTGTTTTCTAATAGCATTTGAAGAGCTCATGAAGTATAAACAAAGACCTTTGCAGAATTAAATCTCTCAATTTCAACTGTTTCTTCTTTCTTACTCTAGCGGCTAATGTATTGCTGTCTGAACAAGGAGAAGTAAAACTAGCAGATTTTGGAGTAGCAGGACAACTAACAGATACACAAATAAAGAGGAATACCTTTGTGGGAACACCATTTTGGATGGCACCTGAAGTAATAAAACAGTCTGCTTATGATTCAAAGGTGAGAGACCTATTTCAGTTTTGCTGGCCATTGTAATAAAGATTAAGGTATTTGATATGGCATTTTTATCATTCCTCTTAATATTCGTAGAATCATAGAGTCACTCAGGTTGGAAAAGAACTCAAAGATCATCAAGTCCAACCACAACCTAACCATACTACTCTAACTCTGACAACGCTCCACTAAATCATGTCCCTGAGCACCACATCCAAATGGTTTTTAAACTAATCCTGGGATGGTGACTCAACCACCGCCCTGGGGAGCCTATTCCAGTGCCTAACAACCCCTTCTGTACAGAAGTGTTTCCTGATATCCAACCTAAACTTACCATGGTGCAACTTAAGGCCATTTCCCCTTGTCCTGTCACCAGTGAGAAGAGACCAACCCCATTCTCTCTGTTAGCACCTTTCAGGTATTTGAAGAGAGCAATAAGGTCTCCCCTCAGCCTCCTTTTCCCCATACTAAACAGCCCCAGTTCCTTCAGTCTCTCCTTGAGGGGCATTTTCTCCAAGCTCTTCACAAGCCTGGTTGCCCTGAGCAACAAGGGCATTATGGGCTGTTGGTGGATTTCCTCACCATGGCCTGCCCTATGTTATCAGCATAATTTATTCAAAGACTAATATGCCAGAATATTGATTTCTCCTGTAAACATTTTCAGATATTAAGATATAGTTACATCTCATCTGTATCCAAATATGTTTCTGAATTAAACATTCTTCAATTTTCAGAATCGAAGAGACAAACTTTTAAAGAATTTCCTCATGTGAAACACTCAAAATATTTTTGACTGGAGCAGTGATTTTTTTGTCTTCTCTTTATTTTAACATTCATACTAACATTCATTAAACTTATAAAATTACTGTGACAGTTTAATATAGCATTATTATTTATTTTCTAAGAAGTATGCTATGTGAATATATATATGCAATATCTTCATATATTGTTAAGATAGAAAAGTGATTTTTTCAGTTGGGCACAATTCCTGTATTTTCAAAAGTACTATTTTAATTCAGGATTAAACACATTATTTTCCTGTTAAAATATGTGAATCTTGACAATTCAGCTCACAATTGATGTACCCACTATTGTAGTTTCAAGTAAGATGGGGCTTTTGGACTGCATTAGGTGTATTTTGATATGCCATGTGCTTCTCACACAGGGTTTGCTCATTCTGTTCTTACTCTGTTCAGTCCCACTTTCAAACTGTCCGTGTCCTTAAGACAGCTGTATTATTTTTTTCTCAGACCACATATTACTAATTAGATTTATATTTACAAGGCATTCTTAATACTCGTGTTCGGTAGCAGAAGATTCTGAAATGGATAGTGAAGTTTCAGTTGCTTCTATTGGACTTCTGTAAATAATAATTCACACCCAAATATTTGAGAACATAATATTTCCAGATGTGTTCTGTAAGTTAGCTACAGTATTTGCATTTTAATGTGTTAAGTAGCTAGTCTCAGAACAGATCTTGATGGCAAAAAATTCAATTTTCAAAAAATTCATTGAAAAATTCATTTTTCATTTTCTCTTGTAGTTTACTTTTAAAGCCGAAGTAATCCATGGAGATAATAAAAATCTGACTGCTATGGGAAATCAACCATGGGAAAAGTAGTGAAAGGCCAAACCATGACTGTAGTAGTTCTATTAAAATTATGATCTGTTTCATTATTTTGTTTCCTGTTCTGTATTTATCTTTTGCTTAGTATTTACCTTTCCCCACATTATGTATTTCATTTTCTCCAAATTATTTGCTCTTTGATTTAATGTCTATGTCAGAGCCTTCCTTTCAGTCTCTTGTTGTGTTAATTCTTATTTCTTCACATTTTTGATGCCTTTCTTGATCTGAAAGTCATAATCTTCTTTTACTTGGTTTAGTTTTCCCGTAACTAGTTCTCTGTCCTTTCTACTCTGTTATTTCTACTAGAAGAATTAACCATTTTTAGCTTTTTTTTTTCTTGCACTAAACCCTTTTCTTTCAATTATAGGAGTTTGAAATTCAGACTAAATTTTACTCATTAGAACAAGGAAGGGAAATGCTTATAGTCAGTACTGCAGTAAACAAATTACTAACTCCCATTTGAGCTTGGAAGAGTATAATTTTTGTTCAAGTTTTAAATCTGTAAAAATCTTAATGTGGGGTAAAAGTAATGATGTAAGGTTGCTTGAACGATGTCCCCTGGGATGATGAATCCAAAGAAGACCAGTTGGTGTTGTCCTCCACTGTTTGGAGAATTGGTTTGAACCTGTTCTGTCTGAAATTTGCTCGTCGCAGTTATGTCCTGGAAATGCATAGATAGGTACAGATGTAGTCATCCTTGCATTTGTTACATCTGTTTTGATATCCTTTCTCAGGAGACAGTGTAGTTCCAGAGGGAATTTGTTTTTATATTCTTGGTGCTTCCCATAGGAAGCTGCAACTTCAGAGAGCCATTGTGAGGCCAAGGTTTGTTGGACGACTTTATCGTTCATTTTCAGTGAAGAAAGATCACTACAAGTAGAAGGCAAAGCAAAAAAAAAAAAAAAAAAAAAAAAAACCCAAACAAGTGTGTGCATGCCTGTATGTACACACACATATATGAACTTGATTTTTATAAATATATTTATGTACATACAAGCTCCACCTGTGACTGAGAGTCTGGCAGAAGAAAGTTATTCATTTTTATGGTTTTAACACATTTCTCTTGAGAAACTTGGATTTAGAATAAGGTGAAAATAATGCTTGGTTGATAACATGAGGAATCCTATCTGCAGGAGACATTTTTCTTTCATGACCAAGAAAAGCTTTCCTGCTAGAGCAGAGGTACTCACAATTAGACTCAGGCTTGAGAAGAACTTAGATGATAATGCTGTTTATAAGAAAAATGAGACTTGGAGCTTATTTACATATGTAATTCTCTATGTTTAATGTGAGATTTTTTTATTACTTACAAAATATATAATTAATGTATATATGCAGCCAAAGACAATTACTCTTCACTCAGTGCAGCACAGGCAAATTGTAAGGTTGGATACCCATGAGTTAGAGGGATCTGCTCTGATAGAGAAGCAGCGTTTTAGTGATCTTGGAGGTCTTTTCCAACCCTAATGATTCAGTGGGTGGAAATGGGTAGATGGTTGGACTAGATGATTTTTTCAATCTTAATGTAAAAATCTTTTCCCATCTTAATGGTTCTGTGACTCTATAACGGTACTGATAAATGAAGACTCTATCTAGCACCTGGAAATAAATCTGTTTATCGCACAGCAGTGTTCCAAATACACTGTTTGGAAATAAAGCCAGGCAGTTCACTTCAGATCTGTACTATTTTCCTGAGGATAAGTCTGAAGCTTTTGCTTCAGAAGAAGCTGGAAAATCAGAACGTGAATATTTTTAAATGATACCTTGTCCTTCGTTGGAACAGATATTAGTGATTTATTTTTTCTTTCCTGTTTTTCTGAGATTATTCTTTTGATTTCCATGTCTGTTTTGTTCATAGAATCATAGAATATGTAGATTTGGAAGGGACAGTTAATGTTCATCTAATGCACCTCCTCTGCAATGAGTAGGGACATGCACAACTGAATCGGATTGCTCAGGGCTTGATACAGCCCGACCTTTAATGCCTCCAGGGACAGAACATCAACCACATCTGTAGGCAACTTTTCCAGTGCCTCACTACCCTCACTGTATTCAGCAGAACATTAAGTATTATGATACATTACTTCAGGCAGATTTGGCAGTAGGATTTGGATCTAGGGAGCCTATGTTCCTTGGAAAAAGTAGGCCGTTTTGACAATGGAAACCTGTGAAACAAATACATGTAAGTAATCTTTTCTGAAACAACAGTATGCGTACTGTCACATCCAGTAACAATATGAATCCAACTTATCACAGAAATTAAATGGCAGGAGATTTAGCACTGGTTTCAGCAGTGTTATTTGACTTACCTTTCTAACATGACAGTGAGCCTTTGGATTTGTGTTTTGCATGTGCATGACCTAAGAGAAGTTTCATTTATATGAGGCCATCTTGGCTCCCAGGAGCTTTACCAGGCAGCTCAAGTAGAAAAGCACTTGCCACGTTTCAGAAGCTATGATCAAGTACTTGGCCCATGTATTTAACTGGTTGAAATCTTGAGTTGAAAAATATTGAATACTACTTGTTGAATACTGCTGTAGACCATGTTTCTCTAGACTGTGAATGAGATTTTAAATCTATCTTTGAATTCAATATTGCTTCCTCTGTTTCTCTGTATTGCTCCTCTGTCAATCATAACAGGATTGTTTCTTGCAGGCAGATATCTGGTCATTAGGCATAACAGCCATAGAACTTGCAAAAGGAGAGCCACCTCATTCAGAATTACATCCAATGAAAGTTTTGTTCCTCATCCCTAAGAACAATCCACCAACGTTGGAAGGAAACTTCAGTAAATCCCTTAAAGAGTTTGTTGAAGCCTGCTTGAACAAGGACCCAAGCTTTGTGAGTTTCAACCTTCTTTCAGCGTGTTGTTGGGAATTTGACTGGTTTACATGAGTTCTCTGTGGAAAAACTTGTTTTGGGGAGTTTAAAAGAGGCAGTTCTGTCAGTGGTTTATAGGGGAAGATGTAACTAGAAGTTTCAGTGTGCTCTTCTAAGATTCAATGACTTTTTTCTTTATCAGTGACAGTAATATTTGCTTACAGTTCTGTTTTTTAAAAGTAAGCAAACTGTATGCTTGCTTTGTTATCTTTCCAAGGATGAACAGTATTGATTATGACAAGTGTGTAGGTATTTTTTTGTTTGTTTGTTTTCTTTCAGTTTAACAATCCAGAAGTCTCTGACATTATGGGATCATTGAAACCCATTATACATTATACAAGCACAACTACATTTTAAATTATTTTTTTCCTTTGCTTTATTTTTGGGTCTATTTTATTTTAAAATATCCTTTATTTGTTCTAGAGAAGAGATTTGTCTGAGTTCTGGTGGTTGACTGTTTTTCAGTTATTTCTTTAAACATGGATAACTACATGTTACTTTTGGAGACTTTTCAAGATCCAGGTGCTTCCTTTCTATTCCTTTCTAGGTTTTGTAAATAGATAATAACAGCTCAAATTCCACTATCCGTGTTATTTAAAGCTAGGATTGCCATACTTCACCACTCTCCAGCCATACAAACAACCCACATCAAAAGTTTCTGCAAGAATCATTCAAAATATGACTGATTTCATTTGGCTGTTAAGTATTTGTAATATTACCTTCAAACTTAAATATCCTTTTTCTTTCAATTGCCCTTCATAATATTTTACAGATCGAAGCTTCTTTTTACATTTGTGAAGTAGTTCTGTTAAATCTGATCAAGTTTATGGGTAGTTTGTTTCCTTGCCTCTGCCTGTGTACCTTGAAACGTTTTATCCTATTTGAAAGAATAACTCCTGCATAATTAAACTGTTTGCCTCTTCAAAAATGTTTATTTGTTGAAGGGTTTCTCACTTTTCAACTTTATCCTAAATACCATCTGTAATATATATACATGCACACATACATACGCATATATAAAATACTAGCCAATCTATATAATTGTATGGATAAATTTATATATATATATATATATACATATTTATTATATATATAATATAAAATATGATATAAAAACTCTTGAAGGCAGCCTTCAGAACGGAAATGATTTTTATATTCATTCTGTTCACTCTACTAAATCATGCTGCTTTTTGTCCTGTTACCATCACAGTATGGTCAAAATGTGTTATGACTCTTTACAAGACAATCTGCATATGTGGTACATTTTTCAAGCACTTGGAGAAAATCAGCAGTTTAATGAAGGGAATGTGTGTTAGAGTTGAGGATTTTTTGATTTTTAATGTCTGTTTGTTATTAAGTGCCTGCAGAAAATCACATTCAATTTTTTTTAACCTCTCAAGTTCTTTTTTACTTGAAAAGGTTTTTGCTGTGTCTAACCTTAATGCAGAAACTGGTTTAAAAGAGAGATATTTTCTTGTGGACTTTTTTTTTATTGTATGAGTTTTAAGAGGTGGGTTTGCAAAGCACTGTACGAACTAGTCAGAAAGCTTTCAAATGGAGGCAGCACTTCTGATAACTGCAGGGATGTAAGAAAATTCTGCCGTGAGTGAAACCCTAGGCTCCCCTTCATTTAAGAATCAAGGGAAGATAAGTTAATGTATTGTTTGGACACTGAGGAAAAGTTTTATCATTTAGTGTCTACATAGGAATAGGCATAGTTCCACTTCTCTAAAAAAACAGGTAGAAATCGTATGTGTAATTACTGTCTGTCTTTATAAGTAGTCATTTGCATCAGGTCTGGTCTGGTTTTCTTAACCTTCTTATAGTGAATCATTTTAACACTTTCAAATGCAGTGATTTTATTTTTTTTAAGAGACCTACTGCAAAGGAACTCTTAAAACACAAATTCATTTTACGAAATGCGAAGAAGACTTCCTACCTGACTGAGCTTATTGATAGGCACAAGAGGTGGAAGTCTGAACAAAGTCATGATGACTCCAGCTCAGATGACTCAGATACGTAAGTAATGCATTTGTAAAATATTCCTCATAAATAAAAGAACCAATTTTTATTTTAGCACATTATTTTTAGCATATATATTCCTGTGTTCTGTTGTTTAGTTACAGCTTTTCAGATTAGCAGCCATGATAAACTAGTGATATCTTAATTTCAGTGTTCTGAGAGATTTTATGCAAATAACTTAATCACTGAAAACAGTTATTCTGGCTCAATCTGTACAACATTCTCTTCTATGTGGAATTAGGGTCCTTCCTAGACATAAGGCCAATTGTGTTCCTGTCACATGAGCAAAAGCTGCACAACCAGCTAGTGGTATACATATAAACTGGGCCATGTGTGTGTGCATATGGCCACCCAAGGAAGGGAGCTGTCTCATTAGTGGCAGGTTGGCCTTCATTTTGGTATCTGCAGTAAGCAAGCAAAAGCATATTTTTGTATATGGTTAGTGGAATAATGCTGCCATGGTAATGGGGTTTTGAGAGCACAAGGCCTAGTGTTTTTATGAGATACATATCTGCACCCACTGTTCTAGGAAGGTTAGGCCGCTATAGCATGATATATTAATTTCATTAAATTTCACATTTTTAGAGTGATGTAAGTATGTTTTTTCCCATTACAATTTTTACTTCTATCTGTGAAATTTGATGGAAGCACTTAATACATTCAAGAATCAGTTTCCTTAGGAAATCAAGTTAAAAATAGTTACGACTGAAATAAAAAGTTAACTCTGTTATTCTCTAATGCTTAACCATGAGCAGATTACAGGCCTTCCAAAAATGAAATGAAGGGATTTCTACTGTTTATTCGTGAACTGGTTAAATTCCTAATCATAACTTAAAAAGCAAGATGTTCTCTTCAGTTCCAGTGTCTGTGCTAATGGCAAACATCAGGTTGACTGAGATATCTTGGCCAACACATCAGCTATAGGTTTGTCCTATATTATTAATGTCTTGATTCCTTCAAGTGATTATAGTTCCAGTCCTGATATGGAAGGTGAATTACTGGTGCTAAAACTGATCTGAAATCAGCTGCTAACTGAAGCAGCAGGATGTAGTTCATTTCTCCTGTGGAATATGAGACCAGCTTTGATGGCTTGGCATAGGAACTAAAATGGTTCTTGAGTGCTTATGAGATGATTGAATTCT
Organism: Odontophorus gujanensis; assembly: GCA_013399175.1. Lineage (NCBI taxonomy): Eukaryota > Metazoa > Chordata > Aves > Galliformes > Odontophoridae > Odontophorus > Odontophorus gujanensis. The sequence continues at coordinate 551,724 of VXAB01013512.1, forward strand.
ATGTCTAAGCTTGTTCTCCTTTCTGCTTCCACAGCAGCCCCTACAATAGAGGTGATAAAAAGATGAATTGATGTGGCATGCTGATCCAATGGAATGCTAATTTTCCAAATTGATCCACTCTAGAGCTAATGCATACACAGAAAGTAGATTTACCTTGTTCAGTGACAGCCAGAAGTTCTGTGTGACTTCAAGCAGAAATATTGAAAAACCTTATTATGATAATTACTTTGATTTTGGCTTGGTGTGGTACTTGGAATACTTTTTGCACAGCGACCACAACATACGCTTTTAATTGATGGTGATTTTCTTGTAGATCACTCTTAATTCATAGATCATGAAGAAACAAATGCAGAGATCTATTACAGGGAAAAATGAAATGTAATTCTGTGACTGATTAGCATCAGCATAAATATTTTTGTTCTTTCAACTTACCAGGAGTTAGAGAATATAGTTTCCTTCCATATACCATCCACAAAAAATGGAACAAAGGATTTATTTATGGTGATGTAGTTTGTTAAATCCATACTGTATCCCTACAGGGTTAGCCATTTTTTTAAATCAGGATGAAATTTGCCTTCATAGTGGGAATGAACTGACTTTCACAAAGGTATTCTAAGCTAGAGTATTTACTGTTTCAGTAGGCAAAAAAAAAAAAAAAAAGAAGTGGATTATTTTTCTCCTCTTCCATTCACTAATAAATTGAGATAATATACTGAAGCCAGTTTTTGGATAGAAATAATAAATTTCATATTACTTTTTTATGCAACTTGTGAAGTTATTTTCAATCTTTAATGCTTCTCTTTCTTTTTGAAGTTAATTTAACTTTTATTTGGAGTATCTTAGTTTCATAAAAGCCTTTAACTTCCCCCCAAAATAATTGCATTATTTTTCACACTTGTCTTGATGCCCCTTGACTCATAGAATAGAATCCTGATTTTGGTCTTCAGTGGAGGTTTTGCATCCAACGTGTATGTTGAATGAACTTCAGCAGTGAATAAAATTATTTTTCCTTTCCTCATAGTGAACCAGATGGCCAGGCTTCAGGTGGGAGTGACTCAGGAGAGTGGATCTTCACAATAAGAGAAAAAGATCCCAAGAATCTAGAGAATGGAGCAGCCCAACCTTTGGAGTTACAAAGAAATAAGGTGCTTGAAGTGTTGATAGTATTATACAAGGAGATACCTCTTGCTTTAGTAATGTAGTGACATGATTCAGTATTTTTCACAGGTCTATTTATTATCTATCTTTGACAGCATTTGAATTGTAAAACTTTCAGAACTTCTGTTGAAAGTTTGTGTTCCACAGTTGCTTTGCCAGAACATTTTGAGTAAATCTTAAAGTTTGGGTGTTCCGTAAATGTGTCTTTTTTCTGAAGTTTGTGATGCTGTTGCCAAAACATAGGGGAAGACCAGACAGTATTTTATTTTCCAAATTTTCTTTCTGCCTGGTGAACTTAAACCTACGCTGTGAGGGGCACCCAGTGAATATTGGAGTGCATTGGATTTGGTGAATTTGACTTCTTAGGACTGGAAGTAAGAGCAAGTGTAGAGTCCTACACCTGGGGAGGCATAACTGCACACATCATTACAGGTTAGGGGCTGACCTGCTGCAGAGGAGCTCTGCAGAGAAAGACCTGGGTGTTCTGGTGGACAACAGGTTGGCCATGGGCCAGCAGTGTGCCCCTGTAGCCAAGAGGTCCAGTGGGATCCTGGGGTGCATTACAAAGAGTGTGGCCAGCAGGTCAAGGGAGGTAAGGCCCAGTGAGGTCACGTCTGGAGTACTGTGTCCAGTTCTGACTTCCCAGTTCAAAAAAGACAGGGAACTACTAGAGGGAGTCCAGCAGAGGGCAACAAAAATGATGAGGGGCCTAGAACCTGTCCCTTATGAAGAAAGGCTGAGAGACCTGGGAATGTTCAGCGTGGAGTGGAGAAGACTGAGAGGGGATGTGATCAACACCTATAAGTATTTACTGGGTGGTTGGCAAGAGGATGGTGGTGCTCAGCAACAGAACAAGGAGCAGTTGGTATGAACTGGAACATGGGAAGTTCCATCTGAACATCAGGAAGAACGTCTATACCCTGAAGGTGGCAGAGCACTGAAACAGGTTGCCTGGAAAGGTTGTGGAGCCTCCGTCTCTGCAAATATTCAAAATCCACCCAGATGCTTTCCTGTGTAACCTACTCTAGTCAGCCTGCTTTAGCAGGAAGGTTGGACTAGATGGTCTCCAGAGGTGCCTTTCAACCCCTATGGTTCTATGATTCTGTGATATATATATATATTTTTTTTCCCTTTTACTTGAAGTTTGCATGTACTTGGAGTGCTGCACACTCAAACTTTAGTTCAACCTCCAGTCTCCACCATGCTTTGAAACAACCTGTTGTAAGATGTTCTACATACATATTTGTCTATGCATAAACATTTTTCACAAAGTGTTATCATGTTTGAGCTAATTTTTTGTTGTTGTTTAATTAGAAACAGAAAGCAATGAAGATGCTTCTTTTTGAAAATTAAGTTCTTAAGAATGTTTTTTTTCCTTCTAAGGAAAAGGAAATCCCCAAAAGGCCTCTATCCCAATGCCTGTCTACAGTTATATCCCCTTTATTTGCAGAGGTAAGCTATTGCTTCAAATCTTACTCAGTTCTAGGATTTATGTCTCTGAAAAACAGAAAAATGTGCTGAAAGATAACAGAGGTTTCTGCAACCTGTTCGGAATTTGATTTGTTACAGATTTTAGTTGCAGCTTAAATTGATATTATGTCATCAAAGCTTCCTCTATCATTTTCTGTGTCATTCTGTCTGTTACAAATGTTGAATTCTTCTCTGTTGCAGTACGTGGTGTGGACCAGAGTAACAAGATCTTCACATTTGAACTTCAGGGTTGAGAACAGTATTTTGTTCCCATCCTGTGTTTTGCCTTGTTTTATGTTTTGTTGTTTTCCCAAATACTTAAATAACTGTCATATGGAGGGGAAGATGGGTATCTATGAAGATGTTTTTTAAAAATATTGATGGAACTTCATTTAAAAAAAAACAAAAACAACAACTCTTCCCTCTCAGTCTATTTTTCTATGAAAGATTTTTATTTAAATAATGTTTTAAATAATTGTAACTGTTACAGAACAAAGTCAGAGAAAGTGTTTTCCTAGAGAAAATGTCTTAATTTTGTTCTAATGAATGAAGTAGTGTTTCAGAGGATTATTACAGAGTTTTGCATGCTGCTCAGGAAGGATATTGGGTGCACAAAAGCAATTAGATTTATTTAAAGGGAACTTGGTTATTCCCAGTCCAGCATTAAATTAGCCTGTCATTCTGCTATGGAAACTGGAGGAACACTTTGAACAGGGATTTTTGCTATTTCCATTGCAGTGCTTTATGTATTACTCCCTTTCTTGCCTCTGTTTCAGGTATTTCTTTCAACTCCCTACTTTCTCATTCTTCCAACATTTTCCAGGTTGCTCTGCATCTCCTTTAGGTCTTCTTCTTCCCTTTCCCATACCAAAAATGATGTGGGTCCTGCATCCACTGTTTTCTGCTGTCCACCCTCCATTTTTATACCTTCTTTGTTTTTCATTTGCAGTATGCCCTTTGTTACGTGTCCCCTATAAATCTTGGGGTTCTTATTATTTGCCTTTCTTGCTCGCTGTTCTCATTTTGAAGGCCATTCTTTTCATTGCTGCTTGCTGTCCCCTTCAATGTCTGATTCTCCTAGCACTGCTACAGCAACAGAAGCTCTGCAGTCCTTACAGTTACCATTTACTTCCACTTCTACAATTTGTAGAAGTTACAGAAAAACTCTTTCTCAGTCACTTCTTTGTTTTATGTTTTCATGCTACGGGAGAAGGAAGAATCTCAGTCTGGTGTCTGCTGTTAGGTCATACTTCAGAATCTTCCTCCATGCAGCTCCTGGTGAATAGCTTGTTGCTTTCCCAGACTGTTCAAGAGTTTTTAAGAATTTCATTGCAGGGTTTTCTTTTTCTTATGGGTATAGCTCACAGTGTCAATATATAAGCTGTGGGTTTATTAGTGCGTTTATTAAAGTGAATGTGTAAGCAACACATCTTGAAATCAAACAACTGCAGCTAAATAGTGCATCTTGCTTGGGACAATGTCATGATGCTTGCATGAAGAGCATGTGTGAATGACTGAAGACAAATGACATCCCAATAACTGCTGCACAGGCCAACTTCAGGAAGGAAAAGTTCTTTAGGATGTGAGAATGAATAACAAAAGTCAAACACTAATTCTGAATGCTGACAGTCACTTTATAGCAAGGTTCTGCATTATCCTGTTTATGGAAATACTATGAATATTTTATTAATGTATCACTTCCATTTTTTATTTTAGTTGAAAGAGAAAAGTGAAGTGTGTGGTGGTAACACGGATTCTATAGAAGAACTGAAGAAGGCTATTTATTTAGCTGAAGAGGCTTGTCCAGGCATCACAGATAACATGGTGTCACAGCTCGTGCAGAGGCTTCAGAGGTAATGGAACAATTCACTAAGGATTACAGAAAATTACAGATCTTGCTCTACAAACACTGCTAAATTGAAAGAATTAAATCCTTTATTTTTTTTTAATAACTGAAAAAACAGTTCTCTGCTTTCTGTTGTGTAAAAAGTCCCCTACCACTTAACCATATCAGCACTTCACATTTCTAGCTTCAGGTGATACGGACATGGGTACTGTTGGTATGCATATTGTGTATTGCATGAGAATGGATAGCATTTTCTTTTTGCAGTTCTTGTAAGGGAATCTGATATTTTCTTTAGTGCAGAGGATGTCTTGTGCAACTCTTAATTTCTCTTACTGATGTTGGTAAAGAGGAGTGTTGGATTAGTTTGTGTTTCTTTTAGTCTCACAGCAAGTGCTTCCTTGTTCATTCCTTAAAGATGTTCTTGTATGGCCTTTTGGCACTACTTCCAAAACCATCTTTTCATATTACTTCAACAGGACAGATTTTGTAAGAGATTTTCTTACTACCTATGTTGGGAACGTATTCTTAATAAATGCTCACTTTGCTGTTCTTTTCAATACTACATGAGAAAAGATCAGTGGGATAAATTTCATCATGGAGCTTGCAGCTGTTGTGAATCTACACAATCCAGGCTGGATTCCTTAGATGAAACAAACTCAAGCAGTAATTCCTCAATGACTGCTACCTTAAAATAGATCACGCTGAGCACAGGTCTCCCTTATGCTGTTTCTAACTGCAGTATGGTAAAATTTAAGAGCTTACACCTGTGAAGTTATAGTAGAGGACTGCAATGCCAACACTTTCTCATTCAGTAAAGACTGATGCCAAAGAATCTGCAATCATATTACTTGCTTTCTGGACTGTTAAGCATGAAGCCCAGACACAATCTTGAGCACTGAAAGGCTGCTTCTTAATGCCAGATGTCCTGGTTCTCCTTTCAGGTGATCCTGGCAGTCTTAAAAGAGTTTCTGGAGCATCTGTCTGTTTCTGTTTCCATTCCAGACCTGACCTCAGTCTTTGATTAACTCAGTATTTCAGTGTCAAGTTTCTACCAGTTTGGTACTGGAACTTCCAGGAACTTTGAAGACTTTCCATCCTGCCATTGAAGCTGAAAATGGAGACAGGCATTCACTGAGCAGTTCTGTGGTGCTGAAGATGATCCTAGTCATTACTTTTGTCATAGCAGATACTTCCTTAGCATTTTTATTTTCCTTATGTCATGTTTCTGATTTTGTGGACTACTGCTGTTTTTCTCATCCATAATATCTTATTGTCACAGTGGAGGCGGATGCTTCATCTTTGAGAGAAGCAGTCACAGACAATGTCTGTTGATGGGTCATGCGTAGGTGAAGTTTCTCTTTTGCCAGAGAATGAGCCAGTATATCAGCATACTAGTGCTCCTCCCATAAATAAAGAAATGAGTGGCAGGATCCTCCTTAAAAATGAATTTGATCCATTTCACAGCTAAATGGATATTTTAGGAGATGGTCAACTTCTGAAAATACAGTTTGTCCTTATTTGAAAACTACAAAAAACAGGCTCTGCTGCATCATTCAGTCATTTCTTGTATCCACTTGAAATATCCTTTCCATCTGTGAGTAAGCTTAGTGAAAACGACTCTTCAGTAATATGTTTCTGTTGAGATTTTAATTCTTCCCCTGACTGATTAAACTGTATTTTCCAATATTTGACTGTGTGGATTTATTGGGACCCTCAGAAGAACTGCCCAGTAGCTTGAGTGAGTCTACTTACCTTTTCCCTTCAGTTCTGATCTTTGATATTTGTCAACGGTTTAGGGCAGGTTCGGCCCGGTTCCGTGACGATTGGTGCGGGGGACCCACGGACCCACGCCCCAGGAAAGGGGAAGGGGGAAAGGGAAAAGGGAGATGGGCCTAGAAACAAAACAGNAAAGTTGACTGAAAGTTTAGTATCATGTTTAGATTAAGAAATACAAGTTTTCTGCCCCAGTAATGCTTTGGAATGGCTGTGATGTAAATGTGCCAAGGAAGCAGGCTAGAATTGATAAATTTTGCCCACATTATTAACAAAAAACAAAAAATTTTACTTTAGAAGATTGTACACTTCTCAGTAACGTAATTGAATATGAGTTGTTGCTGCTGTTAGAAAAGCAACAGTGTTCTGATGAAGTGTATTTCTCTGCAGAGTGTGGTGATAGGATGAGGGGAAATGACCACAAACTGAAGCATAGGAAGTTCTGCACAAATGTGTGTGGGAACTTCTTCACAGTGCAGTGACGGAGCACTGGCACAGGCTGCACAGAGAGGTGGTGGAGTCTCCTTCTCTGGAGATGTTCCAGACCCGCCTGGACGCCTACCTGTGCAACCTGGGCTAGGGAGCTGCTTTGGCAGGGGGTTGGACTCCATGATCTCTAGAGGTTCCTTCCAAACCTACAGTTCTGTGATATTGTTCAGATCTATGGTTTTTCTCTTACAAGTGTACAGTACTGGTGGATGTCATTCCTGAAGGAAAAAGACTGGAACTTCAATGGCATATAACAGAATTACAACATTTAGTTGCTGCTTTTTGCATAAAATGTTTTGAAAGTCATAATAATAACCATTTCTTCTGCTCTTCAGATATTCACTAGCTGGAGGAAGTACTTCATCCTACTAAAGTACTTTTCTTCTGAGACAACAGAGATCCCATGGTGTCTGCACTGAAGAAGTGAATCCTGATGTTGTTCTGCCCCTTAGTCACCGAAATATCCTGCGGTGAAAGGACATTCTTCAACGTGCAAGAGTGACAATGAAGTCTCTCAGATGGAGGCAGTCTTTTTCAGCTCCTTAAAGCTATAGTTTTTTTTAATGATAATGCACATATTCCAGGGAGGTGTCTTTTTGTAAAATCTGAAATGTATATTTAGGTTTGTGATAGAGAAATTGAAGATATTGAGAAACCTCAGGTATCTTGCTTTAAGAATTCCACTGGGAGATGGAATATGTTTGTTGGAATCGTGTACAGATGTGTATATAATGTCCTTTTTTAACTGAAAGCCTTTCGATGTGCGTAAGGAATCACTGTGTACAAAATGGTAAAGTGCTTCTGTAGATAATGTTAGTGGGGTAAATATTTGACAGGCCATAACTTGAGTATTGCCTTGCCTTTATTACATGTCAACCTTGAACCACGTGAGAAGTGAATCTTGGATGGGTTTTTCTTGGATGTGAAGGATTGGCCATTGGAAGATAGTTAATCCCATACAATGGACCCTTCTGTTCGTACCTCAGCAGACACACTTCTGCTCTGTTTCTCCTTTTTATCTATATTCAGAGTGTGACTTTTCAATTATGGTACTTCTTCTGGTTGTTTTAAATTTAATACACCTCCTCTCTCAAACCTTTACATTTAAATTATTGTTTTTCCTGTAGGACAAGCTCCTTCATGACTTCAGTTTTAAATTGTGCCAATGCAAAATCAGAACCTTATGTATTTTTTGGTTTTAGTAATAGATATCTGTGAAGCCCGTCGTGAAATTCAGATACAGTCTTTTTTCCACCTGAACGTGTTTGAATGCACACACAAATAAATTTTTATTGCTCACATTTATTCAGAACTGTTAAGGTGTTGGCTGTAAGGCAGAGAGGCAGATGTTTCTCCTTTACACCTGTTTGTGTCATTTGCCATCAGTGTCTCGCAGCGTAAAGGGAAGATGATCCACCTATCCAGTGTAGGGTCTCGCTGCATAAAGCTGAGAATCTCTTTGCAGACAGAAGTTGGGCAGAGGTGGCAAAATGCGCCCCGTTACCTCCCAGAAAAAAAGACAGCTTGGAACTCTCTGATTTCCAGTGTTATCCTCCAGGATAGCTGCCATAAGCCAAAACTTCCTTGGAAATAGTACCATCAGTTACACAGTTGATGAGGTGGCTTCTTCATTTTCTTTTTAACCTACTGATGTCACATGGACATCAGTTGGTTTGATTCACCAAGGCTGATCGGGTGCTTGTGATTCTGTTTGCCTAGTTCTGATGAGGGGAAAGAAAAAAAGAGGTGGTTTTAGGGTTTGGACAGTTAGGTATCTTATCTGTTTAAATGTTTTATTATTATTTTTAATAAAGATACAAGCTTTGAAACAAAGGATTAAAATAAGTATAGATATGTCAACCTGGCTTCATACAGAAAGGACCCGGTCTCTCTAACCACTCTGGGAGCTGGTGAGGGACTGCTCAGCACCAAACTAGCCCTTATCCTATACATCAGTAGCCTTAATTATTAACGTAATGGCTTAAGGGTGTTAGGAGGCACGGTCACGCCACGGTCATGGTGGGAGTTCAAGACTTTCTCAGTCAGAAAATTGTACGAAGCTGTACGGTACGCTAGGATTATTTTTCTTTTTTAAGAAATAATAAATGCATATATTTTCAAGTGGCATTTTTCTTGCGTTTCAGGACTGTGCGATGACAAAGTACTTCTCCATTTGAGTAGATTGTGGTGGAGTTTGCTGGGCGGGTGTCCCAGCTGGCCAAGGAGCCTAAGGAAAGGGAGGCATGCAGCACGGCCTGCTGCCCAAAGGGGGCAGGGCGTTTGGGTACTGACGAGACCTTGTTTATGGTAGAGATGTGTATTTTTTTATGTAACATATAGATTATTTAAATAAAACATATCTAAAACTGGGATTCACTGAAAAAGTATGCTATATCTTGAATGTAAAGTTACAATCATTTGCTGTTACAAAATACCGATGCTTTAAAAAATAGGGTCTGTGTTGGCAACAGAAGAGCTTTGTTGGAAAGAAACGCGGCCTCGTTTGCTGGAGGAAAAATAGGTGTGCTGGCATTCCTGAGATTGTCTCATGCTAAAAACATGTCCGTGTCACAGCGTCGCACTGATGATTCCTCTGTGTGGGTAACACATCTTCACTCGGTCTGGAATATCCCCGGCACCAAGTTGTTATCCCTATTTATGCAAACATTTCCATTGGTGGAACTGCTTACTTGTCAGGGACTTTGGGATTAGGCAGTAAACAAACTTGCTGTTTAAGAGAATAAATAAAGTCAGTCGTTTGCACTGAACGTTTGCTTTCTGTAATTACCAGACGCGTAATCATAAAGCTCCGTGTAAACTACATGACCTGGAAATAAAGAGGGAAAAGTTGAATGAAATTCTGCCATCTGAGTGGTCAGTGAGGCGAGGTTCTGGGGTCTCCTCCCCAAGGGGATGCTCTGGAGGGCTCCTAAATTCAGGCAGTGCTGGTAAGCAGGAGGTTTAGAAATGGGGTGTTTTTAATTGTAATAATCTCCAAATCTGTTCAAGACAACTCTTGCTTCATCTGCAAGAATGATTTCCAGAAGGATGCTGAGAATATCTCGAGTTGAGGAATTGGGTAAGCGTAATGCCCACAGATGGCTGGGCCATGTGGGGAGCTCAGGGTGTTTTGTTTCATTGTTCGTTCACGCACAGGAGTGATGGATGTGTTCAATCTCTACAGCTTTACAGCTTGTCCTCCAGTGAGACAGCGTGCCAACTTACAAATGGCAGTGATTTAAAACTGTTCTGTATTTTGCAGCCTGCCCCAGGAAGCTGTAGAAGTGCTCTCATTGAGTTGTATGAGCTTAACCCAAATAGTTCATCTTCAATTACCCATATAATTGAATAACAAACTGACATTTCACACTCCTATGTTTCATTGCTATTTTCTGCTGCTAAAAGCACAGGTGCCACACTGCCCTTTTGTCCTCCCCACCCAGCTCTTCCTTGTCTCCAGGCTGGGGATGTGCATCTGCACATACATGGTTAGGGTGGATGTTTTCCTCTGAGGGAGGGACTGTGTAACTGGTCCTGTGAGAAAAGGAGAAATGGCCAAAATCAGGCCTTCAAGTTCAGCTGGTTTTGCTCCTGCCTGGTACAATAGTGGGCTATTGCCTCAGGTTCTGTTTCCAAAAGAAGCTTTTTTTCTTGTGAGAGTTTTATTTCAGAGATCACAATTGAGATGCCCACAGTCCCAGTGTGTGGCCCTTCCCACTAGCTTGTCTTTCTGTCTCTTCCTCATCTTCTGACAGATTTCAGCTCAGTTTTACAAGGATCGCAGTCTTAACGGTCCTTAATGAAAACGTACTGAAAATAAGAAAGTCTGAGTCTGTAAATATGACTTGTTCCTTAAGGAACGGCTGCTAGCTGAGAAATGATGGAGCTGCCTGGCCTTGTGGAAGAAGCACTCCTCGGGAGCCCGGGCTGTGTGTGACAGCGAAGCTCCTGCTTTGCTCCGATGCCTTCACGACTTGAAGCATGCAGCTGCTCATTCACGGCAGGCAATGACAGGGAACAAGTGGAGTAAATCACTCGAGGGGTCACTTTCTGTTTGTTCCACTGCTGACCCCAGAGGACAGAGCGTTGGGCTGAGGACCCACAGAGCTGGGAGCATCTCCAAGCCCCACTGATTCCACAGACAGTGCTATGACTTCATCCAGGGCCAGCAGTGTGTGTCTGTGTAGTACAGCTTCCAGCACACCATGAGCTCAGTGCCACACACTGACTTTGACTGACTGGGAGAGCTGACTGTCCAGATAACTGCTTTTATTCTTTTACTATTATTTCAGTTTTGGGTTAACCTTAGGAATAAAAAAACTGCTGACCAATGTACTTTCATTTAAATAAATAATAATTTTTTGACTAATTACATTTAAAAAACAATATCTAGAAAAGCTGTTATCTGCTTTCTTTCTTTAGAAAGCTCTGGATATATCCTCCTCAGGTGGATAGTGCTGATGGAAGACGTTATCTCACAAGCCTTTGTACTCTAACCCAAAATTTACTTTAGCCCATATTATGGCACGACCCTCCACAGAATTTGCATTAAAAGTAACAAAAATTAAAAAATAATAACAAAACCAGGATGTTATCACCTATAATCGTAAAGGATGGACGCAGGGACACAGCAGTCATTTGCATTTGAAATTCTAGTGGTGCGAAGCAGAGTGTCCTGCAGTTTTTACATATTCTCTACTGTTTCCTCTAGCTCATTTCAGAGAAATGTTTGTTTTTTTTTTTTTAATTCTTAATTTTAAAAGTATATTCAGTAGCCAGAAATTGTTTTACTTATTTTGCCTCCTTTAAAACCAACAAAGGTGCTGAGCAACCTGGCCATCGTGGAGGCGTACAAAGCCAGGTTGGATGGGGACCTGGGCAGCCTGAGCTGGCAGGTGGCAGCCCTGCTCATGGCAGAGGACTGGAACTGGCTAGATTTTAAGGTCCCTTCCAACCCAAACCATTCTACGGTACGATTCTGTGACTTATATTATAACAGATCTGAGCTACAGGGAGAGCAGACTGGCTAGGAAATTCATCAATATTCTCAGGGGAAATAAGTTGAAACTTTATTTAAAGAAAAGAGCAATTGCAACCAGTTACCGGACACATACATGAGTTTCAACAAGACCAAAGGCCAGGTAGCCTGTACTCAGCACTGGTGCGGCCGCACCTCGAGTACTGTGTTCAGTTTTGGGCCCCTCACTGCAAGAAAGACATTGAGGCCCTGGAGCGTGTTCAGAGAAGGGCAATGAAGCTGGTGAGGGGTCTGGAGCACAAGTCTTATCAGGAGTAGATATGGGAACTGGGATTTCTCAGTCTGGAGGAGTCTCGGGACAGGCCTTATTGACCTCTACAATGACCTGAAAGGAGGTGATGGTGAGGTGGGGGTCAGCTCTTCTCCTGCTGAAAGATTCAAAGGGCAAGAGGAAATGGCCTCAAGTAGCACCAGGGGAGGTTCAGGTTGAATATTAGGATATCACTGAATGTCCCTTCTCAGAAATTGTTGAGGCACTGGCACAGGCCGCTCAGGGAGGTGGTGGAGTCACCAACCCTGGAGTTGTTCAAGAAATGTGTAGATGTGGCACTGAGGGACATGGTTGGTGGGCATGGTGATGATGAGTTGATGATTGGACTGAATGATCTTAGTGGTCTTTTCCAACCTTAAGGATTCTATGAGTCTACGAAAGAGCTGGAATGCTTGTTTCCCTCTGTCAGAGTGGCTCAGATTTGGCTATGGGGATGGCTGCTTGTAGTAAGGGTCCAGGAACCCAGCCTGTTCTTTGAAACTGTGCACATACACAAGTCCATCCTGCTCCTCACCAGGAGCTCTGATTTAGCCAAGGCATTCTTTGGGGTGAGAGAAGAGAAAGAAGGCTTTACTGTCTTGAAACAGCAAGATCTGTGATAGTATTGTGAGGTATTTTATTCCCTTTTGTTGTGAGCAAAGCTGTAAGCCATTTTATACATCGCATATAGGTAAGCATTTAACAAAGTGAATAGCTAGAAGAAGAAAAGTTGGGAGCAGCACTGTCACAGCTTCATTTCTCACAATGACATTAAGGCCCCTCTGCCTAGCACTGGGTTCCCCCCAGGCCCTGAGTGGTGACAAACGTTTTCAGCATGCTGTTCTGCTAATGGATGTTTGATACTGATTACCAGCCTCACAATGAAGTGTTTCTTAAAGCATAAGGAAAAGCACCTCATCAGAGCTTCGTGCTTACACCATTCTGAGTGGAACAACAGCTCATTCAAGAACAGTTCTAGATGACGTTAGGGTTGGGTGTACAAAATGGGCATTTCTGCTGCTGAAACTCCAGTGGCAAAACAAGCCCAGGGCTCAGCAGCTGTCCCATGTGCAGTGCTTTAGTCCACTTGTTACCAGAACACCCCACAAATTAATTACACAAAGCTGTGGTTCTTGAAGCATACAGGTTGGTGGGTTTTTTGTGTTTTTTTTCAAGTTTGTAAAACAAACAGCAGAATGTCACCACAGCCTTTAATTTCTTCTTGTACATACCATTCACAGTACATTAACAGCCCAAACAATATTGCACTGGATTGTTTTCATTTTGTTTCATCTTGCAAGTAGTATTCACTTTCCCAAACCAACAGACGATCAATTTGGTCAACCTGCACTGAGAAAATGGTTCGATGGGAATCCTGTAACTTTGTTAATACCACGTGGATCAGTAACCTCAGTTGGAAAGGAGAGTGAGCTGTAAACTGTTTCCTTGTTAAAGATAGAAAATTAGTATTCCTTGTTGAGTACATTTAGAAAGACTGGAGAGAAAAAAAAAAAAAAGAAATCTGAAAGTTACTTTGTTCCTGCTAGACTGCTCACTGTGTGTTGGGTTAGAGTCTGTACTGCGAAAGTCCACCTACACGTAAAACTCCAGCAGGCTACAGCTTAACAAGGTAAAAAAAAATAATATATTTTTATGTAAAGAGAAGGAATAGTGTTTGCCTCACAAGAGAAAGTTTTCAGGTTGTGAAGTCATTTTTTTTTTTTTAGGTGCAATCTCTGAGGCAACAAAATGTCTTTTAGCAATTTGGCACTCTAATAAGGACAATATTTTAATACTGGCACAAGCTAAAAACAGCACAGAATGACAAAATACAAGACATGAACCAACCGCAGCCACGGGGATGGTGGAAGCTATTTTCAACATATGGAAAACTTAAACAGTTTTGCTGAGGAATTGCGAATGATTCTGCAGAACCTTACTGGCTGTTGTTCTTCTTTCCTTTTACCAAATTGTAGCTTTACTAAACCTGGGGGGGGGAGGGGGGGGAGAGAAAAGTTTCCAATGTCCTCTAGAAAAGCGGCGGCTGCTGTGGCGCTCAGTAGGTGTGGGGCTCCCGGTGGCTCAGGGCACGCGTGCGCAGGGCAGAGCTGGTGGCACTTCGGATCACTTCCATCCATCTGTGAGAGGGGAGAGAAAAGCAGAAGGGTGGCGAGTTCCTAGGGAAGGATTTCCTGACAGATTTTCTCCCCCTGGTCAATGCCTGGGCTATCGGTTGGAGAAAAAATGGTATTTTCTGTGCCTAGCACTGTTCTCACTGCTTTATTCCCTAGCCAAGCTAAGAGGTTGCAGATCCAAAAGTACACATGAAAGGAGGTTGAGCGAGGATGAGTGTGGGAGAGGGGACCCAAAATTCACCAACAACTTCACAGTGGTTTTACCTGTTCATTTTCTCTCTTTTTTTTCCTGGATGGTCCAAATGATGAGCAGCTGAAAATAACCACCTGGTTCTAAAGCAAAACCATGTCATGTAGCTGTGGTTACTGCCTCTTCCAGAACTGAGAATGACCTTCTGTGTTCTCTTCCAGTTCTACTCATTTACTTAATTACCCCTTATCCCACCATTTAAAGTTTCAAAATTCATTCTCAGTATGAGTAAGCTCAAACCACAGTGAGGAGGAGCAGTGCTCATTTCCCAGCTCTCCATCCACATGAAATTCCAGGTGGGATGTGCAAGAGCTACATGCTGCAGTGGTAGAAAAGAGTACGAGCAGCAGCTCCTGTGAAAAAAGCTGCGTTTAGTTTCAGGTGTGGGTGTTGTGCAGGAAGGAGAAGTGACTCTGCTGCAGTAAGAAGTCTCCAACCTGCTTACACGTTTCCCTGAGCCTTCCTTGAGCACACTCTGTGCAGGCAGCCTCGGTAATTCGGAAGGGAGATTTTTCTGCACACACTGCCACAGCACCTGGTGCTACCAGGTTTAAAACTTCTGTGAGCATTTTGAAGGGCACTGCCTTCCATTCCACACTGTTACTGAATCGACTCGGTATACACTGCACCTGCTGACTTCAGGAACAAACTCAGGAATTTAAATACTCCATCTTCCAGAAGAGTGACTGATTTACCTTTCAAACGTGTATTCGCTTTCAGCCCTGAAGTAGTACACGTGGGATTTGAAATGCAGCTTGAAGACATAATCCTTGTGAATGTTCTCAGATTCGGAAGGAATGGTGAGAGAGTATCCCAACAGGGGGAGGCTGGCTAAGGGATGATTGTCCTGAAAAGCAATGGTGAAAGGTGCTGTGAGATCTACTGCTCCCAAGCAAAGGCAGCACGTAAGTGAAATGGAGAACAGATACACAGCCATTTAAAGGATCTCTGAAGTGCCACAAAACAACTGCTGTGGCTTCAGAGGAGACGGGCAGTCAGAACTGCTCTGTGCCCCCAGTGGGGCAGCACCCATCCCCGATGGCTGCTCTCCCTGCTCCCATGTTGGAAACAGGAGGCCCAACCCGGCCGTGTTACCTGGTGCGATTTGTAGAAGAACATGCAGAAGTTGGTGAACACCACCCAAAGCTTCTGCCACCCGTTGCTGTTCTTGAATTTCCTTAGGAGGTTTCCAGACAGCTGATTCTGAAACAGATCAGAAGTAGTCAGATGAAGGCGGTGCAATGCACACTGCAGAGATGCAAGAGCGGATGCAAAGCAGCCAAGCCCCACAGAAAGGAAGTCTGCATTTCTGCTTAACTTATGGAATGCCATCACTTTGGCAGTAAGCTTAGAGGTAGCCACTGCTCCTAAAGAGAGGGCTGGCTGCAGTTTCATCACTGTAAGAACAACCATTTGCTTTCAGCATGTCATATGTGACCTTGCTGCATGTGAAGGCGCTTTGGCCAAACGGATGGGTTTTTCTACAACTAAGCAGTACTTTGTAATATGCTTTTGTCTGTAGCCAAGAGTACTTCCAGAAACTTCCAACTACTATGCTTCTATCTTCTGAATTACAGTGCCTTCAGTAATGAATCAGCAACCATCAGTCAGTCTCATTATCCTCATCTGTGTTCTTTTCAAATGATACTTAAATAGAACAATGGAAACAGAAAGGCTGACATGGATTTGGGATGTAAAGGAAAACCATGATGTACTTCAGCACTGCAGGCAGAGGTTAAGCTCTCAGTACACAGCAGGTTAACATGGGAACTTGCCAAAGCTTTAAACGCACTGACTATTCACCCTATCCTAAGCTGGATTTGGGGTATTTTACACCGAGGAGGAGGAACACCAAGTATTTAACTATCATCTGGATCAAAACAACTGTTCACATATCAGTGCAGAAGCTAATAATTTCATCTGTAACGCTTAATGCTCCAAGTCTGGCGGTCCAGATTTACCTACGACAAACTAAATATTCACCAGCCTGGGGTGCTTTGGGTAATGCCATGCCCTGCTGACACCGTGACCTAGGTTACAGGCACACTCCTTCATTTTCTGTTACCTCGTCACTCTGGAGGATATCATAAAAGGACAGGCTTTGCATTCGGTACCAGCAGACACATGAAATGGAAACAGGTCGCTGGTCACTGATCAGTCCAGCAGGTAGGGAAGTACAGTCACTGACAGAGAGAGGATCTTCTACCACGGGAGAGACAGAGAGGAGGGAGAGACACAAAGAAAATGAACGGTAATGCTGAAGTGGAAGGCACCAAGAGAATGACGTGAGCATGACCTGCAGACACCGAGCAGCAGTGGAGCTGGAGATGTTTTCACAGAACAATGAGTGGCTCCAGTGTGCTTGGCCCTCACTGCTGTGCCTGCACTCGGCTGAGTCACAGACAGGAAGAGCAACGAGCCCTGATGCTGAGAGGTTTGCCCAACTGAACATTTCAACTGTTTGAACTAATCACCAGTTTAAAATTATTCTATATCCATTTATAATAAGCCTTACGCCTTAGGGAAAAACGTGAGACCTGGTTCCACGCTGAGCTCTTCCACCTCTGCAGGACTTAAGGGCAGAAAGAGCAGAAATGCACCTGCATGGGAGCACAGTGAGGCTCTGCAGTTAGCGTTTGCTTATAGGGAATCACTTCTTGGATCAAATCTCAGCAACTCTTCTGCTAAAATCAGGGGCAGTTTCACAAACTGAACGCTATCCATCCTTAGCTCTGAGTCAGGGTGTTCCCTCTGGAGCAGGAAGGAGCTGGCACCACTGGACTGCCCAGGAGCAGAGGTTGATGGAGTTGGCTGATGGTCCCTTGCACCACCTGCATAGAGCACACACTTCCATGTGATGCTTTCACCTCTTCCATTGACTGCACACTTCCACACGATGAGGACTGTGACAGAGCAGTCAGAGCTCCCTGCAGTGCCCCTCTGGTGCAGGAGGGACACCCAAACACCTCACCCTGAAAACCAGTGGGGTCCTAAGGGTCTTTCCCTTCAGTATATGAGAAATCAAAGCCTGGCTCCTATCCACTGAGCACAGAGTTAAGGAATGAGTATCGGACGGACTCAGCTGTGATCAGGGAAACAAGAAGGGTATTTGTTTTGAGGTGGAAAACGCAAAAAAAAGGAAAAGCAGATGAGACTGAGCAATGAGAGAAGGTTCTGGAAAAGATGGCTGGGTAAAGAAACAGAAGTTAGTACTACACATAACCAGACCTGGCTGCAGCAGATAGAGACAATATCCTTTCAGCTCGAGCAATGACTTAATGCCTCTGTAAATGACAGCATTAAGGCAATTTGATCCGCTTTAACTTTTAAAGACCATCAGCACTTTTTGGACAGCTCTTCTATAAAATTACTGCTCTGATTTTAAAAAGATGCACTAAGGCAGTGAAGCTGTGTGCCCGGGCTGTTGACTCGTGCTGCCATTTGAGATACGGCAGCAGTGCCTGAAACGTCCCCGAGAGGAAACCAAGGAACACTGCACTTCTAAAGGAGGAGCAAAAAGGAAATTGTCATTGGAGAGCGTGTCTGGAGCTGCAGCACAGACGGTTCTGAGGCCGATACCTCCACAGCAATACTAAAGTCGATCATTGAAACGCTGGTATTTCTGTGCCAGCAGACGTGCACCGTAGTGTTGCCACGGTGTGGTGACTGACGTTCGAGTGAGGTGCGGGATGCACTGAGGTCGTCCTCAGATTCCTGGTCTACAGTAGTTTCATCAGGAGACTCTATGAAATGCAGGGAAAAAGCATCTTTCTTCTTCTATGCAACAACATATATAATTGGAAAAATTAAACAAGTCGAATCTGTTCACGATGTCATGAACGAGCTTTAAGATACACTTTTAGAAACACTCTGGCAGAGATGCTAACTAGGTTATTTTTAAGTGTTTCTGCCAAAGAACACCAAGCCTGCTTGGTGCTTTTAATGCCTTACGAGGAGAGGCACTGCACAAGTCTTGTAAAACACTTCCTCGCATAATTACACTTAAGTTTTCTACTCAGTGAAACTTTCTGCTAACATCAACAAGAACATTACAATGGCAGGCGTATAAATACAAATATATACTTCAAATGTATCAGTCTGACTTGTGGCCAGCATATTTCACCACTCTGCTTAGAAGCAGTCACCAACTGTACTGACTGAAACTAACCAAACCTGCTCTCCAACATTTACTTACTATTGTCAGGGGGGCTGCTGGCCAGCAGCTCGGGAGCAGGGCCGCTGCTTTTCTCTGCCAGGTCTATTGCCATCTGAATGTCCTCGGTCCATTTGTCCATTTCAGCACGGGTACTGACAAGGAAAACTTGGGTTTTAATTGCTAACATACAGGCTGAAAGCAAAATCTAAGAAACAGTGCTAAGCTGAGCTTCCTTTTAATTCAAACAAACAAATAAAGACCTGAGATGCACAACTGCCACTCCGTTTTGTCTCATTTGCTTGTTTTGCTTTTGTTCTGGCAAGTGGCTTCACAGAAGAATATGCCTTGGAAACTGTTTTATGAGCAAATCCCAACCAAACAACATCTACCTATCCCACTCCGAAAGCCACAAGAGGACAGTTTACAGTACAACAGTAACTGTGTAGGTTGTCTCCATCAAATTACCTTGCCGCAACGATTATGGACTGCTGTTGACCTCGCAGCGTTAGACAATGAGGAACCCCCCATTCCTCCTCACTTTCTTCAATCTGAGAGAGAAAAGTCAAAATGCAATCAGATTGTACCAAGTAATTCATACTTCAGCTGGAACAGTGAACTGAGCAAGATCTCACCATTGGGGGGCAGCAAGACGTGTTGAGAGAAAATCAGTTACTTATGGTATTATCTTGTATCTAGATACGAGAACATGAGAAGTTCCAGAGAAAATAAAGGGGGAAATTGAAGTTCTGAAACTAGAAAAAATATTTCCAAATCATATAGCAAGAAGGGGTAGTAGGGTGCTACCTAGGTAGTAGATGCTACTGCACTTGAATTGTCTATTTTCCAGGAGAACTGCAAAAGGGCTCAGAAAGGCATGCTGCTGTCTGCAGTCTCTCACTACCTCAGCTTTAAGATATATAGACAGAAATGTTAGGAAACAATTTTTTTTCTGCAGGAATGAAGTTGTTGCTAATGATTACTTGCCTCCAACGGTGTGTCTATGAGCAACTTGTGATTACTTGTAAAAATCATGGTTCAATTTGTGGTTTAAAGACCCCACCTCATGAGAATTACTCTACATTATGAGGAAGCTGTCCCTTCAGATGTCTTTTTTCATTTTTGCCATGCAACCACCTTTGCATAGAAGGCTCCAAGACCACATGCTGAACCCAGCACAGACACACCAGGCAATGTATTTTGCCTCTGCCAAAACTGCAGAACAAAGCCACAACTTCTCCAATTCTGAGAACAACCCCTTGCTTCTGCTTTAACTTCAGAAGCAATTGAGCAAGCAATTAAGGTGGGACCTTAAATAACCAAGTGAGCATGAATCCAAGCTCTTACAATACTTACCGTCATGCCGTAGAGTGGCAGATGCCCATGGACTTTAAACTGATTTGATGCTGTCAGCCCTCTACTTGTGTACAACAAAATATCATTAAACTAAAAAGCAAGAATAAGCATTATTAGAACTACATAAACATGCATGTAGGAAAAAAATTATCAAAACAGTAAATACCAGAAAGATAGCCAGTACTGGCATTCCTAATGCAAGAATCCAAAATACTGGCTTCCACACTATCCCAGCATTACCTGTTGCCATCCCTGCCTTCTTCCTAGCCAACCTCAGGCATATTCCAACATTTTTCCATTTCATGTCTTCTAATATTCCCGTTTTTTAAATGTCTGGGTCAAAACTATCAAGCCACAACAGTGAAACCAAATGAGACATTTGACACCCTGCAGTACTTTGAAGCAGAGGAAGATAAGCCTGTTTCATCACTACTTTTTCCAGATTTGTGTAGGAAGATAAAGAAGCATGCCCCAGGACAGGTGTGTCCAGCTTCACTCTTCCATTGGCTCTCACTCCACACGCCCAGAAAGAAGCTGTGAGACCTGTTTTAAAGTAGATGACTTCAGGCAACTGTCAAATGTTGAGCTGCATTATGTTGTGTTTTGCTGTCTACAAATGGTCTGTCTCCATTGGCCATGGGTCAAAAGTCATTCTTCTCAAACGTGACAGCTGCATCACGAGAATCATTCCTTGTGGTGGGAAGTGTAACTCTCACCACAGACTTGAACAACTCAACAGTAGTAATTCATGAAGTGATAAGGACTGGCCACTAGAGGGGGATTTAATTTTGCCTATAAGTACACACGTATTTGGAGTCATGGAATATTGACTTGAGCTTTAATCTTCAAAAAAGATTGTGGTGCTTGAGGTCGGTGGAAGACTTTAATAGTATGAGTAACTGCCAAAAACTAAGACTGATTTAAGAGTCTAGTCTTGATCTACTAACATTTTATGCAGTATCAAGGCATCCTTTGGTAAGAACAGTTGTATGCAAGAAAATAAGTACCCCATTCACTAGGCTCTCATTTTAGTGTCTTTAAAGCCAGAGCAAAATCCTACCAAGATAAAACTTCTGGTTTTATGTTGAACTCATCTGGGAGAGTAAATGAGGAACACAAAGGTTGGTGTGAGGTTGGTTTCCTGGGAAACACCTGCGAATGCTCGTGAAAGTATTAGAGCTTCTCCCACTCAAAAGGTGGTCCAGCTCAGGTGCATTTACAATAATGCACACACCATGGGCAACAAACAAAAAGGAGGACCTGAAGGCCATGGTGCAGTTGGAAAACTATGATATAATCACCATCATGGAAACAAGGTGGGATGACTCACACAGCTGGAGCACTGCGATTGATGGATACCAACTTTTCAAAAGAGATGGGCAAGGCAGGAAAGGCGGTGGTGAGGCCCTCTATGTTAAGAGAAATTGTGAATGTCTGGAAATAATTGATGGTGATGATAGGGTTGAGAGTACTGTGGGGTGACCTAGGAACAGGACAAGGCAGAGGTACCTAATACCTTCTTTGCCTCAGTCTTTAATAGTAAGACAAGTTGCTCCCTGGGCACAAAATCCCTTGCGTTGGAAGATACAGATGGGGAACAGAATAGGCCCAGCTTAATACATGATTGGATCTGCTCTGAGAGCTGGACGTTCACAAGTCCATGGGGCCAGATGGACTGCACCCCAGAGTACTGAGGGAGTTGGCAGATGTGGTTGCCAAGCCACTCTACATCATCTTTCAACAGTCCTGGCTAAGGGGACATCCCAGTGGACTGGAGACTGGCAAATGTGATGCTCATCTTCAAAAAAGGCTGGAAAGACAGTTCTGGTAGCTACAGACCAATCAATCTCACCTCAGTGCCAGGGAAGGTTACGGAACGGTTAATATCAGGAGCCATCATGGATCAATTAAAGGTCAACCAGGGGATCAGGTCTAGACAGCATGGGTTCATGAATGGTACATCCTGTCTGACAAACCTGATTTCATTTTATGACAAGGTAACCTGCTTAGTGAACAAAAATAAAGCTGTTGATGTGGCCTACCTAGGCTTCAGTAAAGCCTTTGACACTGTCCCCCACAACATTCTTGTGTAGAAGCTGGTTGTCCATGATTTGGATGGGTTTACATTCTCCTGGGTGAAACACTGGCTGGATGGCTGTGCCTAAAGAGTTGTGGTCAATGGAGCTAAATCCAGTTGGCAGCCAGTCACAAGTGGTGTCCCCCAGAGCTCAGTACTGGGATTACTCCTATTTAACATCTTTATCAATGATCTTGATAAGGGGATTGTGTGCACTCTCAGTAAGTTTGTAGATGACACCAAGTTGGGAAGTAGAATTGAGCTGGTAGAGGGAAGAAGGGTGCTACAGAGGGACCTGGATAGACTGGATCGATGGGCCAAGTTAAACTGTATGAGTTTCAATAGGGCCAAGTGTCAGGTACTTCATTTTGGTCACAACAACCCAAGGTGACCCTACAGGCTTGGCAAAGAAGGGCTGGAAAGCTGCCTGATGGAAAGGGACCTTGGTGCAGTAATGGACAGTTGGCTGAATATGAACCAGCAGTGTCCCCAGATGGCCAAGAAGGCCAATGGCATCCTGGCTTGTATCAGGAATGGTGTGGTGAACAGGACTAGGGAAGCAATCCTCCCCCTGTACTTGGCCTTGGTGAGGCCTCACCTTGAGTACTGCATACAGTTTTGGGCACCTCAATACAGACAGGACACTGAGGTGCTGGAGCAGGTCCAAAGAAGGGTAACAAGACCTGTGAAGGGCTTGGAGAATATGCCCTATGAGGAGAGACTGAAGGAGCTGGGGCTGGTTAGTATGGGGAAAAGGAGGCTGAGGGGAGACCTTACTGCTCTCTTCAAATAACTGAAAAGTAATTGCAGTGAGAGAGGGGTTGGTCTCTTTTCACTGGCAACCAGACAAGGCGAAATGGCCTCAAGGACCACCAGGGGATGTTCAGGTTGGATATCAGGAAAAACTCCTTTACAAAAAGGGTTGTTAGGCACTGGAATAGGCTCCCCAGGGAGGTGGTTGAGTCACCATCGCTGAATGTTTTTTAAAACCATCTGGATGTGGTGCTCGGGGACATGATTTAGCGGTGGGTTGTTAGGGTAGTATGGTTAGGTTGTTGTTGGACTTGATGATCTTGAAGGTCTTTTCCAACCTGAGCAATTTTATGATTCTATGACAAATGCTGAACAACCTATACAATCTTGAGCGCTCACAAGCTTTTCTACACACTGTCTTCACCTCTGCCCACAAGAAGCCAAGGAAGAGTTCTCCTCTCCTGTTGCACTGACTCTTTCATATTCTGCCCCATGCCACTGGACTGTAAAATCCATTAACTCTGCTGGATATCCCAGTCCCCCCTGCAATGGTCGAGTAGCAGCACTGCTGGGTTCCTGGGAGCAAGTCAGTTTCCAGAACAGAAGAGAGGAGACAAAGTCCTGAAAATGCAGTGATGAAAAACTTATCTGGAAAAGTGGTGAGGCACTGGAATAGGCTGCTCAGGGACCTGGAGTAGCTGTGCCTGGAGGTGTTCAAGAAATGTGTAGGTGTGGTACAAAGGAACGTGGTTTAGGGGGCAATATTGGTGGTAGGTGGACAGTTGTACTAGATTACCTTAGAGGCCTTTTCCAACCTTAACAATCGTATTCTATTCTATGATCCTTCCTAGTGCAGGAATTTCTTAATCTATCTCCAAGTAAATGGTTTGTGGAGAAACCTGGCTCTGTAACACGTCCTGAGAGCATTATGAGGATTATCTTTAATATCACTAGGAGTTTATCTACCTTTGGGGATATGATCACTAATCCTGGTGCCACTTTCTTTTTTTTTAATGACTCTCCTTTTATTTAAGACCACATTGCTAGGAAGCATTATTTTGATGTGGTATTCACAGTGGCATATGAAAACAATAGTGTTATCTTTGTAAGAAGCAGGGACAAAGAGAATATTGGTTTTGGACAGAAACATATGTTCTTAGCAACCAGTGAGGTCATGTATTATGTTGATTTAAACAAGCGACCATTTAAAAATACTGTAATTCACAATTCAACTTTAACAGTTTGCTTAATAGTTGCCTATAGTTACACTTCAATATATAAAGAAAAAATACCTTCCTGCTTACCAGGAAAAACATGCGTTGCTGTAAACCTTTTCCAGACAACTTACTAAGACTGCCCAGTCTAATGAATTCCTGTGGGAAGGAAATACAAAACAAATAGGCATTTTTTGCAAAAGTGATTGTATTTGTTAGTATGCAAAATTAAACATGACTACTTGATGAACAAAATGACGTCAGCAGCATAAAAAGAGGGAAATGGATCTGGCAGCATGTGTTATTCTTGTACAGTCCACATCAAGTTATGCAGTGCATTAATTCAGATCAAATTGTTTAACAATGTTTAGGGATGACAGTATAGGAAGAAGAGCCCAATCGGAATTTTCTGAGGTCTGGGATTACCTGGATTTATTGTGAACTATAATGTAACCTACCCTCCCACGTAACTGAAACCCATCAAAACATCATTTTTCAGTCACTCCCTCTAGTCATGAGGTTTATATTTATTTATTACAGTCTTCTGAGGGTTGTTTTACTCCTATTGTGCATGTAAAAGGCAGATAAAGCAACAGAATCACCTGCAGCTTAGCAACAAGCTGGCTGTTGGAGATTAATCTATTCAGAGAGATGCTCCTTAGCCTTAAGATTGCTATGACGTGTCCAGTCTACCTTAAGTGAAGGTTACTTTAAGTAGAGGTGCCTAGAAAAGGTTGTCCCTTGTCGTGCTAAGCTCACAGTGCTGGAGAGGCCACTGGAAGCATTGCTGATCACCAAAGCATACAAAACTCAATCAGTATACTACCGAACGATCACCAATAGGCTCAGCTTCACCACAGCCAAGCACTGCACTAATTCACAGAAGAGTGCAGGTCATTGCCATCTGCAAGCAAAATCAACTGTGGGATGCTTTACCATACAGCAAAGGAACCAGGAGAGCAGTGGGCTGGGGCACTGTAAGGACAATGGCTCCCTGAAGCCATGTTGATGATAGCTGATCACTGGCCTGGTGAGCATTTCTCCCCAGGGACATGGCGTGGGGCCTTCCCTGGGCAATACAGCCAAGGGCAGCAGTGGCTCAGCATCACTGCATCCAGCTTGGCCTGCACCTGGCCCAGCAGCACAAAGCCCAGACAGCAGCAACCCACGGGCATTTGCCAGAGCCTGGCAGCCAAAATTCCTGTGTGAAGCTCTCTTAAATAAATTCTTACATGAACAAGAGCACAGATGTGTCAAGAGCAGCTTCTTGTATGACCCCACAGTAGCAAGAGGCAAGGAAATGGCACTGTGAGCAGACCCCAGGCTGCAGGGTGCCTTCAAGCACTGCTGCATTTGCAATTCAACACAGAACTCATCTGTTTTTTCCATCTATTTCACAAAATGCATGAAGGGCAAGAACAGACTAGCAATGCATTTTCAGTTGCCGCAAGTAGTGTTTTTGTGTATTACACATAGAAGTCAGGGGAGTGGGGAGAAAAACACTTTGACAACAGGCAACTCTCAAGCTTGAATGCACAAATATATGTGCACAGAAAAGCAGGAAAGGCTACAAATTCTGCAGAGGGCCATTTATACTGAAATAAGCCTCTGATTTAAAAAAGCATAGCAGGAAGTATGGAAGTGATGTCCATATTTTTATAATACAATTAGAAGTGTTTACTTAAGGCAACACTGTCTCAAAAATTATTGCCTAACATTACATGTAGACTAAAGAGACTGCCTGTCCTCAGGGCCATGAATTTCAGAGCCAGGCATCGTGACCAGGCTGAAGGTCCTCCAGCACAAACGTCTTGCTTCTCTTTAATCTGCAGTGCTTTAGCACTGAAGATTAGGGGAAAAAAAAAAAAATAAGAGAAAAAAGGGCAGAAAGAAATGAGGAAACGCTCAAGCTCTGAATGCTGTGATAAATATTACATTTTTACTGCCTCCTGTAATAGACATTCGGAATTGCCTACAGCCATCCAAATCTATCTAAAAGATAAACCTAATAAAATCTGTAAGAAGATAATAAAGATGATAGCTTCTTCCTGCTTTGAAGGCTGCTGTTTTTTATGGTATTATTATGTTTACATACAACAGTTTTTGGTGAGAGAAAAATGTTCATATGAGGAAAGGCAGTTTCACAGATGCTCCTAAGAATCAGATCTCTAAAATACATCCTAATGCTCTGAAACGGTACCAAACCTCAGTCAGCATTCTGCTACTTACCCTTCCTGGGATCACCAGATTGTCAATGCCTATCAAGTCTTTCTTCAGTTCATGCAGCTTCTGGAAGTTCTCCATCTTTATCATATTGCCATGGAGCTGAGCCACCATTTCAGAAATCTCAGCCAAAGCAGCTAGATAAAGAAAACCATAAAACGCTTTTTATAAACATACAAGGAATATTTGAAAAGGAAGGCATTTGTGTGCAGAAAGCAACTCATGAGCACCACTCCTCCTTGTGATACCCTTTTCGTTCACAGTGTAAACCTATTCAGGCAGACTGAAACTCTGGGCATCATCTTGTTGAGGATGGAGTGTTGCAGTGAAGAGACAGCCAACGTCTTCACCTGAAAGTCTGCACTACTTCAGCAACAGAAACACTGTAGGGATAGGATACTCAAGTCAGTTCATGGCACCAATCAAAAGGTTCTACTATCAGATTAACTTAGGGAATTGGGCACAAAATCACTTCACCACTTCATCTTTTCTGGGGGAACAGCTCACAGCCTGGCTCCCAGTGCCACCGTGTACATGAGCACCAACTTGAAGCACCCAAATGGACAGGCTATTTTAAAACAAATAATTAAAAAAAAGAAGAAGAAAAAGTCTCTGTATCATTAACAAGGCACCTGGGGTTGCTGCCCCTACCCATGCTGGTTTCTCCCTCTTGTGTGCTGGGAGAAACCACAGAATCACAAAATCAGAAACAAGCCAATTATGACACTGCTTGTAAAACTAGCATGGGCCCCAACAGAATGAGCTTTTCAAAGCCCATTTTAAGCAGATGTTTTCCAGACTTCTAGTATTTTGATGATTGTTCTGTGATTACTTTCCAGATTTCCACATATACATAGAAGTACGTATATACAGTAGGTATGTATACATAAATTGGCATGAATGTGTCCCATGATAGTTACCCTGGAATCATGGAATAATCCAGTATCATTTTAGTAAGCGATGACCTCTACAGCCTTTGAAAGTAAAGATCTTCACTCCTTGAGCTCCTTCAGGTAGTAGCTACATTTAGGCAAGCATTTTTGTCACACAGACTTCTGTGGCAGTTCTTATTGCCAGAGATCAAGTTACGTCCTTATTTTGTGCACTGCCTATGTGGCTCTCAATGCACAGCAGCTAAGGGAATGCAGCCAGCCAGCTCAGCTAACACTGTTTGGCTGGGAATAGCTATGCTGAGCACTGCCCCTGCCCACATCCTGCACTGAGTGGCAACCATGCAGGTAACAGCTACCTTCAAATGCAGATAGAGTACAGTGGGATGGGAAACCAGCATACGGAAGGAGGAAAGCAAATCATCAAAAAGAAATAGCAGTGACCTCACACTTACAGGAGGAAACTTCCTTCACATTTAGGAAAAAAACAAAACAAAAAACCCCAACACATCAGCAGCTTTGAGTTCTTGAAACAAATCACGGAAGTGGTAATAGAACAAAGTGCCTATCTGGAAAAATAATATTCTCCTTAAGACTGCATTAAGACATAACAACAAGCAGCCACATGGGGTCAGATCAAGGGTTCACCTGGGCCAATACCCTGTGTTACTAGTGGATATCTAGGGAAAGCTGAGAAAAAGATAAGCACATCTGGCATGTCCCCAGTGTTCTCTCCCAGCTGTTTACAGCTCAAGGGACTTTCTGAACTGCATGTCATTTCTGTGTACTTAGTAACACACAGCAGATTTCTCTTCCAAGTGTTTGTCCACAGTGTGCCATACTGTGTACAAGCAACACTAAGAGCAATTCTACTTTTAGAGATACTCTATCTATACTTTAGCCATACTCTAATTCTACTATTTCTGGTCTTCTGAGTGACTGATTTTGCAACTCAATCCTTTTTTAACTAGGCTGTAAGAAAAAAAATTGTTTGTACATGCACCTCTAACATTCCGCAGCTCTGAGAATTGATGTCTTTTGCCATGCTTACCCCTGGAATCCCTGAAGTCTGCATGGTTTGGTGGGTAGTGTTTGCAAAGTCTCTCCATTATCTGCTTGTAGTGCATCAGTCTGTGTAAAGGCCTGAGTAGGAAGGTATTGAGAGGCAGGTAGCAAACTTTCTGTAGCTCAAAGTCCCTGCAAAAGGTCTCCAGCTTGCGAGAGTTCTTGATTCCATTCTCCAACTCAGTTAAAATCTCATTGTGTTTCCACAGGTGAACTGTCAGTTGCTTAATAGGCACAAAGAAAGAAAAAGCATATGTTAAAGCTACTAGCAAACACTGAGATGTGACTCATAACCATTCACTTCAAACCTAAAAAAAAAATCCAGCTATCACAGCCATTGAGATTTTGCAAACAAAGTCAGTGTGCAACACAGGGGCTCTGATATGCACTTGAAAAGAAGAAATGTCATGACTAGTGTGAAGTACCCCCCTCATCCCCTCTGCATTCCCTGTAAGACAAAGTACATGAGAGAACAAAGCTAACTGTCTCAAATCAATGAGAAATCCAAAGGCAAGGAGATGACATGAACATAGCTCATACAAGCAGGAGCAACAGGGAGAGACAATATGAATGCAGTACCAGGAAAAAAATCAGATTTCATAGAGGATGAAGGAATTTAGGTGCACCCAGGGCATCTCTCTGGTGCCTCTGGAAAATTGAGATCCAGGTAACTGGATCTCTAGCTTCTGTGCCACTATTATTAATGAGGGGTTGCATCTCCTGGGATTCTGAACAGGATATACAGGAGCTGTCACTAGAAATGGCTAAGTTAGAGTGCTCCATCCTTGCTTTATATCCTCTACTGCTTAGAGCAGTTCATAACATGATCCCACTGGCAGTGGTAGTTATGCACCAGTGAGTGACCAAAGTTTGCAAGAAATATGCAGCTCCACTCAGGCTACAGTACCACAGGCACCACTGGGTCCCATCTAAAACATTTAGCAGTATTTTATTTTTAACAACTAACACAGGGGGTTTTGTTTGTGATTTCTAAAAGTAAATAGGTTCTTCAGGCAGCACAGAGCTTCTCTGAGCAGCTAGGTAAGGTTTTCCAATAACTGGTAAAATATCATCCAGCCACAAAACGAAGTCAAATTGTGTGTATTGAACAGACTTCAGAAAACTGTCTGGTTTGATCTAAAGCTCACGAATTTTGACACATTTCCAATCAACTCCCTCTCTCTTTGATATGTGACATCTTTACTGGGAACGTCACACCCCTGCAGGCAAGCCACTTCCCCCATACACTGTGTATTCACCCTACAAAGACACTGTAGATCCTCATGACAACTACAGAGGCCGCCCATTAACTATTAGCTCTTGATTTCCCTTCTATGTTAATTAAACAAGAATTGTCAGTTTTCAGGTCTTTTAACAGGCCTCATGATGAAGATGAATCACTTCCTATGCCGTTCCTAATGTCAAAATGGGTTTTGCCCCTTTCCTCCACATATCTGTGCTTATCAGCAACAGCTCTCAAAGCAAATGGAACAAAATCCTCTAATGGGAAAGGGAGAACAGCGAAGGTGAAAGCAATCCAGCAGGTCTACGTTACAATGCATAGCATCCTTGGACCAGTTGCAGAAGGACCAGATCAGACAACCAAGGACAACATTTAATATTACAAGGTACTGACAGCAGAAGGACAATTTGTTCAAAGCTCCCTGAGATCCCAAAAACTGTTTGTGAAAAGGCGTGATCCACTTGAGAGGAGGGGTGGGGGGAGGAAAGCCCCCTGTGTCTCTTTCAAGGCATCTGAATTGTGCCTTGATGGAAAAAAGCTGTTCCTACTTTATTGGTGAAAAAGCTGTCTGGGTGTCAGGGGTTGTAAATCAGAATTTCTGTGTTCCCTTTTTTTCCACTCATTCTGTAAAGGCTTCCATGTCATTTAACCTCTCTGCACATCCATCTGTCCTTCTTGAAGTCAAGTTACATTCACATATACTGCTCACACAGGTATTCTGGCTTTCAGCTTTAAAGAGATGAGAATTAATTATTCTCATTCATTCAAAAATCTTTTCATCTCACTTGGTGCTTCAGTGCACAAGCAGAAGTTCTCAAAATCAAACCAGCACCCAGGTTAAGGTCACTGCTCCTGCAATACTTTAATACGTTTATTTGCATACACAAGTGGGAACAGTTGGCTTGTGAAGAACCTCTTCAGACATAAATTCTGATGTGTTATTTGCAAGAATAAAGAACTGGGAATTACATGCTCCTGAACTTTTGTGTTTATTGTTCCAATAATTAAAGGGAGCTTATAAACAGGAGGGAGATCACCTTCTTACACAGGCAGACAGTTACAAGACAAGGGAAATGGTTTTAAACTAAATGAGGGGAGATTTAAGTTAGATGTTGAGGGGAAGATTTTCACTCAGAGGGTGGTGAGGTATTGGCACAGGTCTGTCCAGAGAAGCTGCTTGTGCCCCATCGCTGGAGATGTTCAAGGCCAGGTTGGATGGGACCCGGACCTAGTGCCTGATTTTGTGGTGGGCAACCCTGCCCATGGCAGGGGCTTGGAAATAGATAAGCTCTGAGGTCCCTTCCAGCCCAAGCCATCCTGCAATTGATTGTTTCTAAATTTGGAGAGGGAGTCGAGTAAAGGGGCTGAGAAGCTTAAAGTCAGCTTGCAATTCTGCAATCCCAGTGTTCCCCAAACATATGATACTTTATTGAAGGAAACTTGCATAGCATAAGCTTTGATTACAACTGGCACAGCAGGGAACATCACACAAAAATGAAAAGCAGGCTCATCCTAATCCATGTCAAAGCCTAATAGTTCTGAGATCATTCCTACCTTCATACTCTGAATGTTCTTTAGCATAATATCCCCAATTCTTTGGTGACCTCCTTTAATATGAGCATTAGAGCGGCCTTCCCTGTCAGCAACAGAAAGAGTACACAGGTTAGTCAAGCAATATTACCACTCGTATAAGTGCAGTATATAATATTCTCTCCAAAGAGAACTGCCAAGGTTTTTAAATATATGAGAGGAGGCTGGAAATGGCTCAAGAAAAAGGAAGGCATCAAAATGTCATGATGACACATAGGCTTACAGCAGAAGGACAACACTGTTAAGAACTGTACCCAAAAACAAGAGGATCCCACTCTGAACATCCTTCTGCTAGTGCAAGGAACAATGGGACAAAATCTGCCCAGCACCTGGGTTTGACTCATGACCATGTTACATACTGGCAGGGAATTAATTTTCAGTATGTCACTTTTGGTATTAGAACTGCAAACCACTCCCTCCTGTTCAGCTGTGCCTGGGTGGGTGCTGCATCCAGGAGAAGCTCTTTCCTGACAAAAAAGACATTTCTGCTTCAACCCCATGTGCGAGACAGGCATGGATGGCACACACTGAATGGATCCAAACATATCTTTGAGAGAACACAGGAGGAAAAAGCATGAGTGTAAGAACCAAACTGTTTCAATTAAGTTAGATTTTCCAAAGGAAATCAGTGAAGGGGGGGGGGGGGGTGGAGGG
>VXAB01013512.1:583478-605631 GCA_013399175.1 Odontophorus gujanensis
GGGGGGGGTAAGGGGAGAACCACTGCCTCCTTCCCTTTCCAACTGCTAATACTGCTTCCAAGTTTCCTGCAGGGTGGATTTTTTCATGCTGTCCTCAGTGTTTTAAACCCAGTGCAGTTTCCACGTCTGCATACTGGGAGATAGATCCACAGGCAGGGCAACTGCAATTCAGCCAAAGCAATGCACCACCATGGGAGAGGGCAGGAAAACAAGCAAGTTCTCAATCAACCCAAGAACAACAGGACCTTTGTTTTGTGTTATTGCTGGTGGATAGATATATTGGCTTTCCCCAATTTCTGGCCTTCTGCGTGCAATGAAGGAACAAAAGGACAAGCAGATGGTAAATCTCTGCATTCCTCAGTACCAGCATTAGCCAGAGAGGTCCCACATTCACCAAATCCTAAAGATACCACTGTTGTTAGGATCATACAGCTCACTGGTAAGACACATGGAAAAAAAACCCAACATATATATGTGCATATTTTAAATCCTGACATTATTACATGAGTATATTCTGACATATATTTTGTTTTGTAAAGATAGATGTGGTTATGCCCATGGTGGATAACCTCAGTATTTTCTTCTAACCAGGAAACACAGAGAGCACAGCTCGTGGATTCTGTGTGGTAACATCCCCCACTTCATCCTCCTATAGACAAAGGAACTCAGCTGATAAACAAAGGGTTGCTCCACATTCATCTAAACAATATCCAGCTTCGTCGACTGTCTTTAATTATGCCCTATTGTGTTAAGTCTCTCAGGCATGCACACGCGTATGTAAACAAGAAAAAAACACAGTTCTCTACAGGACATGTCATGCTTTTCTGAAACCAAAGGTTATGCTGGGGTAGGAAGTTGGGTTGTGTCTGTGGTGAATGTAAGTAGCATTTCCAGTTTTGCAAAAGCACTTCATTAAATAAACACTGCCATAGTCAAAACACTCTTTAGAAATTATCTACAATGCAAAGAGTGGTGGGTGTAGAGGGGGTGTTATAAGATTACCGTTTCTGAATTCTCTGAGGACAAAATTCTGGTCTGTAGAAAATTGCTGTTCTGATCTCAAGGCTACACATCAGTTGGCTGGAATACTCCCTGCCAAGTGCACATCCACCAGCCAACTGCTCAAAGGCTGACCCCAATCCTACCAAAGTCACAGCGAGTGCATCCCCTAACTTTGTGAACTCAGTTAATATTTAGTGCAGTTGTTCCTTGAGCAGTCAGGTCCTCATTTTCTACAAGCTGTCCCTCTGGCCTCTCTTCAGCTCAGCCAGCACTGAGTACTTGCACAGCATCTCATCACAGCAGCCACACGCATGGCGTCAGAACATTCCCCTACATTAACTTTTGCCCAACGCTTCTTTTTTCTAACAGTATGGGTTTTCATCTTCATAGAATTGTAGGGATTGGAAGAGACCTCTAGGGATCATTGAGTCCAACCCCCTGCCAAAGCAGCTCCCTAGCCCAGGTTGCACAGGTAGGCATCCAGGTGGGTCTTGAACGTCTCCAGAGAAGGAGACTCCACCACCTCTCTGTGCAGCCTGTGCCAGTGCTCCGTCACTGCACTGTGAAGACACAGTACCCCAGGTGAGGCCTCACCAGGGCAGAGTAGAGGGGGAGGATCACCTCCCCTGACCTGCTCACCTGCTGGGACAGAATGGCTACACACCTTCCTTCTATCTCCTAAAACTCCTTCTCTACTCCTTAGTCTCTCTGCATGGACTCCACTGCAACTCATGCACTACACAGCCTTCATCCCAGCTCCTCAGTGTTCACATTATGGACAATTTAAAAAAGCACCCTAGCTATCAGATGGTGACTGACTGCCTCGGCAGACCAAAGCTCAGAAGCAAGAGGCAGAGCTCTCTCCATGATGTATGCTTTGAATAACAACACAGCTTGCTGAGGGGGAGGAAGCTGCTCATGTGCTGTGAGTTGATGGCTAAATTGTTCTTACTCCTCATCTGCACCGGTCACTGTCTGAACATTATACCTATCTGACAGTAACAAGGGCTCAGGGATGAGGCTGCTACAAATCTTCACTGAGAGCTGATTTACAACTCGCAAAGGAGCTGGTTTCCTAGGAAATAATGTGCCCTCACTCTGCTGTGGGGTGGACTAGTGCTACTGAAAGTCATCCTGAGCAGTGGAGATACCATCTATCAGAAGTTCATTTTCCATTTGTCTCCAAAAGTTTTCTCCTTCCTTTTTACACTAATGCAAGCATATAATTGCAAGCAAAGAAGTGACCAATTTTTATACCTGATAAGGGACTCAGGAACTACCTTATACAACACTACAAAAGGCCACAAGCTCAACAACTTACAGGGACTGTGCAAGTTACTACACTGAGTTTTCCAATTAAATTTCTAGCTTCACAGTGCACATCATTGAAAAACGAATTAGGAGAAATCTTAGGTCAGTCCCTACTACCCTCAGTCCTCCAGGATAGCCAACAAAACGAACAAAAGACTGGTGATGGTGGGAAGGCAAAGAAGTAATCAAAGTTATCTCATCACAGATTTCTTTCCAGGTCAACATAACAATTTAAATTGCAGCCCTTTAACTGCAGCAAAAAATTTAAATTGCAGCAAATTACACTTGCAAGTGCGTGACCTTCTGCTACAGGCTTAGGAACAGCACATCCTCCTGGATAGTAGAGCTCATCTTTAAGCACTCTTGACGTTTTAGGCTTTCCAAGAGTACTACCTAAGTAAAAGTTCTATCATTAAGCAATATCTTCAACACTCACTATTGAAGTTGGTTTTTACACTAGCTGAATCAATGGCACTTGAGCACTGAAGAAGGCAGATAAGGATTGCAGCTTTGTTTACATAAACTGTTTATCAGGCTGTTTTTCCTGTCCAAAAGTACTACTTCCCCAACAAAAAATGGTTAATAAATCAGCATTTAGCTCATCTGTCTAACACCTCTCTAAGTGCTTTTTATTACAGGTTTTCAGACCGGCTCCCATGAATCCTGATTGAGCCCTCTCCTTTCATATGCTAAGATCTAAGAGCTTTCTTGCAAATTACCAGCCACATATTTCTCAGTCACATCTGGTAGAACCCAGCAGCAGCTTTCCTCAGAAGTGCCTTTGAACAGGAACTCAAATTACAGGCTTCCCTGTGAGAGGATGAGTCTGCCTACACTTCTTGACAGCATGTAAGGCTTTTTCTTTCCAGCACACGGATAAGGGCCCAAACACCAATTCACACTCCCAAACAGAGCTTTGTAAGGCAGATGTGGCTATCCTGGCTTGCCCTGGCATTGCTCTCAACCGAAGAGAAAATTATTGGTTTTGTTTGCCGCATTCTGTCAGAATTAACAGAAATCAGTTCAGAAACCTTCAATACAAACACTTAAACGGGTGTGGGAGGATGAGCTCAGCATTTTGGCAGGAAAATATTGCGTGTGGCCCAAATGACTAGCCCTTGAAACAGCTTACATAAATGAAGGAGCAGAGTCCAACTGACTTCTCAGAGTCAGCTGGCCAGATGCTAAAGGAGCATGTCACACTGCATTGTCCACACCTCTTCCTACTCAACATAAAACCTCCAGGCCCCAGACAGTAAGAGCCAGCTTGAAGACACTGAGATACTCCTCTCATACAGAGAAACAAAAAGGGTTGGGGACTCCTTTGATGGAAAACATCAACCAAAGCATGGTACTGCTGATCTGGTGATGCCTCACTGTAAAGGCACTGGGAATCTGCTCAGCACCATGGCCAGAATGAAACTCTGGCTGCAAAAAGTGCAGAAAATTCCAATTTTCTGCAGTTGACTACTGGTGTCAGCATCAGTTCAGATCTTGTTAAAAACACCATCACTGGGATCTGCTGCTCTTAGTACGAAAAACGGGTGAGCTGTAAAAAGGAATAAATCAGCCCTGCCAGAATCCATAACTGGGTCAAAAGGATACCAGCCCTTAAGGTGTTCAGTAGCAGATTCAAACTGTCCAGAAGCCACCCAGCAAGCCAGAAATGCTTTTAATAATATGCATAACCTGAGCTTCATTGAGCCAAATACTAAAAAATCTATTGATGTTTAAATAAATTAAAAGCACACAGTTATCTAACAACTGTTATGAGCAATCTCCCCGGTCTTAGTCCCTTCACAGCCCTTTTACAAAGCATCAGTTTCAATGTGACCCAAAGTGTGAGAGCAGGAATGGCTTCCTGCAGGAGCTTCCAACACACAGCACAAAGGCTTGGAGCACACCTTTGACAAGCAAACCGATGCCTACGCTGCACTGTGCTGTATCTGGTACACTCAGCATCCTGCCCTCTGGGGGAGCACCTCTCACAGGAGCTCCCACAGCACACCTGAGTAGTGAGAGGGTTTTGGTAGCTTGATAAAGTCTCTAACATGTTTATCCAAAGGTCCTTTATTTCTGATGAATGCAGAGCATGATTGTGTCTCACCTTCCCTCTAAATCTAAAATGGTTGATGCAGATAAATCAGATATAAATGAGTTGGCCTGTACCCTGCAGTAGTGTCACAGAGCTAGGTGGCAGTCAGACTCATGAGGATCTGCATATCTGCTTTAGAGGCTGGTCAATGCTCTCAGTTGAAACCACTGGCTTAAAATACCCAGGGCCAAAGGTACTGGGACAATCACAACAGCATGGGCATCGAGCTAAGTGACCTTGACCACACTGCAGGAGAAATTCCTTACCATGTTGTTCTTTTACACACTGAGAGAGAGCTTATTTTTGTCACTTACCATTTAATTAAACAGTAATCTCTACAGGATAAGAGTTTATTGCTTGCAATTTATTTCAGCATCTGTGGCATATAAAAACACCAACAACTTTGAAATAACACCTGCCAGCTAGTCTGCCTCCCCCCACAATTTCACATATTCAAATCTTCCAGAACTTTAAAAGCAAACATTTACACTAGGTAAGCCCAAGCTGTCAGCTGCCAGCTGGGTCCAGATCGGGAGCAGGAACATGACTGCTTTTCTGTCAAATGAATCAGAGCAGCTGACAGAGAATTCACAGCGGCCCTACACTGACCACAGAAGGACGTGCAATAGCTGATCTGCCAAAGTCAGACTGAGGTGCCCAGCTGGAGCAAAGTTAACTCATCAGAATATTCTCAAATTGCAAACCAAGTTCACAGCAGATCAACAATTTTTATCATTGAAAAGCTACAGTTCTAATATGGCATCAGGAGTCTTAAAGCGAGATTCACTGTTCTATGAAACCATAGCCTCTGGACACAAGGATAAATTAGAAAACAAAAGGCTAAGTCAGTTCCAAAAGAAGCTATCTGAAAAGGAGGAGAAATTAAAACCACAGAAAATCAAAAAGCTTAAATATTCATTAGGAGTTTCTTCTTCCAGTGGCTCCAACTGCATTTCCCAGATACCGTGTTTTCACTTCAGTACCTATGTCTGGGGACCTCACAGCAAGGGAAGCTCTAATGGGGCTGCAGAGTTTTGTCCCTAATATGCACCAACTGGAAAACACAAGGTCTTATTTGCAGTCTTTGAACCTCTTATGGAGTTCAAAAGAGATTTGTTTTCAACTTTCTCTACTCTCTGAACCTGATAGCCTTGGGTTAGGCAGTTACTGCAACATAATCAAATTCTGAAAAGCATCACATCTGAGCAGGAGGTTGGCATACACATGTAGTAGTGCTAGCAATCAGAGGACATAGGGGGAATCTATTTCAACGTGTCCTTGGAATCAGCACACATAAAGTTCACTAGATCAGACTGGTCTGGTCGAGAGCTGAACTCGGCCCTTTATGAACTACAGATTTTCCTTTTCTCACCACACACCGTTCAAACTCATTTCAAGTGCTTTTAATCCTACAATGTGCAGAATCAATCATAACGCTATAGCATTTGAAAAAGCCTTCTTGGGATACCTGCCATAAATATTCCTTACTGAAAAGCAATTAATACTAGCAAGTAAGTATCCTGACTCAATTAAAACAGCAGTAGCTGCCCAATGAAGAAGAAGACATGTAGGCAGGGTGGCTGTGCAGCACACGCCTTGGAAGTAAGTTCATGTCAAGCATCAACCAAGAAGTGACAGCTGAGGATTTCAGCTCTAAGAGGCAATATCACATTCCTGTACCCCCAAACACCCACCAATTATGGAACTGCAAGGTGGGTTTGGAGAGTATTAGTCTGCAGTGTGCTGTGCTCCCACTCAGTGACCTCACTCGTCACAACATAATAGCTGAACTCACACACTCTAAGATTATGTCTTGCTTTTGCTTTGATTCATTAGTTAAACAGGCATTAAACTGATGGGCACTCATCTGCTCTGCCTGCAAGGTACACATTCACTGCTTTCACAGCGTTTTCCACGGTCACTTTCCTGAGTAGGAAAAGTTGTCTCCTGGGAGCTAAAATGACCCACCAGAGATGTCTACACCGAAAATAACAATCCAGTCCAGACAGGTCTAATCACAGCAAGGAGAGGGCTTCTGTGTGCCACCTCTGCTCTGACGTCGCTGATTAAATGCACTGAGTTAGAGCCCAGCCAGGGAAGAATTACTGAATTCACAGCTATTCCACACAAATCCACATGTTTTGCTGCCATTATTAAACTAAGGATAGATAAATTTTAAGCCCAACGTAATCTTCTAATGGTCC
Organism: Odontophorus gujanensis; assembly: GCA_013399175.1. NCBI lineage: Eukaryota > Metazoa > Chordata > Aves > Galliformes > Odontophoridae > Odontophorus > Odontophorus gujanensis. Next base: position 590,091 of record VXAB01013512.1, read on the forward strand.
ATTCTTCTCTGTCCACTGTAGTGAACACCCTGAGACTGCCAAGCATGGGGTGCTATAGAATAGGCTGCTGCTCTCTGAAATTTCTCTCAGTATAACTCTATTTGACAGAAACAGGATGTGGTCCTTCCCTTTCCCCTCTTTACTACTCATAAGCCTTGCTTGCAGCACGTTTTCAGAAGAGCAGCCATACAGAAGCACTGACATTTGGCAAAAGAAAGCTTCATCCAACGTTGCGATCTCATTTACATATGGCTGTACCTGACTGAGATACCTGAACAATAGAGTTTGTCAAGTAAACATGAACAAAGCATGAGTCAGTATATGCAGCCTGCTAGCAACCAATATCTATAGCTTCACAAATGAATCACAACAATCAAATCACAGAGAGTTAGCAAAAAAAAAATAATGAGAGTGAGTGCAAAAATGCTAGATTGCATGAAATAACGCTGCTAAATAACAAAAAAAATAATCTTACCACAGAGCAAGTCTCTGCTCAATTTCCTTGAGAAAACCAGTGTGAAATTTGTGCAAAGGTTCAAAGTTGGAGAATATGAGATTTTTCAGAGTCTCAGGCATGCAATCCTCTTTACTCACTGCACTCTGGAACCACTAGAAACAGAAAAGAAGTAAAATTACCGAGGGGGTGGCATGCAGCAGGTATGAGCGTTGCTGTCTGCCCCAAACACCTACAGACCTAAGCCAGCAAGGAGCTTTCCAGCTGGCACTAGGGACGTAATTCCAGCTACCTCGATATTCCCACCTCCTGAACTGTTGCTCTTATCGGTGGTCAGGTCCTGCATGGGTGAAAGAGAAACTCCCTTCCTCTTTGCCATCACTGATCAAATCTCAAAAATGCTTTTCAAGCCCATATTGGATTTGCAAATACTGTAGGTGCAAGAGGATTTTCTTAAGAGAATACTTGGAAGCGTTCCAGTAAAACCACAAAATATGCTCTGCATTTTATTTTGCTGAGTTCTGTCTGAAATCCCATTGACAGGAGTCAGCACAGTAAACACTTAACCTCACGCTGCTGTTCGCAGACAGAGGAATCGCGTTTTACAAAGCAAACTAGTAGCACAGCATGTTGCACTTTCAAGACAAGAGGAGCAGGAAACAGGAGGGCCAGGCACAACACTGTTAGGACTGCAACAGGCTCCTGCTCATTTCTGCTGCATGTTCTCTTTAGTTCACCCTGGGAGACACGTGGGTGATATAAAACCTGAGGACTACCAGGCTTGCCAAAGCAGCAGATTTTTCTCTTCAGCATTGTAACAGTACTCCCTTTCCTGTGTTACCTCCTGGGCTCTAACCAACTATGGTTGCCTTCCAGCAACAGACACAAGGCTGTTGGGGCCATATATAAGTTACAGTAGGCTTGACACTGCATCAGCTGACCCAGACCTAGGTTACACAGAGGCAATTCTAAGCCTCCCTCTCTGCCATTTTATTTCTGCACTGAGCAGAGCTAAGATTGAAGAACTGCAGGCCTATCAAGTCTGATTCTTCATGCAGGAAACTTGCTCTGTCTTTTCTAATGACACTGGCTGCTCATTCTCTCCCAGTGGCCAGCTGGACCAGAGACCTTCATCGCACAGCTGATGGGTCTCAGCATCAGCTTAGAGCCTTTCTATGGCTCTATTCAAATTTACCTGCTATGAGGATGAAGGGCTGGGTGGTGGTTTAACCTAAGGCAGAAACTAGCACGGAGCTACGAAGAGGTAAAACTCGCTGCTTCTGCAGCTGCTGAGTGAAATGAAAGATGAAAGCAGCACATCTGTTGTTAGGACTGCAGCAATGATCACTGTCCCACACAGCCTGGCATCTCCATAAAGCCAGGATCAGTAGGCAGAGAAGCCACAGCTATCTTGCTGGCTCTAACAACCATGCTGCTCCAGCTTACATCAGCTGCATCTAATTTGGTGTCAGATCAACTTCATCTGCCAGATGGTATCCTGGAGTAGAAGAGAAACTGGGGAGGTGTCTCTTCCTGGTTCCCCACTGGTAGCAACAGACTCTTCCCTGCAGCACGTCCTCTTTACCATGACACTTGATGCACAAAGTGGCAATGCACCCTTAATGCACAACCTCACAGAGGTTCACACACTGGGCAGTCAAACATCTGAGAAGTCTGGAAGTGACAGAACTCCAGACAGTTTGGACCCAGTTCCCTCTCACACATAACTGGCGTTTAAGGCTAAATCTTGCACACGTTACTCTTGAAAATTAAACAGGACTGTTGTGTGTGCAAAGAAGGCACTTGTCTGAGTAGTTTTAACAATCACACACTGATAAGATGCTACAAAACAGTAGGTCATTTAACAGTGAATTTTACTTTCTGAAAAGTCAGAAACATTCTAGTAGGTACTCTACCATACTTACGTTAAATGGAAGGCATTTAGGCCAGAAGAAAACACGAGTATGCCCCCCTAGGGAGCAACTTCAGTGTCAGGAGAAATCATTAAAAACCCACAGGCATCTTTAATAATTACAACCGCAAAGCATGAGAGCAAGCAAGAATAACTGAACTGTGTTCCAAGTTCCTCAACCTGAAAGAGTTTCACAGTGTATGTTACTAACCACAGGGCAGACCTTCACTTTCTGTTTTTTTTTTGTGTTACCTCCTCCCTAGAGGAGAATACCTTCAGTGCAGCACATAAAAGTAGTGTGGAACAGCTACGATGTTAAATGGAGCAGATGAAATACCACTTCTGACTGCAGCTTCACATGTTTCATGAGTAATACTAGAGTAAACATACCGACGTGATGACTTCAAGGTCCTTCAGGTACGTTCGTTCTGTGGTCGCTACTTCTTTAGCAATGAAGTAAGCTTTCTCAGTTGGGAACCTCTGCAAATTGCAAACACATTAGGTTTTCATCTGTTTTTATGGAGCTGCTTTCTGTACAAAAAACTGCAGACAACAGTCACCAAGAGAGTCACAAACTAGTGACCCCTGCTTGTGGTTACTGTGACTCATGCTTGACTTTTCATAAGCCCGGAAGCCCTGGAAACAATTCTGCCATGCCAACATAGGAGAACAAACACTTTCTATGGTTCCTTCAGAGATCTCTTTCCCCCATGAGGTTTTCTAAGCTGATGTTCTTCTTGACTTATTGCACACCTGTGGAGCAGGATGTATTCTGGAGCTGACAAAAAAAAATCCTTTGCAGGTTAGGCAACCACTTGATCCAAATCTGATAAATTCTGCAAAAATTAGTACCTAATTATTACAGGTTTCATTGTCAGAGTAAGAAACCATAGCAAAATACTCAACAAAAAAGTCAAATCTGTGTGATTTACACAGTGCCGCTGGACAACCTAGCAGTCAGAGAGTATGCTATAGATTTCAAATTTCAAAAAAACAATCCAACTTTAGTTTTCCTATGTTATCCAAGAGACAAAAGTGGTTCTGACCTCTTAGTTCTTGCTCTGTGCTGCTCATGAAGCTAAAAGGAAGATCCATAAATCTTTTGCTCTGTGCTTCCTCCCTGAAGATGAGCAATCAGCATGCACCAGAAAGGGATGTGAAGCAAGATCGTTGTGGGCATTTCCCAGACAGAGTGTAATGCCATGGGAACCATCATCAGCTGGTATAAACTAGAACAGTCTGCTGCTGTACCTTGGGCTGGCAGGGAGAGTTGTGAGTCTATTTATAGATTCTTGGCTTTTCTTCTCAGATTTCTCTCACATGTCTTCCATACACATGCCGCCACTTTCACCAAAGCCAGCTGAGTTCCTACCTTCTTCCTCCTCAGCTCAGGAAAAAAAGCAGGCAACAGAAGCATAAGCATAGCCCGCCTCTTCCTGCAGCACAGGATGGATGAGCTGGCAGACACTGAGAATACCCTGGCTCAGACAGAATCACTTCTGCCACTGAAGACAGCCTTGGATGCGATGCTCTCTTATGGTTTTGCTGCAATGATGGGGCTGAGCCAAACACTTCCAGCTGAGCACTGCAGGCTGGAGTTCAAAGAGAGTATTTTCCACACCCAAATGGTCCCAGTATTGATCCCTGCAGGGACAGACTGGGTTGTATGCTTCCACACAGGCTCTACACTGATCCTTTTCTGTCTGTTAACTGGAAATTCTCCCTCCAATACCACATTGTATCTAATCGTTTTGTTACATCAAACTACTGAAATCTCCCTAAAAATAAGCTGGATTTATAAGGGGTCCTATCACAACAACCCCAGAATTAACGCTGCCTCCCAAGGGACTGGCCCAGATTTATCATCCCTTAGGGGCATGAGGAGCTAACTCCCTAGCTCCTGCGCCTGTTCAGGAGGATGAATCCAGGCCTCTGAGCTCTCAGTTGCAGCAGCTCTGTGATTCGGGCCTGGGAGCTCCGCCTCAGAAGCTCAGGGAGCTCTTAGACACACCCTGGCAGCAGACACTAAGTAACCTAAATGAACTTATTTATGTTGGTTTATGATAAGAAAGTTGCAAGGGGTGTAGATCTCAGTAGCTCTGACAAATAACAGCAGACACAACGTAACACATAGAAGAGGGTCAAAGCCTGCTGCCTTTCCCTTACCTTTTTTCTGACCTCTTCCTCTTCCTCAGTCCTGATGCACGATGGGTCATTCAGCAAAGGGCTTATCAAGGGAGATGACTGCTTGGCATCGGGGCTCAAGTTTGGAGATAATGACATATTTGCCACTGATGGTCCTCCTTGAGAATTGATGGAAAGCTCTGAAAGATGAGGGCTGCCAGTCAGAGAACCTGCTAAAAAAACGGTACAACAGAAATCAGTTAGGACATGTTCTCTCTATAAAGTACAAAAATTACAACCTTAAGTTGCAGCATGTGAAATTACACTACAATACACAGCCACCAGGGTCCTCAAACCTGTCCAGATAGACTTGAAGTCAGAGGGGCTGAATCCACTTGAATTAACCAAGAGACTGGACTGTTTTCTTAACTGATGAAACTGGCTGAAATTAGTGTCTCTATAAAGAATCTGCAAGATATACAGCTACATATCAAATTACCACTAAATTTTTCACCACTGTCACCTAAAGTAAATAAAACAATAAAGGAGTTGCCCTAGGAGTGCCATTCTCTCTAGCAAACTAAAAGGACTCAAATCAGTACTCCGTAGGGATCTACAGGATACAGATTTATCTAGTAGAAGTCTAGAGAAAAAGAAACAAAGACTTTCTACAGTAGTATTGCTGCTAAATAACACCAGGGATATCTAACACAAAGGGAGAAAACTACCAGTTCCCCAATTGCTACACACAACACAAGTATGTATATTATACCTTGTAGTTCTTTCCATGCTCCTCTGATTGTTTGGGATGCAAATGCTAGCATTGTATTTACATAAGAAAAGCAATATTTTTAATGCACACAGCATGACAACTTTAGATAAGCACAGATATAAAATCTCCTTTAATTTTGGATTTATAATAGTAAAGAATTAGGCAATTAATTACATTTTCATGGATTCATATATGCTACATTGAATATTTCTAAAATGAGCATTTTGTCTTTTGGGAAGCAGTTACACTGCCAACTGCACAAAGGAGAGAGTTTGCAAAAAATGCCCACTGTTCCCCCAGCCATCCCCTCCTCCAAACCTCTGAAAATCTAAACCTGTTTCAGAAGATGGATCTTTCACGTGGAAGAACATTTACAATCTGTACAGTTTTGGCACTAGACCTTAAAACCCAACCAAAAATTGTTTTCCATGACAAGCCCTTGATTACCACAGCTAATAGACTAAGATCAAAGGTAAAATATATATCAGCATGTATACTTAAGGGCAAATACATTACACTGTCTTGGGATGGGTTTTTACCCTCTCTAGATTATGACAGGTAAATGTTTCTGCTAGTATAACACAGGTGAGACACTCCAGTAAACAGAGGCACCGATAAATATAATTAGGCCAGCAGTAAAACCTATTTATTTTCTGGAAGAACTTAGATTTATTGCTAGAACATGAATGTTTTCCAGTTCCAAAGCAGTTCATGTTTATAAATCATTCCTTTGAAAAGAGAAGGAAAAACACAATACATTCATCACTTTATGTAATCATGACAGTTATGTAGCCTATTATAAATCAAAGTCAAAGCAGTATTTGTCTGATATGAAATAAAGTTCTATATTATTACAGCTAGCAAGAAAGACTTTATCAACAGTTTCACACTAAATCAGCGTTCAGTGAAATTTGAGAAAATGTCACAGCTTGTTACACAAATGTCAATTTTATTGACTCTAGCACACAACTGTATACAGTGTTTTCAAAAGAAATTGAATTCATCAATGAGAAATAGTGAAACAGATTAATAGCAAGGTTGTAAGGTTAAGAGTGCTACACTCTACATTACAAAAGATGTAAGAAAAGTGATATCACCTCAAACATGGAAACAAAGAAGTTCTGGCACTATGCCTGTCACATGACAGCATAATAAATGATTTGCACCTCCGTAAGAAGTTCACAGGCATTATATTCTAGAAGTTAAATAGCACCTATCTGTGATAGATAGATATAGATAAATCAACATATCTATCTACCTATTTGTAACTCTACCTCTAACTTCAGGTGTACTGGAATTTCTATCAGTACAAGTAGAGTATTTAAAACTGTAAAATATCAGATGTACAATGAATTAAAAAGACTTCCTAATCCACACTTGGAAGACACGACTTCGGAAAAGTATTATAAAATTATCAAGAAAACTGCGCCCAGTGGCTCACAGCATCATGTATACCCTCACTAGCTACAGACTGCACACCAAAACATCACTGCCACTCGCAGAGCTATTTTGCAGCAAGTTGAAATGCTACATTCTCTTCTTTTTTTGGTACGAACGTGAATGTGAGCCAAGTCCAAACACCACCACCTACAAGAAGAAGCTAGACTCCATTTGCCAATATGCTGAACAGCTGAAAACTAAAGCTAGGTATAAGAAAGTAACTACACTGAAATAGGGCCTGATAATGCTGTTACTTCAGCACATTCTGGGGCCTAGCTAGAACCAATGGGGACATCACATGTTGTTCTAGTAAAAAGTGGGACAACAACTTGCACTGCTGTGAGAATGTCAATGTATCACAGAGAAATGAACATGGAAGGTCTTTTCCCCACCATGACCATTCAGGACATGTGTCATGCTGATAGGTCAAGGAAATGCTGCAAAGTGATCTGCAAAGTGAGGAACAAATAATGAACCAAATAGTCCTCTCCTCTGTGTTTCATCTGACCTCCTGCCACAGAAAAGTATATCCACACACGCTCTACTCAGCGACTACATACTGCAGAATATAAACAGAAGCAGAGGGAAGACCAACATTATTTACAAGGTACTGAAATTCCTCACATTTTACCCAAAAGAATTCCTTGACTGACAGCAAATTATGTCAGTTGTCAGATAAGAATCACGACTGCTCAGCACCTTAGAGGCCTGTAAGGTTTGCAGCTGGTAACACAGAATCGTCTTCGCTCTTATTTCGTCATTTTTATTCGAAACTTCAACTTGGGGGCCATCTGTCAAATATAATGGAGCTAGCTCTATATACACACAAACCAAAAGGCAGGTACAAAAAGACGTCTATCTTCAGATGACTTGAGAACATACTAAAAGGATATCCTCGGTGGAGTCGTCAGGAATTAAACAAGTGCTTGAATGCTCTTCCTGGAACTTTGTTTTAAGACCCAGGAAGACAGGGGGAGGCTGTCTTGCTGCAATTCATCCCACCATCAATATCTGCTTTGCTCTAAGCTCCCATCATGCACAGATATTAAGCCAAAGGTATCGGTGTTGAGTTTGGTGCCCAAGGAGACCTGGGCTAGCTTAGCTATGCAGCTTCAAAATACATCCAGTGCCAGGGGGAAAAACATTCATCATCACTGCTTTTCAGCTGATGAAGAAAGTCCCTCCCAGAGGTCAGTTCAAATCATAGGTGTGCTGAACTGTGTGCTGCCTCTATGTTAGCAATATAGACAACATAAAATGCCCAAAAATCTCAAGGTAGAGGCTTTAACCTAACACAGGAAGGCTCATCTCTTTCTGAGGAAGATGGAGCCTAATATATCCTTCCTACTTTATTCCCCCTTTCCTGAAAGTGATGAGTAAAGAACTTAGGCCATTTAGTGTTCTGCATCTACTTCAACTGAAATGATTCTCATCTCTACATACTGCGTTTCAGTAGCAACGAAACGTACAGGAGTGTGAAGATGTTCTTGTTTATGTTCCTCTGTGCAGTACCACAAAGTGAAAAGTATTCAATCATGGAAATATCAGCCATAACTGAAAATGACTGAACTGCTGCCGGAAAGTTTCACATATAGATACAGCCCTCATTCAAAGTCAACTGTAAGGGTTATATACTTTGCAAGGTTTATAGGGTCATTATTGGAAATTTAAGTATTTTGAGAGTTAGGATAGTACCTTTCTCAATACCTGGCATATTGCAGGATTCCTGGGTTATTACCTATTAGACTTGCCCCATAGCTACTTACATTGGGAAAAGTGACATCCAGATCCCAACGACTGCTTCAAGGGCAGAGGAGTTTCTTCCACACTCCACTTTGGTAAATGAAACCTAAGCTGGTGCCCCTCTGTCTCTTGCATGACTGAATGTACAACTTACAGAAGCTCTTCAGTAAGAAAGTATTTGACAAAGCTGCTGCTCCTTTAGCCACAGTTGAGCCTAGCTCAACTTCCTATTGTCACAGTGGCTGCTTACCCCTAGCTACTGACTTAAAGTATGGTCAGAGGAAGACGTAATTCAAAACAACATGGGTGCAGAGAGCTCCAGAAGAATGGGCAAGAGTTTTCCCATGTATTTTGCTGATGACTTAGACTGGAGAATAGTGTCCAGCTGTTCTCTCCCCAGCTCCCTGGGGGACCAGTTCATCAGGTTGTCCTTCTTTCCTCCATTAAACAAAATAAGCAGAAGTGCTGGATAGAGCTTGTTACAATTAAAAGATCTTGAAAAGTAGTTAACACATCAACCAGAAATTCATGTACAAACAACCCTGAATGCAGTACTACAAAAACTGAGCAGGAATGGGAAGGAAAAAAAAAATCTCAGGAGGAGATGTCATGTCACACAAAACCAGTAACCCTGCCTGGCATGAAGGGAACATGGCAGGGTGAAGGGTCTGCTCTGACTTCACACCTTCAAAACTCTGCAGTGTGTCCATGGCAGGAGTGGTAGTGAGAGGTTTGAGAGAATGGAGGGCCTTCTCAATGAACCAATTTCCTCAGATTCAGGACAAAGCAATCAGCCAGCAAATGGACAGAACAATTAAACCAGTGATAGTTTTACAGCAAAATACCAGTCAGAATGAGTAAAAGCCTTCAAAACAGGTAAAACTAAATGTGGAAAAAAAAGAAAAAAAAAGAAAATTAATTCCATGCATACACAGTTAAATGGCTTGACATGCTTATATTCTCATTAAGCTTGGTGTTGTTTTAGTAGCCAGCAACCTCCCCAGTCGGTAAAGGTCCATGCTTTACTGCAGTATTAGACAGTGGTGAGTGTGAAATCAGACAGTAGCTGCTGGAGGCCTACATCGGGGTATATTCAGATCTCAAAAACAAAGAGTGAACACTGCAGCCTGGGAAGAACACAGGGTCAGTGGGCATCAGTCCTTTGTCTGGCCTTGATCCTCCCAGACAGAAATAGAGTGAACAATAGAAGGATGCCCTACTACATGTAGAGTTATGGTTAGTTTGTTTGTGTTTGTCTTTAAATCAACATGACCTGGTTGTTGATATACTGGTGCTACAGTACCACTAAAAATATTTTGATACATTCAGCCCCTGTGTAAGCTTAAGCCACAGATACTGTCCATTTCAACAAGGCATCTCTCTACGACTGCAGTGATCCTGCTTACAGGCTATGGCAGGCAGAGTTAACCATCACTAGGTGCAGCCTTCATTTGGAAATGAAGGGCAGTACACTTGTGCTCAATGGAGCTGTTATGTCCTGGAAAATAAACCTTCTTCCCCCCTCCCTCCGCTTTTCTGAATCTCAACAAGAAACTCACAGCCTGAGGGTGGGGGGGTTATTTTCTCCAGTTCCGAGATGAGGAGTGTTCTATCAGATAAGATCACTGTAATAAGAGGAATAAGGTACTCCCAATACAAATAGGTATTTCAGCAGTAAAAGGACATTGAGACAGTGCTCCAAACAATGCAAGGAACAGAAGATACACCATGCTTTGAGGATAAAGACAGAACATTGAAAAGGCTTTTTCTCCCAGAGAGGTACATGCTGACAAAACAGTGCATACAATGAAACAAAAAATGTCTCTCTTTAAACGGTATTAAACAAATGACAAAAATGAGAATGAAGTCCCCAGCATTTTTCAATTGTAAAAATTAATTTTGACTATTGAGACTTATTAAAAAAAAGCTATGCATGTGCACACAGAAATCAGGAAAGGGCCAAATAGGTGAAACACAGCCAAGCTTACAAACTTTTGTTAGTGGATTTGGGTGAGTTTCTTAGCAGGAAAGGGGAAAAATAAGGAATTCAGCTAATCAAAGGTTTTAAGTGCCTCATAGAAAAGCAACAGGCATGAAGACTAAAGTTCACTGAACTAAACACCGACCTACCTCTGATCTTGCTGTAAAAATCAAAGGCAATAAGACAACTGTTTTCTTCTCAAAACAAGATTCGAAGCATCTTAAAGAAATCATCTAATCTAATTTTAACAAGCTGAAAAGCTCTTGAATTAGAAAACATTCATTTTCCTCCAGTTTTCTTTGTTCAGCCACTGACAGCTATATCATTACTGGCATTAAGAGTTAATTTCTATGAGTAGAACTTCTGAATTGCTATGGTTCTCAAGGGCCAAAACTTTACCAAAAAATCATAAATTAAATTACACCTTAAAACAAATAATTCTAGAGCAAACTATGTATTTCCTTTCATGTCATGCAAACTTAAGATCTTTACTTCCTTTACTGTAATAATATCATTATTTACACTCACGCTTGTGGAAAACACACCTGTGAATACACAGCTCAGCCAGGCACACAGGCTTCCCAAATTTCATAGCATTTGAAAGAAAGTGCTCACTGCTTTTTATAACAAACAGAAAACAAGCATCTTGCTTACTCCTTGTGCTCCTTATAGACCACAGAAACAGAACAGAGTACGAAATACTCTAAAGAACTGCAACATGCCACCCAATCTAGGAGTTTTATTCATATTAAGCCTTTGATTTTCAGGCAAAGTTCTTCTAAGTATTTTAAAAAATCAGTGGCAGCTCCACAGCTTAACTGTAGGGAATGACAAAGAAGATGGCTTTGTTAAGGATCTACATGTAGCACAGGAGCTGCTTCCCATATAAATAACAACATACGTGCTCTAGTCTAGGCATAATTGAGCAAGTACAGAAATTATCTAAATAGAATAAGAAAGGTTCTGTTCATTTTAATTTCCTGGAACTTGTATTTCATTCTCTTCCCGAACCTGACAGCACCAGCAGAAATCTTCCCTGATGCAGCTTGACTTAAGCCAGCCAGGTGCCATCCCCATTTAACAGAAGTTACACATCAGCCTAACCTTTGGGACCTTCTGATGGGCACATTATGCATCAGTCACTTACAATCAGAAAAGCACAAACCAAACCATCATCATCAGGTAGGAGATAGTAACAATTTGCAGGGTTTCTGACAAAAGGAGTGTCCTACCATTTGTCTTTGACAGTAGCTAACAAAAGAAAGGTGTACATATTGTTCCAAGAAATTCAGTTTACCTCATATATGTAGGGCATTTCTTATTTGGTATGGAGAACAGGATTGAATCCCTACACATGGAAAGCAGAGAAATATGCTAAAATATATAGAAGCTGCCTTAAGAAACTACATAATTCAGAGAGATACACATTATTGAAACACTGAAAAGGACTTTGGCTTCCTTCACTCCACACACCCCTGAACACAGATCCTTCTTTCCTCATGCTCACTGCCCTTTCCAGCCAGATCTCTGCCAGTCCACATCCTTACCCCACAAAGGTAAGCAACACCCAACCGTATCTACTCCACGTGCACGTGGAAGTTGAGAAAAACTTGCATCACTGATTCACTTTTCATCATTAGAAGTCAAATTGGTGCAATTAAAATATCATTCTAAAGTCACCTCTGACAGCAGCCTAGTGCCTCATTATGACAAATGAGACTAGTTAAACAAACACGGTGTGTGACACGATTTATGGGCCAGACATCTTTTCTTGTGCTGAAGAACTGCTCCAGAAATAGCCACACCTCAAGCTAATTGCATATAAATCATACTGATGAGATCTGAATCACTGGTTTTCAATATTCAAAATCAGTTTCACCATTTCAGCTAAGTGACACAATTCCTGAGAAACCACTGCGACAGTTGTGAATGGAGAATGCTATGCCAAAGGGGACTGTAAATAAGTAAGGCTAGATCTTCAGTGTACGTAAAATATTTCCTATTCTTCTCCTCCCCTTTGTCTTTTTACCCCTGAAATCCTCAAGAAGAACTTGACTATGGAGACTCTGCATGTGTGTGGGACAGAAGAAGACAATTTGAAACATCTCTGCTTTTAAATGAAGTAGAGAAGCTGTAAATGGGTTTTAGATCTGTCTATCCCATTTTCCATTTGGCTTTTTCCAGTCACTACCAAGTAATTGCAAGTCCAGATAAGTGGGCCAGACAGGAACTTCTGGCATGAAAGTACTGCTTCAGAATGAAGCAGTCTGGTCTAATGAGATGAGCCCCATTTAGGAAACTAATTCACAAAACATTGTTTTTTCACCCTTCACTGGGTTCTGATGATTACATTCAGCACTGTTGTTGCTGTTTGAGAAAATTCTGCCTATTTCTGCCCTCCCCTTAGTCTTAAACTGATAGATTGATTTGATTTTTCAAATTATTAACATGCAACTCTTTCACTGTGATCACTCACCTACTCTAACTGATCTCAGCTCCATATTACTCATTAAACCTATATGCAAATATAACAAAAACAACAATTTTCAGTTACATAGCATTTTTCACATGTGGAAAACTCTCTTACAGTATTTATTTAGTATAATTTATATTTAGCATACACTAAAATGGTTAACATGGCTAATGGGATGTACATGTTAGGTTGTGAGTGATGTGAGACAATGGCAGCACAGAACACCACTCTCTTTCCACACACAAGGAATATTCTTACTAGGGGATGTGGACTTGAACCCAAAACAATGCAGTCTAATCTATTCAAGGAACAACTATTCAAAGGTCTATCCTGTGTAGATCCTGGCTCCTACATCAATTTGTCACTATTAAATTTTCCTAAATCCAGCCAAAATAATTTCTAAATTTTATATCGCAGATCACTGAGCTAAACCAGGTTCTAGGAAAGGCTGATAGGAAATGAAACTCAACAAGATCCCAAGAGGACATAGTATGTTTGAACTGGAAGGAAGTAGAAAACTTAAAAGTTGTCTGACATGACTTTTCTCATTCACTGTAGCAGATTACTGCATGTGGTCAAGTACTTGGAATAGCAAAGAAAGAATAGGGCTGCATAGATTACATTCTATCTACATCTGCACATTATTTTGTGACAAACCTCTGAACTATTTTTGCAACTATAGACTCCACATTCATCCAAACACAAGGACAGAGCTGGCTCAGAAATCTGGGCAGCCCAACCACAGGCTTCCTCCAGGTCCTCCAGAAGGAGGGGAGGGATGGCACAGCACAACCCACTAGGACTAGAAGTAGCTAGATGTAGCTGTGAGTCATTGTACCAACTGTCTAAGGGTATCTGGATATACTAAGAGTACTGGGTTACAAAGTTAACTGCTGTGAACAAAAAATTTAGAAAGCTGAATCAACAGTGCCAATCATCTCCATTCCAAAATCTACTGGAATTGGTGAGAGAATTACAGCTTTTGCTTGGCCAAAAATATACCTCTAAAACAACTGAGACACAGGTGTGCTTAGACCACTGCCACTGATTGGGGTATGCAGGTTAATCAATCCCTGCAAGGATTAACTTGAACTGACACGTTCCTCTTCTGATGTGTATTTTGTGAACTAGCACAAGAACTCTTCCATGTCATCTGCAGTCTTGCCCCAAAGGTTTCTGTTCTTATCTCTAAGGTCCTTCTGTATTTGCCCCACAGAAACAAACTCCCAGATGCATTCTGAGAGATCCGATCCTATATGAAAACAGGAGTTTAAAATTGCTCTCTTGCTTACCATTCTTGGCAAGCAAACAGAGTTCAACCACATGTCTGCTGGAAGTATTTGGCCCACAGACTGCTTTTAATTAAATGCTTGTCTAGTAATATTAAACTGAGCTTCAGCAGTAAGAATGCTGCAAAATGTTTAATCCTAAACTAGATGATTTCCTATGTAATTTACAAACTTTATTCCTTCAAACTGGAAAAATTCCACACGTCAGAATGACAACCACAGACGTCTAAAATTGAAAAAAAAATGCCAGATGAGAGAAAAAAGTTGTAGGAAGATCCTTACATTTCATTTTTTTGAGGATAGTATTCAAAAGGAAAAAAAATAAAAAGCTGTTGAGATACTTTATCAGCAACTAAGCTAACTCCAGCAGGCCTGTTCTTGTACACATCCATTACCTCTGTGGGCATGGGAGAGAATAAAAATAGGCCAGAAAACAATATTTGAAAGGATGCAAAATAGTAACCACCACTTACAAAATTTGATATTCACTTAAATCCAAACATTATGAAATCTATTCACTTTTCAGTGAAGTACCAGAAACAAGACTGCAAATCTTTTCAGTGAAAACCCATTACTTGAGCTCTAATTTTACTGACTAACAAAGCAACTAATGTATATGTCCAGACTGCTATTACTTTACTGTATTACAACTCCTGGTTCTTTTGCTATACAAGCAGCAAAAAAATCCAACAGGAGACTCATGCACGTACTCCCCATGCTCATACCATCTGTTAACATAAGCTTCAACTATCTAAATTTCTTCTTAAATATTGCGAAGTTCAAGGCAATTATTTAGCACTATTCTAAATTCAGAACACAAATCATCTTCTTTTAGAATAATATACAAGCTAGCTTTCCCCTAATTAGCAATCTCCCCATTTCTAGAGTCATGCTTTTAACTACAGGAAGAAAGGACCGTGTTCACTGTTGCCAAAACACCATGGTCTAAAGAGATGCTTTAAAATCATTTCTGTTCAAAAAACAAGTATTCCAATCTTTAAAAACAAGCACTTTAAAGTAAAGGAGCAGATTAAAATTTATATTTACACAGATATATTTTACTGCAAAAAAGTTAAGTACATCTAAACAAACTAACATCTTTTTTAAATATCACTCAGATTAAACTTGGTTAAAATGTGCATAGACCAAGGCAATAGAAAAATTAAAAAGACTTCATATTTTATGACATTTGTAAAAATGATCTCAAAAATTTTATGTTGTCTAGATTTATCAAGTCCTGCATCTTGTGCATCAGTGGGTGGATCTACCATTGATATATGTATGTACTGCAAGTGACTTGCAGTAAAGTAAGTGCTGTTCGTCACTTCACATTCTCAGCTTTAATTCCCTTCC
>VXAB01013512.1:605682-667060 GCA_013399175.1 Odontophorus gujanensis
AAAACAAAAAAAAACAAAAAAAAAAAAAGTAAAAGTTAAAAATAAGGCTAGTGTTAAAGAGCACATCTTGTCTCCCAGCTCTGCACAATACTTTCCACACAGGAGACTTCTCTGGATTTTGTTTATTATCTCGGAGAAACTAGAATCAGATTTCATTACAATACAGACTAAGTCTCAATACTTTTAGCTTGTGAAAAGAAGTTTACAGGGAATCTGTCTTTCTGGATGTGTGTCAAAATCTTGCTACTCTATATACACTACTGAAAACAATCAGCCTGAACCACAGTTCGTCCCATCGTTCCCTGTGTCAGGGAATGAAAAATATATGAGGTGGCACAATTAAAAAGGATAGCCTATGACAGACTAATTGGATCCTGTACAGAGTGTACAGATAGAGATTCTTCATGATCAAAGAGAAAAAAGAAATAATAAAAAACCCCAACAGCCACCATCTCTGAACCTCCCACCAAAAATCACCCACAACAGAACTTTGATGTCTCTGTGAATAATACCACTGAAGGAATAAGGGGAAAATACAAACCAACCCTCTTGCAATTAATCTTTCTACCATACTGATAATGGATAGAAAGGACTGCCTTGCAAATAATACTTGTACCACTCGTAATTAGAGCTGATTCAATCTATGGTTTTTTTTTTTCATTTGAATTTTATCTTTCATCTTGTTCTCCTTCCTGTTTAAGGAGGAATTTGGAGTTTCAAAATCTCCATCAACAAATCAGACTGTTGAATTCACTGAATAAGAAGCCAATAGTGTCACTGTTCTTCAACTCATCAGTTGAGATTGTATAGTAGGTTATGAAGATGAGCAGACCAAACACATTCTTACTTTGAAAAGATTTGCCAGCATTTTTCAAGATGTTAGCAACCCTTGGTCTTGAATATCAAGCTGCCTGCATTTGGCTGTAAGTTTATTTTTCCCCCTAACTCTATTGAGGCACTCTTAAGTAGTTCTCCTTATACAAGAGAGAAAAAGAATTGTACTAGATATACAAAAGAGTACAACGTACCTATGTAATAACATTTTTGTTTGTTTTGTGAAAACAACTAGTCAAGTGTCAAAGAAGCTACAACATCTACCTAAAACATGGCTTCATATAAAGAACAGGTGAGTGTCTAGAGTCTTAAACAGGTACCTAACTCAGTAATAATTTTCCTCTCCTCTTGCCTTTCAGAGCAGATAAATTACCGTTAAGATGAGTTGAAACTTAGCCTTATTATTGCATTTTCAGCACCTCTTTCATCTGGCTGGTCAGTATAAGGGCAATAAGTAAAACAGCCCAATTTCTGAGTTTAATACCAGTCATTCTTCACAAGTCCCAGAAGATGCCATCGCTCTAATGAGCAACTGCTGTATTTATCACTTTCAAATGCCCTGCTCCCTAGCAGCTGAAGACCTGCACACCATCTTCATCACTGAGGCCCACAGACACATCCTCCTCCACCTCCTCATCAAGCTGAAGGCTTCCAAATGAGTACTTATTTCTTGGCATAGGAGAGGAACTCAGCACAACAGGATTTCCAAACACCAGGGGGTGAGTGAAAGGGTTAATGATTTCCGAGTCAGAATCGCTAGATTCTGTCCCACTGCTGGTGGAACCCTCCATCACCTGGATTGCAGCCATGTGATCCATCATGCCACTGCCATGCAGTGACTGTATGACCGGGCTCTGCTTTGACTGTCCCCCAGCTGGCATACCATTGGCCATCATTTTGCCTTCTGGAGAAGACATCTTAGCCACCCCACTCCCTTTACAATGTCTCTCAGACCTATGCTCCTGCCCAGGGGATGAAGATATCTGGCTCAAGATAAAAGGGTCTGTAGCTGATTTATTGCAGAGATTTAGGATTTTTTGTGCATGAGGTCGCTGAGAACCTGGAGAATATCTGCCATACCCATGGCAGCTGCTGGTATAGCTGTCTTCCTCCCCAGTCCTCGTCCTGCAGTCATGCCCATTTTCTGAGATATAACCCTGAGAGCCAGTTCTACTCAGGCTCATGTTGGGGCTTGATCCTTTGCTACTGGGAGGCAAAGGAGTGGCCAATGGACTACGGCTTCCTGGCCCTCTAAACATTTCATCAATCAGCGAGCTGTGCCTTGGCATCCTGGGGCTCCCCCCAGTGTAGAAGGAGAGATTAGCTGGGTTATCATCAAGGTACTCTTCTGAGAGATATTGGGAAGATTTTATAGAAGCTGCGGAATCCCTGTATCTACTTCTATTAAGATTTTCGTCTCTAAAGTGAATATAGGCACCACTGGTCAAATCACCCTCATAATTGTCATTTGTTTGGGAATATGACCGGGTTATTTGTCCTCTGAGGAGATCATACTCGCTATCTACATCACTGCAGTCAATGAAAGGAATGGAGGTGCTGCTGCCATGAGCAGCCCTGGAAGCTGGACCTGTGCTTGGTTGCTGTGACTGAGGTCTGTTCTGCTGAATCCTGTCCGTAGCAGTCTCCTCTTCCTCCTCCACAGCTGACACCACTGCTCCATCGACCCTTCTGCCTTCTTTTGGGCTCTTCTTTAAGGAAGGGCTCTTGTGCTGTCCAGTGTCTTCTGTTGAAGCTTTCAACTCCTTTCCTTGCTGGCAGCTCTGCACTGCTGCAGCATCATTGTCATCTCCATAGGCAAAGCTGGAGCTCTGGAAAGACAAAGAAGGAGAGGGAAGGGGTAGACAAAGGGGAGAGAGGGTTGAGAGGGAAGGAAGTCAGAGGAAAAGGCTATGTGTAATAATGCACTACAATTTTACAATATATTCTTCAGCAACATGGGAAGCTCATGAAAGCAGAAGAGGTAACCCAAGCTTTGAAATGAATTAGGAAAAAATAAATAAATAAAAATAAAAATAAAAAGGTCTCTGATCCTGAAGAACAGACTATGGAGAAAAATTTATAAGCTAAACATGGAAAGAAAGGGGAGATGGAACAAAGCAGTAAATAAAAAGGAGGATTTTGGGTATTTCCATGTTCTAAGGTAGCCACCAACACTCTGAGAACATCAACCTGTTTACACTACTCTGAAGGTGGAGGGACAAAAAGATAAGCATGTAAAGACAAATTCTGCATGGTCTACTTCTGTCTTCTAAAAAAACCTAAAGGGTCATACATGGGCTTTTGGAGACCATACATTCAACCCCTGCCTCTAGTTTGGGGGCTGGCTTTACTGCAAACAAATACACCAGCATCTGACCGGTAGATATGTGCAATTTATCTGAGCTTGTCTTTGCAATATTAAAATGCTAAAAGACATTTGAAATAGGTTGCATTTATAGAAGAATTATCTGAATTTCCTACATCTGCAGGAATGAAAGAGCTTGTGAATATCAAGAGGAAGCACGGGAGAGTGTGGGTAACATTCATGAATATTTTAACCTAGTAGTTTACGCCTGTCATTTAAGCTCTACCTCATGTAAGGTTATGTGATAAAACAGAGATGAGCACAGAGAAACACTGGTAGGCAGGGGATAATTACCCTAACAACTTTTTCAGAGAAACAGAACTCCTCTAAATGCTAAAAAACATCAAACTGGACTAGTTGGTAAGTAGGAAGAGAGAGTTGGGAGACAAATATTGGAGCAGCCATAAACATGGGGCAGGCACTGGAAAAACAGAAAGGACATGGCTACTGGAGAGGCCAAGATGTCCAAGTCAGCTACTGGAGAGATAAGGAGGCCTAGGGACTGGGTACTGGTAACATCGTAAGTCTGGGAGCAGCTTGCTACTGGAGAAGCACATTTGCGCGTTCATGTCTCTGTCTGTGAGGTAGCTGGGAACCAGAGGAAACAGGCTTCAGCAATGGGGTAGACTGGGTGTCTAAGATGAGTTACTGGAAAAAGATTTTGTGTGGGTGTGTACACGTGGAGGTCTGAGTAATGGCAACCGGAGCAGGGCTGCTAGCCTTGGGGGCTTGTGTGTCCACGTAACGGCAACTGAGGAAATTTAAGGATCCACTACTGGATAGATTTCATGTCTAAGACCAGTAACCAGAGAGATTCCATACTGTAGACACGTATAAATATTTTCCACTAACAGACATTCATCCTGATCAGTCTGAGTGGTACACGAGGAGGCTGCTGGTACTATTTTTGTGTGAGAATTGTTTTCTGTTTGTTTTCACCCACATGGCTGGCTGTGTGCATACTGGCATGTGCATACATGTGTGTGAATGTGTCTGCATGCTTGTGTGGCTGCTAATCATAAATACAAGCTCAGCCACTGGCTGGACCTGGAAACACAAAGCTCCTGCAGCCTCACCTCTACTGGGCGACCAGATTTGCAAACTCCTAACATATAATCACTATTAACATTAGAAAAATACATTTGGTATCTACCAGAGATAATAGCTTAAAAGGCCACAGTTGAAATTTCTCTGTGGAATTTAATGTAACATTAATATAATGGAATATCTTGTCCTAGGCAGCCAACACTCCTCAGAGAAGGAAAATAATTACATTTTCCCAAGTGCAATCACCTGCAACAACCTGGAACCCCATCAGTAACACTGTGGATTGCAATTTTTCAGGTGGCCATTAGTACAGCTTAGACAAGCTCACTATTTACACTTGTGTTGCAGTCTAGAAACAACTCTGTTCCACAGTGGAAATGAACACATTTCACACAAAAAACCTCAACTTTCTAACATTCAGCTTGAGCTCACACTTAAATGGAAAGTGAGCAGAAACCTATGTTCCTAAAGTTTCTGAAGACCAATCCGAGGCAGGTAATGTAGTAAGAAATGTTTAAAAGGCATGGTGCAGGCTTTCATCAACATCACTGACTTGTTTTGGCACCTCTGTACGCTGCTCTGAAGGCTGTGCTGTCAGACTCCTGATGGAACGAATCTTGCTGTGTTTCCTGGAGATAAAAGGAAAATCACAGTAAGTGGCCACTTCAGTTTTACTGCGAAGAGGAATCAAGAAATGTTCCTCCTTGAAAACAAAAACTTCCACAGCTTTCACAAAGATTTGCTCCTAAACAGATCCCCTTTTCTGTAATGTTCACAATGTGTTAAGTGTTGGAAACATACTATTGTAAGAAAAGAGAGAGGCACTGAGGAAAAATGATCTATCAGCAGAACATTACATCAATAAATTGTTGTCATAGTCTTTGTGGCAGTTTGTCCATGAATTTCAGCTCGCTAAAATAAGATAAGTTCCAACAGAATGCACTCTAGCAAAGTTAGATGTCTTCCCTGGAGATCTCTCCCTTGACGATGTCTGTACCCACTCCTGTTACTTTCTCTTTTATTCTCAGCTGAATACGTTCACTTAAAACCCATTTAAATCCCTTTCTGCTTACATATATTAATCACATTCCACTGAGGAGGGTGCAAATCAGAAGAGTTTACCTGCAACAGTAGGCATTCACTGCTAAAAAACAAACTGAAGACTATTGATTTTAAATAAACTATGGATTGGTTATGCAAACTTCTGCCAAAACATTCAGGACCAAGAGGATACCATACAAGTGATAAACTGTCGAACCAATAAATAAGGAATTTTTTACTTTGAATGGTGCTAAGATTTTGTAAGTAAATGGAAACCACTACTTTAATTAAAATATATATATATTTGAGTAGCTCATTTATTTTCTTCTCACCTTTCAAACTGTACTTTTTTGTGCCCTCCTTCTTTAACGTAGTCAAGAACTTGCTTCTGAGTCCGGCCACTGGATGGAAAAAAACAGTTGAACAATTAATCTGTGGCACTGAATTCCTCACATTTAATACAATATATTACCTGGTCATCATAAACATGTATGTGGCCTGCAAATGAAGTCACAGCAATCAGAAAAATATTTGTCACTATCAGCAGAAACTCATGTAAAATCATAAAGGAGGTCTTCATATACTCACAGATTTTTATCTTTAGGCACGTAACCACATTGTTTTTTTATTTTTATTTTTATTATGGAGATAACTTATGATGTGATTTCAGAACTAATTAAATTCGGGTATGTGCCCTTTACAGAGTAGAATATTGCTGGGAAACTATCCAGCACAAAACAAAGTAGATGTTAAGTTTTACTCTCATAAACAAAAAACATTCCTGAATCTTTTCAAGAGTCAAATCCCAGCCTTACTTTTTATGCTGGAACCAAAAAGAAAGCTGCTGAAATGCATTTCAGTTATGACATAACTCAGTTACATTGGCTAAACATACATACAATTCCTGCAGAGATTTAGGCTGAACTTCCACACTTTCCTTATGCTACAGGCCATAAAATGGTAGTGAGAAAGCCAAGAACTTCCTATTGCACAAAGATAAAAACTCCACAGGGAACTGAGAGCAGAAAAGGAAACCTACACCTCAAGACTGTTCACTAACAGAAAAAAAAATCTACACCTTTCATTTCATTATAGGCTTTCATCTGAGTTACTGAAAGGCCTGAAAAAAGTAGCCACGTGTATGTGTATGCAGCACATCTCACAGTGAATGCGGGATGTAGGCAAAATCTATTCTCCAAAGCAAGAGATAAGCTGAATGCATCTATGGTTTAGTATTTATTCTGTCAGAAACTCAAAAATTACAGCTGGTTTACCCTATTTCTTTCTATCTTTATTTATTCTGCCAGTAGGAAACAAAGAGGGAAGATAGAATGGCCGTATCTACTAGATATGGGCTCAAGGCAGATATAGTGTACCAACATCATTTCAACAACGAAGGTGTTTCTGGTCATTCAATTTATACCAAATCCCAAACAAAATAAAAGGATATTTACTTCTGGCATGTATAATCTACAGATAGGCTTCTGCTAGTGTAAAAACAGCAACATTAAAAAGAAAACAACAACATTGAGAGCTGAAAAATCCAACAATCTAACTGTTATAAGCCTTCCTACAGCTCTTATTAATACTGCAGACAGACCCAGTCTTAGTGTAAGCTATCATCTCACATAAACCATTTGCAAGCATGTGGGGTTAAGCATAAAGAAAAGAAGTCTCTTAAACTGTATAGAGATGGGTTTACCCCGGGGCCATGCAATGAAAATGCAAATCCCTGCTCTGGTCCCTAAGAAAGACCTTTCCCTAGAAGCAGAGAGTCCAAGGATTGCTGAAGAATTGCTAGCTGGTGTTACCTGGGACATGTTTTCTTGTGTGAAACCAGCTGGAAACAACACATCTCATATCTTACCTCTAGACAGTTACTTTGCAACAGCTACTACAAAATGAATGCAGGTTTTTTCCCCAGTGTTCTCTGCACTACTCACTGAAAATATAAAGGATCAAACCACAGAAGGGGTGCTGAAAATGGTGGGTTTAATCCTCGATCATTAAGGATATGGATGTGATTTTGAAATGTGAAGTTAACAAAGGCGGAAAGAAGAAAGCAGGTCTCACCTGAACCTAAATGATGAACCTCTAGAAAAAAGAACAGGTTTGGGCCTTGGTTTAGGTTCCTCAAACAGCCTGAAAAAGGCATGATGTTCCACACAGATCTTCCAGAACGATTTGCAAAAATCTCGACTGGCCATAAGGAATTCCAGAGTGTCCTGGAATGAACTCTGAAAGTTGAGAGAGCATTCACAACGTGAACAAGCAAACAACACGGTAACACGTGAAGAGGTGGTTTACACACAACAACTTAAGAACCTTAATGATATAGCTCCAGAGGCATAGTCAGAAGAAGATTCTGTGACATTCAGTTTACGTTTCCTTTGGTTGGGTTGCTCACTTGAGATGCTGCTTTGATGCATGCAGCAACATGCCAACAGTGAACAAAAGCAATTAAAAAACTCTCAGGAGGCGATAAACACGTATGTTTAATCTGGGAGCAGAAATTTACCAAACAACATTTTGTCAGCTTCACGAATCTCTGACAAGGACTTACATTCACATCAGGCCGTAGTTTGATAAGAAAACGTTTTCTCTTGAAGCTCAGCTTTCGAACCTTGGCCCAGTTGAAGGCATTGATCTTGGTGTGACCCTACAGAAGACAGAGCCAGCAGAATTTATGCATTACAGATCTGGATGGAGAAATTCAAGCCACTACAAGAAGTTTGCCAAATATTAATAATCCATTCTTTTCATTAGCAATTATGGCATTTCTACTCTTCCATCCTCCAGTACTGCAAACATCAACATACATTCTTAACCATAAGCACCCAGTAGTGTGACTGAAGGTAGGCACTTATGGCTAAACTCTTGCACTTCTGTAGGATTAGGTACACTGACCAGACATGAAGGTATATAATCCAGTATCATTGTGCAAAGCAGAGCAGCCTATTTTGTTCCTTTATAGGGAACAACTGAAGTAAAGAAATCTAAATAATTTACCTGTTTCTGAAATGTAAGAAAACATTCTTAAAAAAAAAAAAACACACTACAAAAATGAATAGTAAGCCTAAGAAAAATCCCTCTGAAATACCACTATTCTCAGCAACAGCATCATTAGCCCCCTGCCCTAGAATCACTGTGGAAAGGATCATAAAAAACATCCAGTTCCAACACCCCTGGTGTGGGCAGTGACAAACTGCACTAGACCTGGCTGCCCAGGGCCACATGCAGCCTGACCTTAAACAGCACTACAGGGATGGGGAAACCAAAACTTTCCTGTGCAGCTTGTGCCAGTGCCTCATTTGCCCTCTGAGTAAAGAGCATCCTTCTAACCTCTGATCTCTTTTACTTTAAAACTTCTATCCCTCATCATATCCCTGATAAAGAGTCCCTCTTCAGCTTTCCTGTAGGCTGGAATATGGTCTCCCCAGAACCTTCTTTTCCCCAGGCTGAACAACTATGGCACCCTCAGCCTCTCTGTAGATGAGGTATCTTTATTCCAGAAGTGGAGGCACTGTTTTAAAGTATTTATTACACCAGCCTGATCAGTAAAGCTTTCAAGACACACATGCCTACAGCATAGCTCAGACCTTTCAAAGAACAGCAATTGAAGGATGGCTGAATGCAGAAACTCACATTGATTTGGGCTCCGTCACCAGACGGACGTAGGAGTAGCGACAGCGTGATGATCTCTGCTAAGTCAACCTGCTGTCTAAGAATCATATAATTAACCTCCTTTAGAATACTCAGAAGCACTGACACTTATTTCTTAATAAATGGCAGACATCAAAGTAAGTCTGAGTGGGTACTGTTTAAGCCATTTGTCAGTGAACTTTTATTTAGATTTTATATTGATGTCATTCTAGTGTGGTCTTTACATTTCAATTTCTCTCAGCTATATTCATAATAAATAGATGAACTGAAGGTTCCAATTGCTGAACAGACTCCAGCAGGTCAGAGTCTGACCTCAGCTTCCCCCTCAGCTCTCAGCCTTGGAGCTGGTTCCAGCAAGATTTCCAAGCTTTCTGAAAGTTCAAAAAAACACCACCTCTCTTTGAAAGTCTTAAGACTCTAAGACAAGAAGTGATGGCTGAGTTTTAGAGCTGTACAAATCAGATCTTGGGCCTTCACCTGGCAGCTGCACCCTTATAGAAAGATTGCAGCAGCCTGCTGGGATTCAGTGATGCCCATGTTGTTTTGGATATGTTCCTTCAGTTGTAAGACAGTCTTAATTTATACAGCTTTGCAATTCATTAATTCAACTGACAGAAGTTCTGTGGGGGAGCAGGGAAGGGCCTGGAAATACAACTGTGCTATTGTTGTGTACATTTCTCACAATAATTTCATGTTCTCCTGCTTCAGTCTATGCTTCAGTTTTGTAGCTGTACTGTCAACCCATTTAGCTACTCAGAGTTTTTATTTTTTTAATTTAGAGCTTTGGGTTAGGCATTTCTGAGTTCATTTGTTGCTGCTGTTTTGTTGTTGTTGTTTTAACAAAAGGACAAAGTACTTCTCGGGGTTGGAAACACTGTACTATTTTAACCAAAGTCGAATCATGGTAAATACTTGTAAATGGACATTTTAAAGAACAGTTTACTTACTGCTTTTGACATAGTGCACAAAGAGGCATTTGGGATGCAAGCAGAAACTCAACTGAAGTAAAACCAGCTTATGCAAGCTGACTATCTGTACTTTCACATCTATAAAATTCCAATTTATTATTTCCCCAAAGGGAACCGGAGAACAAAAATTCAATAAATTTGCTAACAAACCTTCATGAACAAGGCTGACTGAGGTAGAAGAACAAAATCTAAGGAAAATACTTTTGAACTTCTGGTGAAAAAGGTAGGGTTCACAGACTCAGCAAAGGTAGAATGACCAAGGCTCGTCAAGAATACTGCAACACTACAAAAAGCTTGCACTCACTTCTTGTATTCTTCACTTTGTACTCCAGGTGTCTCTTGTTTGTCCCTGATTCACAACCATTTAGTATGCACCACACCTACAAGAACTGCTTGCTCCTTTATGCGGAAGGTGTCAGCAAGACCAACTTGCAAATTGTGAGCTGCAGATCAGTTTGCATTTTGAATGGCACATTGTAGTTGAATATGGAGTTCTAACCCGTGTGTGCAAACAAGGTGTGAGTCCCTGGAAATGAAGGACCTTACTGTAGCTATAAAAGGTTTGAGGTTATTGTTAGAAAAGATTTGAAAATTCCTAAATTTTCTTAAATTCTTTTTGATATGGTTGAGGTA
This sequence comes from Odontophorus gujanensis, assembly GCA_013399175.1. Classification (NCBI taxonomy): domain Eukaryota; kingdom Metazoa; phylum Chordata; class Aves; order Galliformes; family Odontophoridae; genus Odontophorus; species Odontophorus gujanensis. Next base: position 616,234 of record VXAB01013512.1, read on the forward strand.
TTGGATTCTTATTGCTTTAAGATATTTCTCCACTTTATAAAGTGCAAAGCCACATGCTAAGCAGCTCTAACCTGAAACACCAGAATGCCTGTGTTGGCAACAGCCAGATTGATTTTTGTCCCTTCCCTGTCCTTGGCTGGATGCAGGCGTATTCCATACATCTCCAGCCGACGGGCAATCTCCAAAAGCTGGAAATCAGACTCTGCTGGTGTCTGCCCCCTTGAGAAACAAAACAGAGAAGACACAAATTATTCACATTTTTTAATAGAAGACACAAACATCTTAACATAAATGCTGGGAACCTGTAAGCACTAATTTTCTCACAACTAAGTTCTGATTATCAGTGCAGTAGAGCTCCCTAACACTCATCTCCAATTAGTTCAAAATGAAACTGTTCAAGTCTTGAAGCGTTTCCATAGCAAACAAACAAACACCTTTATATGTTATTTCAAATTTTTTCACAATTGCAATTTTTTTTCTCCAGGCTTTAGGAGGCCAAGTCACCAATGTGCAACATCAACTTCAGTGCTATTCCCCCCAAATCCCTAATTCTGCAAGAACTCTCTGCTTTTCCTAAAGCTAACATTAAACCTCTTATTTATCCATCTCTAAATACAGCATGGAAAGGTAAAAAAGCAACACTCAGTGTCCTTGAAATCAAGAAGTGCATTGTCACAAGTGCCTGACTGATCAGTTATCATTTGCAATCATATTTGCATGCACAAAATCAGCAGTGAAGCATTTTGGACGAAACAGACTGTAAAATAAGGACATGTTCGAATGAATATCAAAAACAATTGGCTCTTTAAACATCTTGTTATGATGATGGGAGAAAGGCAACTGTAACTTCCAGGAAATTCATAGGCTTGGATGTTTTTTGAGAAGTAACCTTTGAGAAACTCAGAGACCCAAATCTCTTTTGCCTATACAACATAGCATGTATTAATAAAACTACATTAAATGAAAAGAAGACTAATAAGGAAAAAAAAACAACAAAACAAAACAGTCTTACATGTGACTACGGTGAAATTCCATGATTTTGTCTTCTAGTGCTTCTTGCTGAGGTATATACTTGTTCTTCGCTAAGTGTTCACGGTCTATGGTTTCATCAAAATCCCCAATCTCAGCTATGGAGAATTTTAAGAAAAGTCTATTAAAACACTGAATTAAATCTGATTTATTCAGGCAATCCAAAAGGTACAGACAGTTGGGAAGAGGGCAGAGAAGCAATCACAGAAGCCATGACTTGGACTCCCACTATTTTATCTTCTATACATTCCTCCCTTCTTACTAGTGTGAGTATCTGCTACACGAGAAGCAACCCAAAGGTTCCTCCCACCCACAACCATGTACGTAGATACTGGATGTTAACTGAACAAATGAAGTCATCACAGTGCTGTTCTGACTTACGAGCAGGATAAAGAAGGGATAACTGGGAGAACAGCCTTAATTCAGCAAAACACATCAATTTCTATTATGCATGGTAGTGCTCAGGTACCTTTCCCCATAGCAGACAAGCAGGCCCATGCCCCACACTCTAATCTCAGGGGGGAAATCTGAAGTGATATGGTTTTGTATCTGTGTTTTAACACAGGCATGTACTCAGCAGGTTATGAAACATTGGTCTTCCACTAATTTTGCAGCAGTTTGAGACACATTCTGTCTTCCTCCTCCTCAAAGGAGTTATTCAATAAAGTGTGTGCAACAGTAATGCCACACCCACCTTCCATTTTGCAGCCCATTCAGTGAGATTTCCTTCCCTTCTGCAGGGAGAGAGGGTCAGGCAATCTATGTGTGGGTGCCAGATTACTATCTTGTTGCCTGCTATTCTTGGAATGCTTCTTGAAAGCCTTGCTATTAGGTTTTTCACAGAATGATGTAGCAGCCTCTGCCTGCAGATCTGCCAAACATTACAAGCTGACACTGCAACAAAAGGCTGCTACCTGAATAATCTAAGCGAAATTGAAACACAGCTCCCTCACATTAAATCCAAGCTGCAGTCACACTGCAGGTTCAGATCCTTGCCTCATCCTCACCTCAGTTCTGCCCATGTAAATGATCTCTTAAACAAGATCTGTCCAAAATGAGCTGGTTTTTTTGATAAAAGAAAGGTTTAAGGAGATGCTGAGCACGCTGCAAAGTGATTTCTGGTAAAAGTATGCAAAAATACATGCAAACACGAGAGAGAATCAGAAAACACAGGAAAGATGTGAACCTCTCATCACAGGAAAGATGAGAACCAAAGCACCTAAGAATGACAGAGAAGTAGAGGTGGAAAAGAGTTTGTAACGCTGATTTCCATTGCTTTCCTCATTTCATCTGCTCTGAGTCATTCCTTGAAATATGTGGCTACAGACACACCCCAGATTATTTGAGAATTCCCCTATGTAAAAAAAGTCTCTTTTTCATTCCCATCTCTGAAGCAGCTCCATCACTTCCATTACACTTGCTTCCAGTGATTCAAATCTCTGGGGTTAAAATGCTTTTTAACCCTAATGCAAATAAAAAGTAAGTTTTTCCTCTTTACTGGGGCCATTAGCCTGCCTAAGACCGCAATACCTCAAATGGCATGGGACTAGACTCTTTAAAATGCTGGTCATACCTTGTAGACCTTTGCACATAGAAGCCCTGAAACCATTTTATATAGGGCTTTCTCCATAGGCCAGAGAACACATTACTTATTCTATCACTACATGATTTTTATAATGTTCTCTGTCAACTGCAAATCCCTTATCAAAATTGTCATCCAGGCTTTCTAATTACTTCTGTTCTCTCTGACCTTGTACCAAGCAACTTTTCCTTCTTTTCACCCCAGCCCTCCTTTTCTGGCTCTAACATCACTCCCTCTGCCAAAGTGCATTTTGAATATTATCAGCCTTGCACATAAGCCTTCTTTACAGTCTTCTGTGTTTTAACTTAACTTTGATTCCCACAGATGCTTCCCTTCTCTTAGTTTGCAAGAGTCTCTGCATTCTGTCTGAATTAGTACTTCTGATACGTCTAATGCTTTATATTTCAGCTCTTTCTGTTTAATCAGACCATCTTCGCACTTTACACATTTGCTTTACTGCATCATTTGTTGTATCAGTGTTCTCTCATTCAACACTTTCTACAGTGCTTTAAAGGTGTTTTTAAATAGAATGTTTCAAACATAAATTTCGTTCAGTAATATACATGCTAATTTAACATAAACCTATTTGCAATCATATTGGATTTCATAAAAAAAAATAACAGTCTATAACATTGGCATAAGCTTGTATACATAATATAAAGGCACTTGGAATCAGATATCCCCATGGAAACCACTGGTAGGCATAGCCTTGATAAGACATACAATACCTTATCTCCTATGTTCTCAATCTTTCCACTTTGATATCATTACTCTTATCAGTTGTCAAGTTTTATTTTTGTTGCAGAAAAATATGGGGTATTTTTTTAGCTACTGGATAATAAAGCAGAGAGAAAATAAATACAAAAGACAGTCACGTGGGTAAGATACAGTCACAGATTCTTATCAGATTCAATTTTCACAGAAAAAATGTTCATGAGACTAAAGATGGAAGAATAAACGAAACAGCCACAAAGTTCTAGCTGAGGTTTCTAGCAAACACACAAAAAAGGAAGTGAGTGAAAACCAAAAAAGTCCAAAACAGTCCAAGTTGCAGCTGGGAGCTGTAAGGAGGCACTATGAGGCACAACATCCCTCTGCCCAGAGCAGCAGTTCAGATTCTGTGGATACCATCTTACCTCTGCAGGATGAACCCATCGCCTCTCTCCTTTTAAAAGATGGAAAAACTACTTTTTTTTTTTTTCTTCAGTATGAAAGTATCTTACTTTACTGCCCATAAGGAGAGTACTACTTGATTCCCAAAACTACAATTCAGCAAGCTCATAGGTGAAGGGGACAAAGAACTACAAAGATTTCAAGAGGATTTCAAGAGGAAAACTGTTTTATTCAGCATTATAATGCCTCAGTAGCACAAAAGCAATGATGGTGATATGACATTTTTCCACACCTTAAAAAGAAAGCTTCTTGCCTGCTGGTATTTGTGTGTCAGGGGGAATGGCCAAGTGCATGACAGAGGAATTCTGAAACACATTCAGTAAAAAGTGAGCCTGACTGTGCAGAGAGGGGAAAAGGAAAGCTTGTACAAGTGTAAGGACTTCCTGGGATTTTATCCTTTCATGCTGTTACTTCGGGAAAACAAGCTAGTAGCTCCATACCACAGCCCAGACACCAGAGATGTAGAGGGTTCAATGAAGAATATAACTGAGTAATCCATAAGAGATAAGCAAGCCATCAACTAAGAGCTAAGTAGAAGTCATAAGAAAATAAGATATAGGTAATACTAGAGTACAAGAGGGGATGACCATGATGGGCATCTCTACAACAGAAACATGCACTAAAGCACACTCTTCCCAACAACCTTCTTTGATGCAAAGGCATCTAGAATGAAGACCCACCCTCCCATAATGAAGTGTAACAGATGATACTCAATTTCCCCAAATTATCAAGACATGTTTATCAGAGAAGACAGAAAATTAGAACTAGCTTAAAGAAGGAAAAACTACAACTGGTACACTGAATGCTGTATAAAGGGAAAACTAAAACATACAAAAAGCTTGCCAGCTAAGGATTTATTAAGTCTGTACTGCAAAAATACTCTGTTTTAAAATGGTTTGAAAAATCCAGACTTCTCCAAAGGCTGCTGTACTTTACTGCTACTCAGTCACACTGGGCAACGATGGCCACAGCAAACAGAAAACCATGCAATATCTGCCTTTCCAGTGACACTTCATGAGAAACTACTCTAACACTCAGACTATGATCCTTTGCCATGAGATTAACCTACACAATACTAAAGAACTTCTGATCACCTTCACTGACTGCAATTTCCACACAACAGCATTCAGAACAATGGCCTAGTAGACCTTCACATATGTGAATAAGTATTTTTTCCTATTCTTACTATCAATAAGAGTATCCACAGTCTTGATATGGAAAACACACACTGCTTTCCAAGTGATTCTGAATTTGAAAGAAGCTATGATATGATAAATGAGACCACTGAACAGACTTCTTGTACATACACTGCAATTAAAAAAAAAAAAAAAAAGCTTAAGATCTGTTGGGTTTTCTTCTTCCCTATCAGTTTCCTCTTAGGAATGTGACTTAGTCTGGCATTCTAAGCATGTTTATTTACTACATTCTCCAGACAGCATCCAGATCTCCTGGAATTTGAATGCTCTGCTGACATAATACAATGCTAAATATAAATAGTGAAGCAAAAATTCAAGAGAATTCAACCTGTTTGACTGTGAAGTTTGCTTTTTAAAGGATCCTACATAGACCATTATGCACGTGCTTTAGAAATGCAAATCCAGTGGCCAGGAGCTTGTTTTTATTTAGAAGAGTAAATTCTCTGCATTTTAATACCATTATACAGAAATATAATAAATTGTTCATATGACTCCAGCCATCTCCTCCCAGCTCGTAACAGGTAACCCAGCAAAGCACATCCAACCAATCATCCTGTTTATCCTCCAGGAAGCAGGGAAACTTACACTGAACTATGTGTGAGATTAAGAGGGCAGTGCTGGTATCATTACATGTTAGCCTTCCCTGTGCCAGGTCCTGCTTCACTTGCAACGCAAATAGGTACCTGCAAAACAAACACAAACAGAGTTACACAAAGCAAGAAATGGAGAAAGAGGAAGATGGAGAAATATTAAACTTCAAGTCCTTTTTTTTTTCAATAAATTCCTTTTACTTTTTGGTATCTACAGAAGTGATCTGAATTTCTGAAGTTTAGAGGGCAAGTAAAACATAACAAGTATGACATTACAGCTATTACAGTCTTACATAGTGTCTGGCTGCTTGGTAGAAGCAAGCTATATCTCTTTCTCTTTCTCCTTTTCTCTCTTTCTTAACTAGATCAATGAGACATGGAAGTGATGTGACAGTAGAAGCAAATGTGACAGCTATTATGTTCTCCGCAATTGTATCACAAGATAATGGACCTACTTGCAACTATGAAGAAATGCCAGAATAGAAGAGGAACTTCAAAGTTTTCACCTTGGCACTCACTTGGAAATACGGAGCGAGATTTTTTACTGCATGATTTAGCTAGCTCCAATACTTTTGGAGGATGAAATCCTGCATTATCAACAGCCATTTTTAACACAGAATCATAGAATCATAGGGGTTGAAAGGGACCTCAAGAGATCTTCAAGTCCAACCCCCCTGCCAAAGCAGGTTCCCTACACCAGGTGAACATATTCACTTCCAAACCAGACTTCGAGGGCAATTCTACATTGACAGCTTCTGTGCACAGACATCACAGGGCCACAGCACTCTTTCAACATTTAAATTTATTTTAGCTTCAACAGGAATTGAAAAAGGTTAGTTTCACTCAGCATCAAATTCTTATCTAGAAAAAAAAAGACCTAATAGCAGGTGTTTCTCCTACACTTGGAATGTAACCCAAATTGGACAGGCACCTTAACAAGCCTTGCAACAACCACAGTTCCTCCGGGGAATTCATACAAGAATCTCAACACTTTCCACTAAGACTGGATTTTAATATATTCAGTGAGAACTCACATTTGAGCAGTGAGTTTCTGAATGAGATGTAGATGAATTAAATGAAAAAATGCAAACTGAGCAGAAGAGTATGGGTGCCAACATACAGAATACATGAAATAATGCATCACATCTAAATAATGTCCTTTTGAAACCCGCAGACATCTGCTTTGCCATACAAAATTCACCCTAGTAGAAGCAAAAAGCACAAAAGTATTACATTCTCTGCTTCTCCAAGTGATAAAGCTGTTCCCTGTGGATATGTTTTCACATCCTACACACTGCTGTGTACATACATTCAAGATCCCCAGCACACACGTTTAAAATCCAACAAAAAAAAAAGTCATTAAGATTCAGAGATATGTCTCCAGGCACAGAAAGACATTACCAAAAATCAATTTACACTGCACATACTAAGCAACCGCTATGCAGAATATCTACTTAGAAACAGGTTTCACATAATGCTGTAAGCTGTCCTTTATTATTTTTACTCAGTCCTTCAAGTCAATATTCCTTCTTACTACTGCACTTTTCTCTGTCCAAGTTAGTAAGTTATCAATTGTTTTTCTTACATTCCATTGCTCTGTTATCAAACCAAGACAAAAAAACATAGAACGGCACAAAGGTGAACATGAACTTGTTCTTCATAAAGCCATTTATGCAGATACAAAAGCTCTTTGTAAAAGAGGATGTCACCTTATGGATTAAAAGTAAAAACCAATTATGAAAATAGATTTTTATGTTCTGGTTCTGTAATTACAAAGAATAATAACTGCAGATCAGGAGAGGCAACTTGGTAATTCCTGGAGAGCAGCTTTTTCCCAAATGTTTGTGCAGAGTCAAATGTATTCCTTAGTATAGAAGAGTGCCCCAGGGCACCCAGTGGTGGGGGAAATAACTTCAAATTAACATCAAGAGGGAGCCATCGATTCTTACCCAATCATCTCACATCTCACATTCTCCACTCCGTTCATCAGAGATTTAAGATAATAATAATAATAATAATAATAATAATAATAATAATAATAATAATAATAAAGTCAGACAACTGCTAACCTTGTCAGTTCCTCCTGCAGCTGAGCGTGGTCAGGTGGGAAGAATTTTACCACAAATTTTACAACAACATGCTTCGGTCCTAGGGAAAAAGATTAAAGAAAGTTAGTGATATCTTGGTAACATGTTGGCCAAATTTTACATCACAGAATGATGAGCAACAGGTATGTGGAATAAGCAGTACATACATATAAGCTCATCTCCCATCCTTTGTTATTAATTCTGATGTTCTTCAGGTTGTTGACAAATGACAAAATAAAACATATGCACCATAAAATGGAACAGTCACTTGGTGGAGGGATATTCTGCCAAAGTAAAGTCTGTTTTTGGTAATTACATCAGTTGTTCCAATAAAATATATTATGTGTGTCTATTACACTTGCTTCAGAACAGGAGGGAGCTAGAATACAATCTGTTTTTCAAGTCCACCAGCAAATTATTATTTCTGTTTTAACAGCAGCTCGTTTGTTCTGACAAATACAACCAGTAACAAAAAGGAGCAACATATCTCTCACATGAGAGGGAGCGTTTCCAGAGAATACACTCATGCTAATATGATCAGAAGAACATCCATCAGAAAATTAAACTCAATGGTAAAGCTCAGTAAATGAGGACTTCTTTTAATGATATTTGACAGAGAAACAAAACCACCAAAGTCTTTCCTGCTCACTTCTACTTTCACCAAAGCTGAGGGCTACATACAATTCCCTTCTCTCTCCCACCACAATGTCCCCTGACTTCCCTAACCTGCTTGCTTTCTCCTTTGGGTCTAAGACACTTCAAAGTTCTGCAGCAACATCCCTGACAGTTGAAACAAATTTGCTAGCTCCTTCCCATTAATAACTTCTTCTAGTTCTTTTTTCTTTTTATTTTTTTTTCCCCCCCATCTTATTCTTTTTCTTTCATCTTTCATTACAACTATCTTTCAGGAACGTATGTTCCTTCATAGCCTTCCACTGTTACAAGATTTTTCCTCAACAAAAAGGTACAACAATGAGGCAGTGGTAGCCTTCATTACTATCAATGCCTTAGTGCTTCTGGGTCCTGACTAAACCTTCTCAATTTGCTGCTCTTCCACATAAAAAGTAAAACTAGAGGTGTTCAGTGTCTGTGTGCTTAGTAGAATTTGCTGCTGGGTCACGACTTCACAGAGTACACCATACATCTTCTAAGGTCAGAATAGAAATAAAAAGACAATCCAAACAAAACTCAGTAGAGGAGCCTGAGAAGATAAAGATACCAATTGACAGATTCCTCATTTACTCAGCCACTTGCAGACTGGCACAATAAATGACAGCAAGGAAGTACTTACTTCTAATCTGTTTCATAACAGGCTTCAAAAGATCAAGCCACACCTGAAAATAAAAGAAGGTGATGTTAGCAGCTCTGAACAAACTTCTGCTTGCAAAAGAGCATTTTTCATTGTGTCATTTAGATTTTCATTTACTAATCTGATTTTCCGAGTGTGGGTCTTCTTCCCAGAACTCTTGAAGATGCTCAAGAAACAGTACTGTTAATAAGCTGTTGCTGTGGCACAGCTTTAGAGGCAATATAAACTCAGGGAGCTGGGAAACTCTGACTTTTTTTATTTTACTTGTCTCAGAAAGCAACAATCACGCCAAGTCCGGTTCGTCGCCATTCACTTTATGGAAAAGTGCAACAAGGAATCGAGAAAGACAACAGTCCCGCACTGTCACTTGTAGCCCTCACTCAAATAATCTACAGAAACTCAAGTGAAAGGGCCTGATACTTACCTTTGAGTTGGGAATACTGGACAAATCGAGAAATGACAAGACAACCACCTGGATCTGGGGACACAGCAGGAGATCCACTGTGAGGCTCAGCCATAATTGCAGAGCTCCCTGTCAGGTCCCCTGGAGATAAAGGACTCTCATCACCACCATCTGAGCTCTCTCTGATCAAGACCACGAGGCAGACACAGCTACAAGCATGACTGAAAGCAAGCTTACTTTCTGGCTGCATGACGTTTTCTCTGTTCCGGGAAATCTGGGAAGCTCAGGCTGAGGCTTTCCTTAATTGAGTACAGTGGAACCTTTAAAACCAAAAAGCCTACTCTGTAGCCTCAATTAAAAGGGCTTGGACAAATCACCTATTTTCCTTCATCAGGTTGCAGAAAGCTGAGGGAGAATCCTGCAGTAGATAAAAAGCCAAATGGCTCACAGAGGAAAGTGCAACAGCTCACCATCTCCATCTGATAATTGTGTCCAAGATTTGTATTTTGTTATCTCAATTGCATAGAGCCTTCCTTGGAGACCTCTAGAACTTGTAAAGGAGCATCCTACAGCCTTCACAAAGGCTAAAGGCAGTGAAAGACAAATTAACTGAGTCTTTCTCTGAAGAAAAAATACATATTGAAATGAATACACCTTAGACCTTGAATACTTTCAGGTCACGTAGAGACTGAAACATCCCAAAAATACCTGTTTTCAAAGATCACCTGAGAAACCAGACAGAAGCAGGCCTGTCTGGCTGCTGTAGCTGTGCCAATGTTGTTTGCTATTTTTGTAATTACTTTATGAGTGCCTCCCATTAGCAAAGTCCTCACGTTCTTGCCCTTTTAGACTCAGTAATGGTTCTCAATGGAAGACTTTTTATGTTTTTCAGCCTGGGAAAGTTCTTTTCTTTGGAAGGGCTAAAGAAAGTTGGTTATACAAGAATAGGAAAACAGCATTTATCACCTGTTAAACTGGTTCTGACACTTCTTGGCATTTCAGTAACTTAAACTGTTTTGTTTCAGAAAGTTGGCATGTATATAATCAGCTATGAAGGGTCAGGGACCTTGCCAGGTTTAGTGGAGGTAAAAAAAAGCCTGGACATGAAAAAGCTAATTTACAAGAATATGGGAGACATATATTTTACCTGATACAAAACAGAATCTCACTCTTTCCAGAGAAAATTTATATTACAGCACAAGCACAGTAAGTATGTAATTTCTTTCTCCATTTTTCCAATCATCCTACAAGTTAAAGCATCCTTTTACAGACTGTTGAATGGCAGTGTGTAGTGAATGTATGTAGGGAGAGATGAGAAAGGTGGGGAAAGACAAAGACTATGCCACTGTCACCAAACCCAAGCAATCAAAACTAACACATCATGCAGCTCTCATACCGTATCCCTACACAGACAATTTAAGATTGATTCATTAGACAGAAAGGAAGAATAATGAATGTGACTTAGGATTCCTGTTTTCCCTTCTGTTTGGAAATACGAAGGCTAGGTCAATTATTTTTGAAACAACGTCTGGCATTCTGCAGTAGTGACTGGACTGGAGCAGCTGGAGAATTGGGGCAGACATCAAGTATGATGAAACACTGTAAAAACCCAGGCTTGGCTACGGTGCCTCATTTCTCCTCATGCTGGGGGAAAGTGCTGCCCTCAGACACTCGTGTTCATCTCTTGTGCATGTCTTCTCTTCTACATACACAGCTCACCTGAACACATACAGCTGCTGGGCATCATGACATACAACTGGCAGTGTGTAATACATGAAATCTGGAGCCTGGCATGTTGAAACAAACACAGCTGAACTGTGAATGTAACTTCACATACATATGGTTACAGCCAAACAAATATGCTGCAAATATTTATTTTTTCCTTTGACAATGCCCTCTTCTCTGAACAAGCAATTAATTATCTTCAGATGATGTGAATTTAAAATATGTATGTGTGTTTTTTATTTCTTAGATACAGAACTAACTGCAATTTATTTATTTACGCAATGCTTGAATTCTACATAACAGCCATTACAAAGCTCAAAAAATTTCAAATCCCACAGGAACACTTGTCTCAACTGCATCATAGAAACTGAGAATTACAATTTAAATGTAAGTATCACTCTCATCCAGAAAGCTGCTGCACACTAAAGCAATGATTCATAATCAAATCTTCTGCTTCAACAGCTTCTGCAAGTTGCGTTTAGAATACAACAGAACATAGAATAGTTCTGTTGGAAGGGAATAACAAAGTCCAACTGCCTGATCGCTCCAGGACTAATCAAAAGTTAAAATACATTAAAAGGGCATTATCTAAGTCTCTCTTGAACACTTACAGGCACAGGGTATCAACCACCTTGCTAGGAACCTTGATCCAATGTTTTGAGCACTTTCATTTAAATGAGTTTTTCATAACATCCAGTCTGAACATCCTGTGGCACAACTTTGTGCCATTTCCATGCATCCTTAGAATCACAGAATCATTAAGGTTGGAAAAGACCACAAAGACCATCTAGTCAAACCATCAAACAAGAGTGCTCCTGTCACCAGAGAGCAGAGACCAGCAACCTCCTCTGCTTCCCCTCCTCAGGATGTTGCAGAGAGCAATCAAGTTGCTTCTGAATCTTCTTTTCTCCAGAATGGACAAATCAGGCGTCCTCAGCCTCTCCCCACAGGACTTGCCTCACAGCTCCATTACCATCTTCACTGATTTCCTCTCCGAGGTCCTTAACATCCTTTTTATATCACAGAGCCCACCTAAAGACATTAGTTCCACTAAATTTCACAGCTGAGACATCCCTGGCTAGACACAGCCTAGATTTGGGGATCACCCCCTTTTTGAGAAGCAGTTGTTGAAACAACTGGTGGATACACAGACCACTGCTTTCAAATACTTGGCTAATATTTTCTTCTGCAAGAGTAGGCGCTACACAAGTTGCCATCCTTGATGCATGGAGACATTTTCCTTTAGCTCAAACTAGCAACAGCCTTGGGGTTTTATTTCTACCTTCCTCTTCATCTCAGCCCTAGATTCCCTACTGAGATCATCTGGATGTATTTCCAACCTGCCACTGCAAAGGCCTCAGGCACTGGTAGCACTTCATTCTCTCCGGTGTTCTGCCTCAAGCAAATAAACCATTTTGTTTTCACAGGACTGAAAACTGTTAGTTTACTTCAGGTCTCTGAACAGAACACAGAGGGTCATCTATTTGAAACTTAATGACCTGTGAAGTAGAGAGGGTTGGTCAAGTGTCCTCTATTTTTCAGAGAACCAAAAAGCAACTGTACATACACTAGACACTAGGATTTGTTTCAGCTTTACCTATATATACAAGGAATGTCAGTATGTCATTACGAACATGGCTTAAGGGACACTCTGTTGTAACAGAAGCATACAGTTGCACTGTTCTAACAGTTACGTTAATCTCTCAAGTTACCTAAAGCATTAGCCAAGGATATTTGGCGGAATATGAAACTTTGTAGTAAACTGCGTTTCTTGTAAATCCAGGGGCAAACTGTGAAGTGGATCCCTTTTAAATATCAATGTCCATTTTTCAAAACTTCCTCTTTAATACAGTTACCCTAAAGCTTTATGACCTACGCTGCTCAGTTTTAGTGCCTACGTAAGCCTGCACTAAAGTATGACAACAAGTTATTGCAGCAGCAGCAGCTAAATCCTCCTTGGCCTTTGGTTAAGAAATACTGTTCCTTAGAGAAAAGTTGTACACAGATAGAAACAGATCCTTCTGAAATTACCCTAAGTCATCTCCTTCAGGTCAGCCAGGTTACTGATGCAAAATTCACTGAACAGATAGCAAATTCAGTATGCACAAGAATATACCAGAATATGAATCCAGATACCGAGCACAAAATTTAAGTGAAATAAACCTCAGAATGAAAGCCATTAGAGACTGGGAAGTCACTTGCCTTTGACTTTTTCTGCTACAGGATACTGTTCCCACCCTGGAAGTATTAACGCAATGTCTGATTGTTGCCAGCAGCTGTTCTCAGAGTCCAAGTGTCAGACCAGCACAGCTGCTTGTGCCACATGGTTCCACAGACAGGACTTTCAACAGATTGTGGATTTTTTTTTCCTTATTTTTCTTTTTTTATTAACCTCAATATAATTTTATCTAACCATCTTCTTGTCCCAAGATGTTTTTCACTGAACTCCATCACAATCACTGCAACTTTTGTCTGCAGACTCCAGGCTCCAAATTACTCATGACTGTAAAATCAGAGCTGAGACTCCACAGCAGTCCAGCTGCTGGCTGCTCTACTGCAACTGATAAAATAAAACGTTTTTCCAACTCGTGTTTGAATTGGCTGCTACTTTCAACACAGATGAAACCTGACAGAAGTAATCAGGTTTTAAAAATGTTTCTTCAAATACAGCAGGCAAGAGTTTTTTAAATAAAGTATTTTTTTCTCTTTTGAGATTCAAGATTAAACACACCTCGTAAGTAAGGAGCTGGAAAAAAGAATAAAGTGCATACACCGATGAAAAGCCAGGTGAAAATTAACCCTTTTACATACCATCATCTTTTTATGGTCTGGAAACTCAAGGCCAAAATAGTCGCCTTCAACAAGGTTCAGGTGGTTGCAAACAGCATCATGCAAAACTTTCCCTGGAGCTCTTTGCTGTAAGAAGAAAACAAAGCCTAGGGTTAAATGGTGCAGATTAACAAAGATGCTTTTAATTAGTGGCAGAAAAATTACTGCACTAAGAAGTCATCTCGCAAACAACACTGTCAATGCAGCTAATAAAATCAGCGGTTGTTCCAACCATACCCACAGGGCAGTTGAAAATAATTACACTAGTTTTAAAGCCATGGAAAATATCTATTTATCTCTGGATGGCAGCTCTCAATCAATCTTTAGTGCATTTTTGGTTTTGAGAGGAAAATACCATAAAACAGAAAAGAACTATGAAGCACTGAAGCTGGTCAAGGCTCCTCTGTGCTTCTCTCACGAGAGTTAATGAATAAATAAAAGGATTTGAGAGCTAACATTTCCTTCCACACTATAAACATCTTCCCACTACAAAGACCAGATGTTCAGCCCAATATTAGCTCCCAGAGACACAGTTTTGCTGATTGTGAGGATTCTTCTCATCAGCACATCAGTTAAATCCACACCTGCAGCCAATACTGCAAATTACAGTTCACCAGCAGTTCTGTGGCAATTAAAAAAATGCGATGAACAACACAACACTTTCTCAGTATAAAAAGGCCCATCACTGAAATCAAATATTTTTGTTCTCTGCAGAAATGTATACAGTCTAAATGAAGAGTCACTGAAAAAGAGATCTCTAGTCACTTGAGAATAAACAATACCCCACTACTAAATAGCACGAACTCCTTCACTACAAGAGGGCCACGTTCCTGATCACACCCCAGCCAAGTGCCCTTGTACTCAGCTTACAGACTCGCCCTTTTCCTTTCTGCCCAGTAAATAATTATGAGATCAAAATGAAACAGCAGTAACAGAACAAACAAAACAAAACAATTAGGGCAGCCAGGCCTGTCGACTGAATCAGAAAGGACAAACTTAAGCCCAACGTCCTGCACCTCCTGGCCATGTCCTTAACAACAGGTCTACTGCTGTTATTATCCCAAGTATGTCATATGGGGTTTGGTCTCTGTCTCACTGTAATACCAAAGAAACCAAGTCCCCACATTTTTCCACCTAGTTTCACCAGGGTAACCCCTGGTTTCCAGCCACAGCTCTTCAGTACAAAATATCTTTCCAAAGAAAATTTATCTAGCACCATCTAATACAAATTGTGAAAAGTCAACACTCAGTAACAAAGCTTGCAAATTGAGGACATCCATTTTCTGAAGCAGGAGCAAGCCACCACAGTGGCACTGCAGGAGGACACGGTGACACAGTCCACCATGGTTGGCCAGCTCTGAGAGTGAAGCTGCAAGTGAAAAGCCAAGTCCACCTCTGAAGGAATTTGCAGAGCAGGTTTCTGCCTCTAACAGACCTATGCAATGAGGAAGCAATGTTCCCTTACAATGCTTTATTAACTGTTTGCTACCCCACCACACAAGGGTAGCTGAGGAGAGCAAGCCTGTCTGACCTCAGACCATAGTAAAAGCAGCAGATTAAAATCTGATAGGTGTTTTCACACAGTATTTTTTCTTTTTTTCTTTTTTACTTCCACTCGTTTAGACAACAAAACAGCAGTCTTGTAGTATTTACATCACTTAGCACTTTCTCTGAAGTGTGCCTCAGTAACATGAAATGCTTCTTACTCAAGTACTTGGAAATACGATAATTTCTGAACTCAGCTTTGATCAGTCTAAGTCAAAATAAAATCTGACAGTTTATTCGAGGGGAAACACTGCACATATAAAATCTGCTGAGATTTAGAGCCTGATGACACTCCAGCCTTGCAGGACCCGAAGTAAAAAGAACATCCAAACATGCAGGAACTCTCTGGTTGTGCAGACATGTTGATTGAGCACAGTTCCATGACATCCTTACTAAAAAATTTAAACAAAACACATTAAAATCTCAGTGCGCTGGGTAGGGAACAGAAAAAGCAATCACTGGAGTTGCAGCAAACGTTGGCTGACAGAGGAAGCATTCAGCAATGAGTGTACTGTACCAGTGTCGGCATCTGCAGCCTGCAGTAGTGTCTGACTTCAGTGTGCTTACAAGGCCTATGGGACAACACAGGTTTTCTCCAGAACGTGGAAGGTGTTTTCCAGCTGCCAGGCGTGGGCTTACTGTCACATTTGTCTCAGCCATGAGGCAAAGCTCCTTGTCCCTGTGGCTGCACTCACAGCTCATAAAGCCACAGTGTGGCCATTTTCCCTGCTCCGCGCCGGTGTGGGCTGCAGGCTTGACTCATGAGGCCCTATGAGCTCCCAATAACTTCAGGCATGCAAAGACGTGGAGTGGGGAAAGGCAGCGCCATAGGAAGGCCTTTCCTTGCCACACAAGCCATTTCCCAATAGATGACCATCATGAAAGCCTCAAACATTGTGATGAGGAAGGCCTCAGAAGGTTGTTGATAGGGCCAGATGCTGAGGGCAGGAGAAAAGGAGCCAGGAGACTCACCTCCTGCTCTCTTGAGCCTCATCAAGTGGGAGCTCACATCAGGGAGAGAAAGAGCTGACCTGAAACTGATGATAAAGAGGAAGACAAAGCACACAGTAGTAAGCTGAAATGGAGGCTACCACAATTAAAGCTTGTGGCAAGACTGTCCTCCAGACCTTCAGCTACCATGGTTGCCCCACATCTGAAAGGCAGTGAGAGAAAGGAAGCAGAAGAGTACAGTACAGTGCTAGAATATAAGTGGGAGAAGTTTACATGCACACTCAGGAGCGGAGAAACAGCTGCAGCAGGTGACAGTCCCCTGCTCCTATTTTTGTTGACAGCCAGATTCCTGTAGAATCACAGAATCATTTAGTTTGGGAAAGACCTTCAAGATCAACAAGTCCAACTATCAACTTGGCCAAGTCCCATCACCAAAACATTTCCTTTGGTGGCACATCTACATGTCTCTTAAATGCTTCCAGGAATGGAGACTCCATCACTTCCCTGAGCAGTCTGTCCCAACGATTGACCACCCTTCCACGAAGAAATCATTCCTAATATCCAATCTAATCTTATCCTGGCACAACTTGAGATTGTCAAACAATGAAGAAAGACTGCAACTCTAAAGGCCAATGCCTTGTACCAAAATGCCTATCTATGCACATTGGCAGTGAACTTCTTAGGCAAAAAAAACCAAAAAAATCCACCAATACTTCCCTTTCAATCTTGATGACAAGTAGCCCAGGCACCTGTTACACAGGGTTCAGTTTAGAGGTGAATCCCAGACACGCTGACAGAATTGCCATTATTCTCTAGAGGTGGTTCAGCTACACTAAAGTAACAGTAATTTAAATCTTACTCCATTCAACTTTCCTCTACTTTCCAAACAGTAAGTTGCTTATGATCTTCCACTAGTTAAAATTCTAATAGATTCAACAAATCTTTAACATTCCAGAGACTTCCAATCATCAAAAAAGTTCCTCTGCATACTGGTTTACACCATTCTTTGGCACAGACTGAAATATAGATTTTTTTTATTTTTTTAAGAAAATGCGCAGTGATATCTGGAAAACTTCCAAAACTTTAAAAGAAGGGGTTTCAGGTATATTTTTTTCACCCTCCCAGCAATTAATTCAGCAATCATTTAATTAACCATCTACCAAATCAGTGCGTCAGCTTAGGACCAAGCAGTGATGAACTATTTTTATCTGTCTAGCCAAATTCCACTGAAAGCTTCTTTCTTTGTTTTTGCATTATTGAGCAGTAAAATCAGGTTAAAGCAACAAAAATCCCCACAAAAACATAAATAAAGTAATCAGTTTATCTGGAACATCTAAAAATATGTCTCATCAATCTTTTGGTCAAAGCAAGAGACAGCTTCATGGGCAAGAACATACTATTTGCTTTTTCCTTCTTTCTTCAGGGCTCTGCTCCTGTCATGTTTTGAGTGCTCAGAATCAAAATGGGGCAATTTGGTCAAGCTAAATATTTCAGGTTAGTGTGATTTCCAAAGTATTTTATACTTCAGTTTAACAGCTGTCTTGAAATGATAACGAAAACTTCACCCAGTATATTCGTGACTGCTTCTGAAGTCATATCTAGTCACAGTCAATACCAAAAATAACAACTCCATGTCCTTAACAGCATGAATTTTCTCAGTAATTCAAAATTGTTATGAATTGTTAATATTTATATATGTATCTACAACTCTGAAAGGAAGAAAAAACTAGAAGTGTTCATGATAATCAAACAGTATAAAAATAACCTCAAAGATGAGACTGAGCAACAGGGTTCTTAAATAACTCCGGCAAAAATTTATACTTCAAGTAGGCTTGAAAACTACTTGTAATAGAACAATGCTGACAGCATCTGAAGACAAATTTCATACTTTATCCAGTTCTCTTTTCTGGCATAAAATGAAATGAATATTTCATGTTTAACAAAATTTACTACTCAAAGGGGAGCTTTTAAAAGCAATAAGCACTGGTCTGGATATCATTGCTGTGGACCTGTGAAGATACTTGGAGATGCTCTGCCCTTTTTCTCCTCTCCTCGCTTTCAAAGTGTAGGTGTTAATCCTATAGGAAGGATTAGATGACTACAAAAATAGCTTTAGATCATAGAGATAGCTCTTAAACCTGAGCTCACTAGTTTTTAGTTTACTATCCAGCATAGGGAAGTCTTCAAGTGGGCTTTGCCACCTTCTATGTACCAGGACCAAGAAGAAGCCTGTTCTTGCTAGGATGTAAGAATCAGAATGTAAGAAAAACACCACAGTCGGTCACATTTTTCACCCCAAAAGCTGGTGCCTTGGGGTACTCAGGGTGTATGCCCTACACACCCTTATGTACTGTCAGAGAAATTAAGTCCTGTCTTTCAAGGGACTACTAGGCATGCAGGCCCTCACTTTGCACTACAGCCAAGGGATCAACCCCATGTGGAGGGATGGAGCAGAAGGGGCACATTTTCTTGATAAACCAAAGGTACCTCATTCCTTTTATGATACTTCCACTATAATGTCGTTGAAGGCTCCACTCCTGGAACATATCCCACATGCTTTCACACAGACTGTGAGCACACACTCAAAGGCAGGATGGAGGCCAAATGGAGTAACATTTATACTGCACTAAAAAAGGCAATCGATCATCTGCAGTGCGTGTACAATACGACCATTGAGCATTCCCTACTTTTAAGAATTCTGTGGACTGCTTCTCTACTTTACACTCACCACATCAGCTGTACTCCCTTTAATACCAGCGCTTGCCTTTCAAAATCTAATGTACATTTTTTTCCTTTACTGGATTTTGCTGGTGGTGTATGATTTTTTAAAACAAGACAGTTTTAAACTATGCTGCTTTTTACTTCAGGTGTGTTTTACTTCAAATACCCGTCCTTAACAATTACTGAGGCAAAAATATAAGGAGAAGGGATTTAATAAACATTCATTCACCTGCATTTTAGTACCTTCTTCAAAGGAGACACATTTTTCTGCTTTTGAATATACATAGATTTGTAATGCACTTGGGTTTCTGCCTATGATAAACTGGCTTATATCAGGTAATTTCTAAAGAAGTCAAAAGCAGAAGGATTGTTCTGACTAGACTTTAAACTCTCTCTTCTTATTCCCCAAATCAACTTTAGTACAAATACCCAATTGTAAAATTCAGGTGAAAATTAAACACTTAACAGGAAAAAGGAAAATATCACTGCTGTTTCTAAATATTCTTTATATAGTTAAATAGTGTAGGAGTAAAAGGAAAAGATGATTTAGCAATGCCAATGTAAAGTAGTACGATGAGGGTATTTTCACTTGTTTCTTATTATTTTTTTTCTTCAAGCAGTATCAGAACAATACAAAATTCAGCTACAGTACATTCTCAAGTGACTCCAGACCTCCATAATTACAGTACAGTAAAGCTGCTGGGATTGAAGGTTCTGTTTCGTCTCTTTTAACTTGGTTCATAAAATCACTGCTTCATAACTTAATGGGCAGATTCAACCCACTTTATACTATATACACCACTTCTTGATGTGTGTGAGGAGATAGATAAAAAGTGAGAAGAGATAGGTAGCTTCTGAACCAAGCCTTTTGTGCCACAGACCAACCTGTCATCTCCAGCTACAGTGACCCAACTGCTTTACTTCTTTGCAGTTCCAACCAAATGCCCAATGATAATAACTTTGAATTTATTTCCTGCTATCAAATTACTCTAATTTCTACTTGATGGGGAGCTTGTTAATGTAGGACCAGCAACAATCACTGTGAAACATAGGAAATTCTTCTTGAACATAGGAAGTCCCATACTAACATGTGGAAGAATAGTGACAGAGCACTGGAACAAGTTGCCCAGAGAGACTGTGGAGTCTCCTTGTTTGGAGGTACTGAAGACCCATCTGGATGCCTACCTGGGTGACCTATTTATTGTAGGAAACCTGCCTTAGCAGTGAGGTTGGACTTGGTGATCTCTCGAGGTCCCTTCCAACCCCGTGATTCTTTGATTCTGTGAAACAAATGGAGCCCTTTGTGAAGAAGAGCCTAAAAAGAAAGGGGCAAACTATTGCAGCCTGGAGAGCCTTCCTTGTCAGGCAGCTTTAGGAACAAAATCCCAGAGAGGAATTCATTTTGCACCAGTGCCAAAATCTGGAACTTCTCCTCAGCTACACACCATAAACGCAACAGACCAAAAACTATTCATCCTTTAGTCACCGCAGTGTAAGTACACATCTAGTTATTCCAAAACAAGATTTGTGCTGAAAAGCATAAACAAAATACCTCATGAGCAGTTCCCCTGTTCCATAGTTCCTTTAACTTCATTATAGCATTTAACTGGTTGAAATCTAGCCCTCAGCTAACAAGTACAAGTGACTTTACCTTAAATTTTCTGTATTGATTTGTAAGAACTGTGTGTTACACATACACATCTAAGAGTCATTCTATCAGTTTAAAATGGATGTTCTGATCTGCTAACAAATTTAGCTGAAAAACCCCATTTCTGTCTGGCCAACAACCTTCCAAGAAATTGCCCTGATGGAGACAATGCATGCTTTCACTTAAAACGTGAATGCTGATTTCAGTAACTCCCCAGAAATTCCAAGACAAACATCAAACTGTAACAAGAGGTCCACCTGAGCTAATAGGCCCACTTGCAAAACCCCAAACCTTGCTTCTGGTAGTACAACTAATTCTAGCTTCTAAAGATAAATGTAAAATATCTGTGGGATTTCAGCAAAAGCAGAACAAGTCTTCTAAGCAACAGTTTCAAGCTGGAGAATTTCTTGCAGAGACCATTTCATTTTTGGAGACTTACAGCGGGAGACTCTTGCCAGAGCCACAGCTACTAAAACCAAATTACTTTTCTTTAACATCATTTGAAAAGCACACTGTGGACGAGAAAAATGAGGTATTAAAAGGACAATGAAAAAACTTACTAAAAATACGTCATCTTATTCCCTAAATTAGCTCTGTCAATTGCTGAGTCATCTCTCCCTAATTCTACTATTAAAGCTAAATAGTGGTTTGGGGCTGCTCTTTCCCCATTAGCAAGGCAAACATCTACTGCTGGAAGAGACTATTTTCCTTTCTGCAGAGCTGACACAGAATGGGGATGACTCGCAAGAGCCAGAACCAGTCCATCATGAATTTCAGATCTTGAAGTGAGCTGCAGAGCACATGCACGAAACATATGATCTGAAACAACTCTGCAAAAAATGGCACACAACGCTAAAGGGCTTTTTTAAGCCAGGCCCACACTAACAAAGCTTGTCTGTAAAGGTATGTCAGCTAAGAGGATGCTTGCTGGGGGTGTGACAAGTGAGGTGGTCACCCCAAAGCCACCCCAACCACAACAAAACCCTTAATGGAGACCAAGAGACGCCAAGAGGCCCCTCTTTGATTGAGACTACCTCTGCATAACCTATACACACTTCATTGAGGGCCAGGAGTGTGTGACTGAGCAGATGTCTCCAGCAGGATGGGATTGGCTATGTCCCATGGCTACGGGCACAGCGTGCTGTTGCACGGGTATGCCCACAGCCCAACCACAGTTTGTGCACTGCAGCCGCTGGCTTTGGAAAACACACATCACAGGCCTTGTTTTCAGAGAGAATTTGATGCGAAGCTGATACAACTTCATTTTTCATAAAGTTTTCTTTATGGAAAGTTGTTTTCCTGAAGCTGAGCTCTGGAAGCAAGTATATACCTGTCAAATAAATGTTGATATTACATTCCCTCCCTGCAAGCGAAAAACTGAATGAATTTAACCCTTGGCCTCAGTGCTATTTAGCAGCACACTGTGCTCCTTGTTTCTTCAGAAGAGCTGAAACTGAGGTTCAGAACACTCATTAAAAATACCTCAGATTGAATTTCATAGCCCAGAACTTTTGAAAAGGAATATAATGGTACCATTCAGTGCTCTGAGTGTAATTCAGCAGTGTAGCAGCCAGCATGTAACTGGGGATGGAAACCCCAATCTCTGCGACACCCTGTCCACCCTCTGCCTCCTTATTTTCCATTCTTCCATGTTTCAAGGCAAAAAAAACAACAAAAAAAAAGCCAACAAAACAAACAAACAAACAAAAAAAAAACACCCAAACCAACAACAATAACAAAAAAACCATCTAATATCTTTTTAGGGTTTTCTTTTTTTAAAAAACATTAATTACTGTTTTGGACTAAAATAAATTATTTCTATTATTCAGAACCCTTTCTTCTCTGGTCTTTTTTCTTTGCCTGTTTATTTTTCCTCATGTTGTTTAGCTGTGAATACTGAAATGAAGGAATGGGCAATTCTGAAGTCAACTCACGTGGAAATCAGAACTGTTACATGCAGACCTGAAATGTGAGATTACAGAAAATTATGACTACACTGGAGTTATTAACTACAAAACCAGACTGAAGCACAAGAGGATATTTACTATTCTTATTTGGATGCATTTTATTTTAGCCATGATTGTAAAAAAGCCCTTTGAAGAAATCATTTCAGTGCGAGAACTCAGGCCCAGAAACAACCAACCAACCAACCAAACAAAACAGAGGCAAAATATGAGCTCCTAGATTGAAAACAAAACAAAACCTAACAGCCAAAGCTTCTCATAATCCCTCTGCAATACTGCAACACTCTCAACACAATCGTTAATTTATCTGAGCAAAAGCATCCAAAGCAGGACATGTTTTACTTTTTATTTATTAGGGTAAGGATGGCACATTTTAACAACAGGGCACAGAATTTTTCATGACCAAATTGCTGACTTGAAAGTGCAACCTTAGATGAAGCCTTCAGGCTATGGCTGCAGCTAACCTTAATGCATTCATTCTTGCCTTCAGTGAGGCCACTGCTCCAAAAGGATCTTGTGCTCCTCCAGCCACAACATGAGGCAGAGCAAGGAAGGTAATCTTGCATGAAATTTAAACAATTAGTACTTTCTGAAGGCTCTGCTTGGTCTTGCAAATCCGACATAGATAGGCTAAGGAAAAGCTTGGCTGTACCAGATTAGAATTGGAGCAATACACTATTTTAGGCATCAACATAAAACTGAAACAATCCTGAATTCAATGAACCAAACATAGCCACAAAATGTTTTTGAGGATGTGAAACCTTTATGGGCAAAACATAAGCCTCAAAAGCTATCTGATCATTAGGGACCTAAAAGGCAGAAGTTTTGTTTTGTTTTTTATCAGTCATGTTCTCCATAAGCAAGAGTTTCTTGTCTGGTCTTGCAAGATCTGCCACCAACCAGACCAACTCAAACAGCTTGGTTATCGTTACACCATGGAAATATTCAACATTTCTCTAAACAGCCTCAAGAGACTGACTAATACATTGGGAATCGAAATGGTCTTCTTAACATGTAAAGAAAGCAGCTTTAGAATACATCAGACAAAGACAAGGCAGGGACAACTGCCTGTAAGTTTACTGGATTGCAGCAGAAGGCACAAGCTCTGTATTAGGTGCATCACTGGTTGGCACATACACCAGAGAGTAAAGAATAAGGAGTGTAATTGGTGTAGTAGGTGGTAGGGTAATGTCTTCTTATACCAGAGGATTTCAGAGGCAGCTCACAATGATACAGTTTAAACCAAGGGATGTTTTTAAGGGAAAATAAAAAATAACTACCTCCCTTTTTAATACAGCAACACTGTTCTTCAGAAACATCCTCAGACCTAAAGCTGCTGGAACTGAACCCATCCAGCATTAAACAGCAATAGACAAACAGAGCATAGACCTGCTTATGCATTTGTGGCAAATTAGAGAAAAAAGGGGTCTGCAGAGGTGGAAGGCTGGAGGAAAAAGGCCAGCAGGACCTCCCAGCTGCACATGAGTTTGGCTGAGAACAGAAGATAAAAGCTGGGCAAAAGGCCTCTGAGCAATCTTCAGGGTGCTTCCCCTGACTAGGAACAAGGTTTTATTCTAGAGCTCAGATGAACTTAGGACATGCAACTTCCATTTGATTTCCCATCCCTTCTTACGCATACATGTGTATGCACGTGCATGCCTTGCAGAATTACCTGTGCCTGCAGCTGATGTGCAACACTTGAGAAAGAGCTCACACACTCCTGCTTCACTGCTCATTTAACCATGCTCAAGCCTGGAGATTCCTAAGATATCTGCTTTCTGTCACTCAGATAGAGGCTTCAAATATCAAAGGAAAGTGGCACCATGTTATTATCACAAGTACATTAACACCATCTCAGAAACAGCTTTTAAGGCCTCTATTTTGTTTTTGAAGTGCTAGCCTGTTGTTTTTTTTTCTTTTTTCCACGCTCTGTTTAAAAGCATGTGTTGTACAGGCTTAGGTACTGTCATTTGGGATTTGGACAGAATATTTAAGATCAGTTTTTAGGTGCAGCAGATTTACAAAGGCAAAGGAGCAACTTAACCATTTTTAAGGCCTTAATACAGTGCTATGGTATTAGATATTGCTGTGATATATATGAGCTTTATCAGAAACAGCAGGCTTTGTGGGAAACAAGCATCCTCTGTTTGGGATACGTCAAAGAGAACTCTTTGGGGATATGCTATTAAAAATCAAACACCAGGCTGACACTACACCACAATTTTGAATACATTCTCAGTCTCAGGTTGAGTCCTGTCCAGAGACAAGGGTTTTAGTTAACTGGGTCTTAAGGATAATGTGTGAAACTGGGAAAGGTTTTGATTTCATCTATCTTTTTCTTAGCTATGAAAACCAAATGTACTTGAAGATGCCATACATCTCATTCCAAATTCACATTTTCAAATATGCTTATTCATTGTTAATATTCATGTAATTTCCAAATGCCTAGGCTATGGAAGATTGATAATTTTATTTACATCATAACAATGTAATTGGATGTTACAAGTGATTACTTCAAGGTTGCCATTTGAGTATATCAATTAAGACTGTCACAGAATTGTTAAGTGCTAGGATTGAAGCATTTGTCAGAAAACAGACTTTTCCATCTCATGTTTTTTATTTATAGGGTAAATCGAGATTAATGCCACCTAACTCTAAGCAATTAATTGAGTTGCCTAAGGCAGAAGAGTAATTTTCTTAGACTCCTTCCTAATCAACAGAGGGGAAACAGGCACTCTCAGAATAAGAGTCAGTCAACCTAAAATCTGAATCACCTGGGAGGCGGCCTCTCTTTGTCCACTTTTTTTTCTAAACTAGAGTGACAACAGTTGATATAAATGTCCTACTGAAAGGTAATTTTCCATGGAGATGTATTCTTTGCAGTTGCTGCTAAGAAGCACAGAACTTCCTGCTCAGTGCTGTTTCTGCCACACACTGTTGAGGCTGGAATTGCCAAAGTGCTGAAGAGAATGAACAGCTTTAACAGAATATAGAAACCTTGTGATAAACTTCAGGTACGGCCTCTCCTGTTAAATGCTGTTAAATTGTTTAGACGATCATGGGTATCTGAAGATAAAGGGCAGCAGAATATTGCTTACAGTGTAACACTGATCATTTACTACATTAACTGGATCATACGATTGCTCCAAGCTTGTTTGCTTTTTTTCTAAAATAGATAAGCACTTTGGTCCCTATTGTGAGATTAATAAATATCCTCCATTCTTGCCATGTTCTTATCAGCCCTCTAGTGAAATTCTGGGTTAGTATATACACTCATTTTAGTCCTCTCCACTTAGCACTATCTCACTACCAACTTCAGAAATTATCCCTCCTCATCCTAATTTACTTAGAGAAGTCACACTACCCTATTGGACTAAGGATAGACCACCACAAGAAAAGAATTTTTGCATACAGAAAAGACTGCAATGGCACTGAACTATGATCACTGCTTGCGTACCCCTTGGTGTGTCTTTTTACATATTTCTTATCAAAATGTCTCCTAATGCTTGGCAAAGAACATTGAGCGACTAGAACAGAGAGTCTTAACCCTGATGTGACACTACTATCAGCTTTTGATTTGTTAGATTGTAAACATTCAGTAAATTCAGGGCTAAAATTACTTAGTACTGAGCAGCTTGAGACGTCTTGTCTACTCCCACAAATCAAACAAAGTCTTGGCCTGAGGCATGGCATATGCTACAAAAGATGAGAAAGACACGTGGAGCCATGTGTCACTGGCATGCTGCTGGCTTCTTAATTCTCATCAGTATGCCTTGGCAGGTTCACACAAGCTGAATGAAGGTAGCGACTGTTGAGTCCTAGTGGGAGATTGCTGCATAGCAAACACTGAGGGAGTTGAGAAAGGTGACCACTACATCCCAAGTAAGCCTAAGGCCTACTAACCAACTGAGTCTTGCGTAGACACTGCAGTTCTGCTTCTAGCCATTCAGGGATAGCACCAAGAAGAAGTATTCCTGACTGTAGCGGCATCATGGACCTAAAACCAGGCTGAGAAATTGCAAAGACCAGCAAAGGTGGGAGGATAGTATCATTGGAATTCAGGTTTCAACACCTTCGTTGGTAACAAAATCTTAAAAAGGAATCAATGTGTATTATGAGTACTTACACCAAAGAGAATTTTCTACAAGAACTAAGTGTGGTTTACTTAGTGACAGTGTTACAGAGATTAGTCCAATGATGGGTGTAGTGGGTAGTTCTTAACCTGTTTTTCCCTCAGAGAGGACAGGTAGCTGCTATTAAGAAAGTGTGCAAGCGCCAGCTGCCAGTACTTCCTGCTCCTCCGTGTGCTGCCACATGCCTATAGCCACAAGCTGCTTCTAGTTGCTCTCTGTAGACCACTGGGAAATGGAAGAGGGCTGAAAACCAAGATGTGATCCAAAACAAGAATTCAATCCCCTCCTGGATAATTCATTCCATCCAACATATTCTAACTGCAAGCAGACTGCAAATAATTAAAGCCAAGAAAAGGTGAATTATGATACTGCAGTCAGAAACTGTTCCTTCACAGGGCACATGCTTCCATCTTGAGCAGAAAGTAGCATACTTCTCTGGCACTAAAACTGTGGTGTAATCACTAGACATGCAGATGCTGTTTAATAAGACTGATGCTTCTCCGTGACCCACAGAGCTTCATTTGGGTTGAGATTTGCTCCCTTTTTAACTGCAGTTGCACTGGATTTTCTCTGCAGTAAAATAAAACAGAACAAAAAAACAAACAAACAAAAAAAAAAAGGGTACAAAGGGTACCAGAGAAAAACTTAGACTGGCCAAAATTGAGCTTGGTCTTCATCTCATTGCTGCTTTCGTTTTCCCCCTGGACTGCACTATCTTTAACCAGTTGGTATGCTTATTTCTTGTTATCATTAACATTCATGAGGTATTTTGTCTACTACACTGCTAGGAGCCAGATAACTGCTTACACAAAAGATATTATGCATAGCTGACATCATCAGCATATTTGAAACTGCCTCCCAAAACTGAATTAAAATCATTGAGCTACTAAAGACAAACATTTTCAGTAAAAAATGTAATTCATACCCATTAAACTACTCTCACCACCAGCCAATGCAGGATATCCTGGCATTAAATCAAATATTTGAGGGAAGGCTTATGTTTATTTTTGAGTGATGCTAAATAAATCTGGATATGTGTCCTTGCTGGAGATTTATTATTAGAGTTAGCATTACACTGAATAATTTTAAAAGCTTGAGAGATCAAAAGATCTGCTGAGGTCACTTCTCTGACATCACATGTGGATCTAATACACTAGATAAAAATTCAAGAGACCAGATGTTTGCTGATGTGTAAAAAGTCATTCATCTGGAAAGCACTGGAGATGCAAACTTGCTCCATCAACTATATGTCTTCAAGAAAAGAATAACAGGATCTCCTCCACTCCCAGTAATTGCTATTAAAATCCATTACACTCCTTCTAACTGCTTCCAGCAGCATCTGCAAATGCTCCTAAGTATGGTTTTAACTAAGGCAACAAGTGAACTAAAAGCAATGGATTTCTCTTGTGGTAAATTGTGAGCTGAGTATTAGGCTCGAGGAAAGCACTCACTGAGCTGTGCTGGGGGACAAGGTAGAGTTCAAGGCACTGCAATCAGGTTGCCCAGGAGTTACATTCTTAGTATGAGCTCACCATCAACACTGTTTCTCTTTAGTTAGACAAGAGAGAAAATACATCCCACCTAAAGACAGATGTATCATACACTCAGGGTGAAATGCCTCTCCCTCCTCACTGACAGGAGTGAGCCTTCCCTTCTCTTCTTGAATCAGACATCCAAATAACAAAAATCAAGTAAAATTGATTTCACTCTGGAACTTCAGCACAGGTAAGATTTCACGCTCTGACACACTTTTTGCTTGCAGTTTTTTCCACCTGCCTGAGAGAGGATGCACAAGAAATTTTCATTAGGGGGAGGAGGGAAGAATAGAAGGAAGGTTCTTATAAAGCAGTTTGTTTTAAGCAAGATAACTGTCTCAAAAGGGCTTGAGTACAACAGCAGACAAAGCAGAAATAAACAAGACAGCATTGAGAAGATGTATCTATAAACATGGGAGAAGTCCCCAAAACTGAGCTATGGTGCAGGCTACGAGCAACAGCAGAGTCCTCTAATTTCTAAATGTGTTGCACACTTACAGATTAGGACTAAAAGCAAAATGTAGGTGTAACATCTTAGTAAAAATAACTTGATTCTGTTCAGTGTTGTCTTGCAGCCCATTCTGAAAGCATGTAAGTTTGTTACAAGAAACACAATGAACAGTTTTCTACTAAGCATCTAGAGCACTGATGAAATGAAACCCAAGACCCAACAGCATCATATTCAGCAGCAGTACTCTGATCAAATGAGGGACTTCCATACTCTTTTAGTCTTCAAATAATGGCTTTCAGGGGATTCACAATTCAGTATTGCCCTACTGAATAAGAATCAAATGCTGACTTTGCAGACTTACATTGCAAGGTGCTGAGTCCTTAGCACTGTAATGCTGCTCTTCAGGAACTGAGCAGCTCACAATGCCAGCTAGATTGAATGGCTCACTGGACTTCCCAGAGTTCATGTGGCTGCCCTGGGCAAAATTTTGCTAGCAGAAAATTGCTCAGTAGTGGTCTTCAAGAACAATGAGGAAATTCAACCATGAAAAATGGAGATAATAGTCTTTTCAGTGTAAGCTGTTGCTTAAAATCTGGAAAAAAATGCCAAATAATGGAAAAATATGTTTGTCTAATAGCCATACTTTTCCAGTCATGAAGAACAGGTATTATGAATTAAAGGAAACACTTAAGTAACTAATATGCTGAGTCTCTCACTTCAGTATCGCCACATGGACACCAACGAGCAATCTGGAAAAGTATACCTTCTAAAATCCATTAAAAAGCTATATAATAATAATTATTATATTGAAAATATATGTCTACGTCTGCATAGCTTTTCCTTCACCTCTTAAAAGTAACAGACTGAAAAATAGCCATGGCTTGTACAATGCCTGCAATTACACAGGGGGTGTTTCACAGCCATGTTTTAATGACTGCAATTGCCAAAGGCAAAAATCTGCTTGCCGTTATTTCTAGAAATAGTATACTTTACTATAAACAGCCAGTTCTGGGTAAAAAAAAAGAAAAAAAGAAAAAAAAGCGAAAAAACATGCACTAATCTTTTATGTTGCAGCCATTTGTGAAAACTGTTATTGTGTACTGCATTTAAAACATTTTGTGCAGTCACTATTAGCCAAGTAATCTCTGCAAGAACAGAAGCATCTTTAACGTATTCACAATAGGACTGAAATGCTGCACTGTAAATCATGGTTCCTAGCATCAAAGAAACCCATATACCATAAATACATCGATAAATAAATTAAGCAAACAAACAAGGCTTTCCTTTCTTTGTTGAGAATGTCTGAAGCTGCTTAAAGTTGACAGCAGAATTAGTCTATCCAAATCCCACAGCACCAGGTCTTTAGCAAAGCTGTAACTATAACCCCGGTATGTTCTTAGAAAGAACTGCCTAATGATGCCATAGCAGTTACATGCTGGGATACCAAAAATCATGCTTGAGAAAGAAATGTATCACTCACTAAGTTTTCAACAGGTGTCAAAGACTAGTGACATGATCCTGCAGTTAGATCAGCCAATGCATACGTGAGGTGCTATTATTTCCTACGGTTTCTACAGAGAAATAATGGGCGCTATTCATTTGGAATCACAATTTAGTGTTCCGACCCACCTTTCAATACTCACTCCTCTGTTTTACATATCTGTTGAGTTTCAATGCCCACTGAAAAAACTACGGACCTCAGTCCCTGTCAATGCACCTTGAAACAGAAACAATGTCTCCTAACTAGGGGACATCACAAAGTTTCAACTAACTTGTGACCATTCTTTCCACAAAGCAGTGGCTTTCTCAGACTCAACAGCATGCTCAGCCCTGCCCAAACTGCAAATTCCTTTCTGATTGTTCCTCTAACTTTGCAATGATCATGCTACTCACCACATGGCTGGCCTGGAAACACACAGTTTGCACTCAGGAAGGCATGAGTTCACTTGGTCCACACCTGGAATGCTAAGTGACAGTAACAGGCAGAATAGCTGCAAAAACACCAGCTTTGATGTTCTTCCAACACTTCATCAAGGATGCTGCACATACTTGTGTGCACCACTCCAGTTAGGTGCAGACTGCCTGCAGGGTAGCAGCAGTGTGAGAAGCACCTCTGTGCACACTGAAACACTGCTAGATGTATTTACAGCCTGCTTCAAAACTGGTCTGCCTCCTGATGACAGGAATGAGAATGGAAGAGGAAAGTGAGGGAGGCTCCTATGGTCCACTGTAACTTACAGGGAACAGGTAAATTGAGGGACACAGTCAGATATTTCCCCTATACTCCCACACAGCCAGTGCAAGGATCTAGTGCATGTTCAGCTCTGGTTGTTCCAGTTCATCTCTGACATGTATACATTTGTATGAGGGCTGCTCTGAAAGTAATGCCTCCTCTTTTATTATGTTGGCCATGATGTCAGAGACAGACGTTGTTATGGCAGTAGAAGTTGAACCTTTCCACCAATATCCCATTCCACGTTGTTGCCGTATGACAGATGGCAGCAGAGGGGCAGTCTGACAGAATGGCATCTGACATGAAGGAGTGTATGAAGCAAAGGGGTGTCACCAAATTCCTCCATGTGGAATAAAATGGCACCTACTGACAATCATCAACACTTGCTGAATGTTTGTGGAGAACAAACAGTGGATGTGAGCACAGTGAGGTGGTGGGTGGTACGTTTCAGCAATGGTGACAGCAACATGAATACAAGACATTCTGGTCACATCACGAAATGAAGAGTGTTTCAATCAGCTCATCTGCACCTATTGGCTAATGGTGGTGACTACCTTGAAAAACAGTCCTTCGTAACTGAGGATTTGCTCAATAAAATAGTGTTATTGTGCTCTTTGTACCTGTCACAGTTCCCATGGAAATAAATAGCAACCTATGATATTTTAGCTGTAATCGACATCATTACAGAAATGTATACACTATCAAAGCCCAGCACATTTCAGAATTGTATAAAGACCAGCTTTTCCCACTCCACAGCCCTGTATTCACAGTTTAAAGCTTGCAGCCAGTGGAATAGAATTTCAAATCTGATTATGTCAGGACTGAAACTGAAACATTACATTTTCCCGGAAATATACCTTCTTGATTCCTTGATATTTGTTGATACGGTTAAAGCAAGCTAACAAAAAACTCACCAGCCTTGTATTCAAGTACCCCAATCAAGAGAATGAACAGCTAAAGCATCATCTTGACTTTGCCTAGTATTTTCACCTCAAAAATTTGGATGCCTGAAACGACCAAAATAAAGCAACTTGCTTACTGTAGGCTCCCCTAAAGGTGAACAGGAGTCCAACTTGGAGCTCTGACAGGAGATATGTGTCAATTTACTGCTGTCAGTTTCTGAACTACACTTTTGTTTTTCATCTCAGAAAAAGGTGAAGACTAAAAGCAGACCCTGCCACAGAACTTACAATAAGCCTCTTAACTAATTCCAGGCGTGCAGACTTGTGTAGGCAATACATTTCTTCTGGGACCACAGAGCTGTGAGCGGAAGGGCAAGGAGGGGACACCTGCCATCCTCCCCAGCTAGGGCTGCCAAGCATCAACCACAAAATCATCATTTTTCCATATAAGGCTTAGTGACTCACAGCCAAAGCAGTACGATGTAATGGTATTCCTTTGCTGAAGGTGGAGAGGAAAGAAGGAAGGACAAACACATTTCAGAGAAGACTTGTGTTAAGCAGGAACAGAGTTACACATCATACAAACTGTACTTGCGGTGGAAAGGAAGCAAAAAGTAAAAACAAGCACTCACAATGTATTTTCATTATTCCTCAGCTTGCCACTTTATCTTCAAAGAAGTAAATATTTTCCTGAAGAGACTGATGCCTAAAAAACAAATCTTATGCCTTCTTGAACAAGATTGCCAGACTGTTACCATCATCTACATGTAAATCAAATTAGAGGGAATCTCCCCAAATGTAAAACAAATCCTTAAGAGAAGTAATTAAAAAAATGGTAGCCAGTATGACCAAAATATCCCAAACAAACATGTTTTTGATAAAGGCACCAGTATTCCACAAATGTGCGTGAAATCCATCATGTCTGATCACATGTTCCTGCATACAGTGATAATGATCCTGACTCTAATAAAAAACCCAACCAAACAAACCATACGAACCAACCAGAAAAATTTAACCTTTTTAGTATTGTTCAGGACTTCTGTAAAACTCAGCAAATCAACAGCGGGAAATCTGGAACTGGGAACTGCCATGCAATTAACCTAGTACAAATACTCCAGGCTGTTGAGATTGCAATCGCGTTCATTTATATGACAAATTATTTGTGGAGAAAATTGGAAGGGCACTAGAAGACAATTAAATATACTTTTATAAATATGTATCAACAAAAAAAAAAAAAAAAAAAAAGAGAGAGAGAGAATATGGAGAATCATCATCATTTAAAGGATACGAGGGGAAATGTAGTGATGAAAGATGAGGAAAAGGTTGACGTACTTAATGTCTTTTTTACCTCAGTGTTTATTAGTAAGGCCAATTGTTCTTAGGATACCTGGCCTCTGAGTTGTAAGACAGAAGAGAGCTGAAGCCCCTGTAATCCAACAGGAAACTGCAAGTGACCTCCTCCAATGTTCCTAAGTCTATGGGTCTGCGCAGGATTCATCCAAAGGTACAGAAGGATTCAGCAGAATTGCCGATGACGCCACTTCAATAATTTAGCAGCAGCCTTGGCTAACCAGAGAGGTCCCAGATGACAGGAGGTTAGCAAACATGACTCTAATCCAATGTTAGGGAGGAGTATCCAAGGAACTACAGGCCTGTTAGTCTGACCTTAGTACCTGGGAAGATCACGGAGCAGACCATTTTGAATGTCACTGTAAGGCACATATGGGACAATCAAACGATCAGATGCAGTCAGCATGGGTTTATAAATGGCAGGTCCCACCTGACTAATCTGATCTCCCACTGTGACAAGATGACCTGTTTAGTAAATGAGGAAAGGATTTGGATGTTGTTTATCCATTTTGTAAATCATTTCATTCCATCTCCCACACTATTCTCCTGGAGAAGCTGGCTTCTCATGGCTTGGACAGATGTACAGCTCACTGGGTGGCCAGGCTGAAAGAGTCACAGTGAATGGAATTCAGTCCAGTTGGCAGTGCATCACCATGATTGTGGTGTTCCCCTGAGCTCTGTATCGAGGCCAGTCCTGCTTAACATTTTTATGAATGATCTGGATGAGGAGATCGAGTGAACCTCTATTAAGTTAATTTTGATTGAACATTAAAAAGAATTTCCTTGTGGACAAGTGGTCAGAGGTAGGGGCTTTCCAGGGAAGTGGTGGAGTCCCCATCCTTGGAAGCATTTAAGAGACATATGGATGTGGCTCTAAGGTGTGCAGCTTAGTGACACGACTTGGCTAGGCTGATGGTTGGATTTAATGATCTTGAAGGTCTTTTTCATCTTAAACGATTTTATTGTTATTTCCATTATTCTGCTCCTGTATTCTCAAAGTAAGACTGAAATATGAAGTAAAAGATTAGCTCTGACAATCCCCAGAGAACATGCATTCTGCCTGAATGTTTACACTATTTCCATGTTAACTTCCCATATATCACCAGTTAGACTAGTTATAAACTGGTCTAGACCACACTATCTGGGAGGCAAGCAGCAGACTTTCCCTTCATTCTCATACTGCAACTAAATCACTTCATATATTAACTTGATATTTAGGACCAACTGTAATCAAAAGCAGATGTATGTTTTTGATTACATTACTTCTTAGGGGTGGTATAATTTCATCGAGATAACATTACATTTACATTAACTGAATGAGTCAACAATTGAGCGTTTTATTCAAATGCACAAAATACCTAACACCTGCTCATAGTGAAGATGCTATTACCAGAAATGTGTATTTCTAAAAATACACAATTTCAGAACTGACTGGGTAGATATACAGGTAAAAAAATGGGAGTATAGGAAATGGAGAGTTAAAAAAAGCCTTGTAGGCAACCATGTTCCTAAAAGGCAAAGTGAGAATAGTCAAAACTCAGCGAAGTTACACAGTGAACAGTACAACAAGTAAGAATTTGTTCAAACCTATGGGCAGAAAAAAAAAAAAAAAAGAGCCACTATGCCCAGAAAATGGTCTACAATCTTAAGATAGTTGAAGACTATACCAATACAGTTGAATCCTTCTCATAGCTTTGCAACAATGAAGATGACATTGACCACACATGAACAAAGCTAGGCATCAGGAAAGGTAGCACATGTGGAAAAATAAAACTCAAGGAATGTTATACATTCACATCAGCCAAGGTATGGTGTTAATAAAAGAACATAGGGTTTTAACCTGCTAATGAGTATATTGAGACTAGAATTTTGAAGAAATTATATAACTGGTTGATTAGTGAGGCTCTGGAAAATTTTCCATAGAGAAGATAAGGGGCAGTAAACATAAATATATTTAAGATGGAGACAGAATAAATTTCAGATGGGATTATGTAACATGACTGCTTGCAATAGGAGAGGCTATGCTCAGTAACCCAGAAAATCAAGTCTAACCCCAAAGACAACCTGAAAGAACCAAGCAGTGCCAACTCGTGATTTTGTCACAAGCATGGAATTTTTCTTCAAGTCCCCATTACTGAAGCTGGGGGAAGAATCTGTTTTGAATTTAAAGAGAGAATAAATAAAGTGTTAGTCTAGCGATTGAGGAGAAAAACTTTTAAAATATGAACTCAGCAAGCTCAAAAACCAGAAAGCAAATAAAAAGAACAAAACATCTGTTACTTCTTAAAATCTCATGGTTTCTAAGCCACTGGGGGCAAAGAGAGGCTGATTCATGATTTCTAAATGCTGAGGCTGACAATTCAAAGAAGCGGAGTAAAGTGTGAAGGAGTCCAAAACTCAACATACAAGAGCGCTAGAATGCCTAAAAATGGAAGAGGATAGATGTCTAATTCAAACATTGAACTTTCAAATGAGACTTCTTGAACTTCTTTGTTGTTGCTGCTGCTGCTTTGGAGCAGCAAGCAGCTATGAGCTTCAACCACAACCCTCTGGTTGCTCATGATCTCTTTGTCATCCTGGCCAGAATGCTTTCTGTTTTTCAGCTGCACTGAGGTCTTCTCCCTTGGTTTTGTATCACTGCCAGCCACAATTCCTTCTCCTCTAAAAGCTGGCTGATTCTGAGCAAAATTCAGTGGACTTACTGAGAAAAAACTTGTAAAGCCAGACTCATAAACGAAGAAAACCACGGACTCAATCCTGTCAGTAATGGACTCATAGAACTATAACCAGTTTAATGCACTTTTCAGATATAGGATTGCTTCTTCATCTCTGCTTTAAAGTGACAACATGGCTCTCAAATAGTATCCACTCATCTTCACTCTGCATATCTGCACTCAAATGATACCAATGCACTGCAGCAATATTAAAAATAACGATTTGTTACAATTCCAAAATTAATTTTTATTTATTATTCCAAACAGACTCCTGGGAGCTATTGTTCAGTCTCTGAGGCAGAATCAAACACAAGGATTTGGTAGTGGTAATGAGGATCAGTCAGATTTTTCTTTTGTTTTTCAAGGAGTGGGCAGACACAGGTTTCAAGCATCAGTGTGGGGTCACTGAAGAACTCCCTCTCCCATTTGCTGACCCTCCTGCAGTACTTCTGCAGCTACTTTGGCTGTTTAGTCTCATCCCTTCAGCCTTTCCTGATATCACTTCCAGAATTAACTGCTCTGTCTCTTGATACCTCTCATCTGCTAACTTTGACCTGACATATTAGAGAAGCAGGAACCTCTTCATAGGTTAGAAGATCAGGGCACAGTAAGAGCTTACCATCTCTTG
Source organism: Odontophorus gujanensis (assembly GCA_013399175.1). Lineage (NCBI taxonomy): Eukaryota > Metazoa > Chordata > Aves > Galliformes > Odontophoridae > Odontophorus > Odontophorus gujanensis. Next base: position 652,932 of record VXAB01013512.1, read on the forward strand.
TAACTGCCTAAACAAATGGCACCTACAGAAATATATAATTACAAATAATAATAATAAAAATAAAAATGTAAAAAACACCTGTACAATCTGCCATGCTATCAGTAGTAAACTCTGGATTATTTACAGAGTGGAATTGCACTGACAGGTGAATAGGTTTTGAAGGGTCAATCAAACCTCCAAACCTCTCATTCTCTTCTGACAAACAATTGTGTTTCATTCTGGATCTCATGCAATACAGGTATTATACAGTAGGTTTTGCATACAAATCAGATTTGACGAATTTGAAGGCATTCTGGACTTGTATGACATTGGGTAGGTATCCCCCCTGTTACTATCCAATGAGAATTGTCTAAATAAAAAGAGTACAAAGGATGCTGACACCAAGCATAGGAACATACTCTTGTTCCTATGTTCTTGAAGTTTTAGAAAGGTATTTCAGATAGCTTTGATAATATAAAAGAGCACTGGAAAATTCCCTTACAAATTAGGCTGCAAAAAGGTAATACTTAAGTGTGTCAGTAGTAAAACAGTAACCTATTGCTTTATGCTTGTTTTCTTTTTTGAAGGTGCCAAACTTTTCCACTCTCATCCCACCGTATGGCAATAACAAATAATGGCCTCTAAATCCCTTCACAAATACAGCTCACTCAGACTTTGGTCTTCTCTATCCCAACACCAAACACACTTCATATCAAATTAAAGTTTAAGTAGAAAATACATTTGTGACCTCTGGACTTCGGGAGAAGAGCTCATGGTTTCAACTGAAACATTTCCAACAGGAAGGTAGTGAGAACATAGATGAGCATCTAAAACTTTCCTAGCTCCTTCTGCCGGGTTGGTTTGGGACCTTCCAGTACCCGAAGGAAGCCTACGGGAAAGCTGTGGAGGAACACTTTATGAGGGCATGCAGTGACACGACAAAGAGAAATGGCTTTAAACTGGATGAGTATAAATTTAGACTAGGTATTAGGAAAAAAATCTTTACTGTGAGGCTGGTGAGACACTGGAACAGGTTACCCAGGGGGTTCATGAATGCCCCCTTCCTTGGAAGCATTCAAGGCCAGGCTGGATGGGGCTTTGAGAAACCTGGTCTAGAAGGAGGTACCCCTGCCTACAGCAAGGGTTGGAATTAGAGGATCTTACAGGTCCCTTCCAATCCAAACCATTCTGATTCTATGATGTATATATTTGTTTTAACCTTCCAGTTCCCCTCTGTATTTTAGAGAATAATAATAAAAGTAGAAAATGTGGTTATTTTTAAAATTCTTGTTAGCTGCTATTTGCTGCATACTGCTTGTGAATGAGTGAAAGAAGGCTGTTAGCACAACATTCTAAGCCATCAGCTTAGACCACCACCCTAAAGCACTGCCACTGCTATAGCAGAATTGCTGCTTTGTACCTTGGAAGCAGTTGTTGTCCTTGAATTCGCATGAAAAGGTTAAATATTTTAGTGGTTAAAAAAAAAACAACAACAACAACAAAAAACCCCCAAAAACTCAAAACCCAATCAAAAACTGTCCTGTGAGTAACAGTTTTCTATTATCCCAAGGGTCATGATTTTGTTTATAAATTACTCAGAAATAACTTTTCCATAACATAAACTCGTACTTGAGCACATTCTACAGCTGCATTAGCTTGTTATGCCTGCAGTCCAGAAGATGAGAATTCAAATCTATTTCCCTACTTTTAAACATTGTTTCTGAATGCACTGTTGGAAGAAAACTGCACAAGCGTAATACTGCCCGTCCTCTTTCCAATCTGAAAAGTGAACTACAATATAGCTAGCAGAAGAAAAATGTGCTAATGCCTGCAAGAAGTCCTTAATCTATAATTAATGTCGACAACCTTTAAAGTCTGTAATCCTTGCATCTCACATTCATATTTTAAAGGTACAACAATTATGAGTTATGCTGGGTATGTAGACAATTTAAAAATTAATGGAATAGTACAACACTTAACAGATAGAAAAATAAACAGCAATATTTTCTGTCAGTTTGGAACTTATTTTTTCTTTAAAATTAGAAAAAATGGTTGAGCCATTTGTTAAAATTTATCATCTCTAATCTCTACTTTGTTTGCTTATCTACATCCATCAATATCTACATCCATCAATATCCAGTAATGCATTGATTTGTCATGTATTTTTAATATGTACTTTTAATATGTACTCAGAAATGACTTTCTGAGTCATAACCACTTACTTTAGAAAGATGCATACACATTTAAAAAGTAGTCAGTTAAGTGCATTTTAAGAAATATTCATCACTGACTACTCTTTCTGCAACTAGAGCCTACAGGTCACAATTCCATTACGTCGGTTCTCATGCTTTCTCCATGTCACTGTCTTCTTACTGAACTCTGTTTTCTTGAAAATTACACTTCATGAAAAATCTTTAGAAGCAGCCCACCCCAAAAGTTGTTCCATAAAACATTTTTTTTTGTCTCCATATTGATATGCATGCTTTTATTGAAGGCACTCACATTTACTGCCTATGCTTACAGGTCCTAAAGTTTACACAACTGTTCTATCACAGAGCCTAGGACTCCTCTACCATTATTTATGAGGAAGTCTGCATTTCAGCTGTTAAGGAGAGAGATACTCAAAATTACAGTTACATACAGCTTCCTCACTGGATTAAGACAAAGAAAAGGAAAAACTCTTTATTACAGTAGAAGAAGTATCAACATTGTTTTAGCATTTCTTTTTGAACCAGCAGCTACTGGAAAAATTAACAGGATACAGCAAACAATATAGCTAGCAGTAGCTAGCTTTTTGCCTTTACAATTGATCGACAAAACTCTGAAGATGGCAAATCTAAGTAGGCACTACTACTGAAGAAGACTGGAGACAGATTGAAAGAGTTAAACACTACACTTTCAATTTGGATTCAGTTTGGATGCAGTGATTCTTCTGAGCAAAAGCGGAATTGGCAGATGTATGTTGCAAAGACTACAAATGCTCCTAGATTTATTCTGATAATTTATCTTAAGTAGTCAACGACGGAAAAACTTGCTACATGCCATAGGAGAAGTAAATAGTGCAAACTACAGTTGGGCTGGTCAAACATTTTCCATGATTAAGCACAACTTTTAGTTACTTTCAATTTTTTGCTACACCGTATTCCACATCAAGAAGATGTTCTTACTAAAGTTTCATACACATTACTTGAGGCAAACCACTGAATAGGAGAATAGCAAAACACTGTTTCCTCACTGCAAGGTTTTGTGTGTACTTCTTTGCAAACGTTCAGCTGACATTATGCTACTAAGAAGAGGCTAAAAGTCTAGACAAGGTACAGTCTAAAGTCATTACTATTCCAGAAAGAAGCGTTGAAAAAGTCCAGTTCATGGCATAATAAATCTGTATCAGTGCCCAGAACATGCCTTCAGCCGTGTTTGAATTTAGAAAAGGAAAGAGTCTTTTAGACATTTTAATCTCATTATTTAAGATTATTTTTAATTAATCCCCCTTGTGAAAGCTTGATCCCAGTGAACCAAAGTGCTTCTCAATAAAAGGGTTAACAGAAACACGCATGCACTCCCTATCACCAGATAACATCCAAAAGAATGACTGAGATCTTCAGACAGTGAACAGAGAAAAAATGATTATCATATGATCATTTTCCCTTTGAGTCCAATATTGTCTTCTGGAAGGACTTAATGATTTCAGTATCCTATAGTCTGAAACTAATGTATGATTTAGCTTTGTGACTATGGAATCTGCTGCAGCATCAGATATTTTGGTAGTAGAAAGGAGCACATACTGAAATTATTTTGAAGCTGTCATTTGCATATACCCAGGCAAGCATGCAAAATCAAACTGAGATATTGTTCAAAATCCCCTAGGAGATCCCCGCATTACAAACTCTCTCTCCTCCAGCGACGACACTGCTGTATCCCATTAAAAGTCACTTCAGTCACAGGGAAGCTTACATTAGTAATTCCCCAAAGGGACTGCGGCTTGCTGGTTTACCATCTCTTGAATACCCAGGGGAGCTACACTGGGATGCCAGGCACCTGAACACCGCACACCTGCAGCAAAACAGAAGGTCCTTGCATTTTGACAGTTGCCCTGAAATCACCCCTAACAACAGGAAAAGGCCAGAGTTGAAATTTTTCTTACACAACCTCAACCCGAAGAACATAGTGACAATAGGTTCTTTAGCAGGAGGATGACCAACATTGATTTTACCTGTACTGCAGAATCAAGAGATGTTGCTATACTGGTATCTCCCAGGCCTGAAGGCACTGCCCCTACCAGCTTTGGCTTGCCCAAAGTCCTGGGGTTGGCCTGCACATTCTATCAAATGAGCCTTCCTGCATGTTCACCTTCATTCAAAACTTCCCAAATCTTCAGTTCATCAGAAGGACAGTGAGAACATTAACTAGAATGCTCTTTTCCTGATAGATTACATTCTGCCCTCAATGAACTTGCAGAAATGTTAATGCTCTTTGGGTGGGATTAAACAGTCTGGTCTCTTCTGAGGTACACAGAACAAGAGAGAGACTGCCCAGTGCTTTACTGAGTAAGAAGCAGCAATCTGTCAGGAGGAGCTGGCCTCCCTCTCCAAGCCATACTTTTTACACAGAGGTAAAACCATCTCTCTTCTGCTTCACAAAGCTTCATTTGGTCAGTGGCAAGACCTTCACTGGAAGAGATCTTTACAAGATGCCTTTCCTGGGGTCATATTTTCCCCATTGCTCTGTGTACCTTCTCTTTTCTTATCCCAGTGTGCAAATGTCCCCCCCACTTCACTATACAACTTTCTGACCTGACTTCTCCCCAGATAGGTTTTGGTCAAGTTTATCAGTCTAAAGAGAGATTTTTATGGAGGCCAGAAAAGTAATTGCAAGTACTTAAGCATAGACTTTGGGTGTATTCGATACACTCCTTCCACAGTACAGCATCGTGATTTTTATCATACAAAGACAACTGCATACTCAGTTGTGAAAATATGTAATGTTTCTGGAGCCCTGCAGAAATGCAAATGTATTTTCCTATAAAGTCCTGCTCTTAACAGAGTTCACAAGTCATCTTTTCTCTCTTCTCTACCCTTCCAAAAAAGGGAACAAAAAAGAAAAGAAATGTGCAAAATCTTTATCAACGCAAACTTGGCTAACAGGGACTGCAAACTGCTAATGAATTGCAGGGCTACGCCTTCTTTTCTTGCAGAGCAACCACAAGCAGCCTAGTATTTGTCTGCACATCTATTAATTCATCAAGAAAGCTGCAGCATGTGAAAAACAATATTCCTGTGTTAAACAGCTTTGTCCTCCCTTTTCTGCAATTACAAGAAGGAGGGAAACTGGCACAGAGCCACATTTTACAATTATTTGGGCACCAAGCCCTTAAATTTGCACTAGTGAGCTTTGTGATGTTCAGAACTGCCTCCAATGAAGCAACACTCCCAGCTGTGTCTTGCTCCTCTGACCTCACAGGAAGCCCAGCTGATGTGCTGGGGTAAAATTGTTCACACTTCATTATCATGGGTTTATTTTCCTTTCTCTTTTAAGCATTCATAGGAATCCACAATGCCAAGGACAGAATTGGGCACAACGAGAACCACCACATATTAATCTTAACCAGTATCAAGTTGATCACTAATGCTAAATAAAACATAATGAATGATATAACCTTATTCCTCATTCAACTGCCAAGAGAAAATATGTCTACTGTTAAATATCTCACTAAGATAGAATCATGGAATCATTAAGGTTGGAAAAGACCACTAAGATCATCTAGCCCAACTGTCAACCCATAACCACCATGCTCACTAACCACGTCCTCAGTGCCATATCCACGGGTTTCTTGAGCACCTTCAGGGACAGTGACTCCACCACTTTGCTGGACAGCCTCACCACTCTTTGTGAGAAGGAATTATTCCCAAAATCCAATCTGAACTTCCCTGGTGCATCCTCAGGTCATTATCTCTCATCCTATTGCTAGTTACCTGGAAGAAGAGACCAATCCTCACCTTGCTACAATCTCCACTTGGATAGGGCGCCATGCTATTCAAGTAGAAATTAGAACATTTCTGAGTCTGGAGTATGCTAATCTTTTCTTTCCCCTAAAAGTACTCAGGACTGTGAATGGTCAACTAAAAGACAGACAAATATTTAACATAAATTTTGTGAGTCATATATTGGGAACACTGAAATCTTGCCTTCCTTTTCCTATGGAAAAAGTAGCAACATGTTCCATATTCACTTGACCTTAGTTCCCTGTAATATGAAAAATAAAAAAGAATTCTGATGTATCAAATGCAAGATTGAGACTTCACACATACTCAGAATAACCACTTTTTTCTCCATGTCTCGGGAGGAAAAACACCAAAATGTTCTGTTTCTTGACTTTAGGTGCATATTACCAAACATCTCTACTGCTGGCACTCCGGTTCTCCCCTTTCTACCTCACCATCTGGCTTCATCACAGCTTCACAGGAAAGCCTTCATCCACATTCCCTGTCAGAGACTGGGAAGAGAGATGCAAACACAATGAAATTCTCCTTCATTACAGTTTAAAGAGATTGTTTATGGAGATATTTTGAAACCTACACAATAACAGCCAGATTAAAGTAAGAATGAAGGAGCAATTTAAAAAGAGTATTTCTAGCAAATCAAGATCTATGCATTCTACAAAGTGAAACAGACAAGGCTCTCTCAGGTAAGCGCCAGGGACAAAAAGCAAAGTACATATCTTACATCTGCAGAAAACACTTCCTCTCTCTGCGCTTTGATCAGTCTATAGGCTCTCCCTGCATCCTAGCATCCCCCCTGCCCCTCAACCAGGTCATTCAGGGTCAGTTGCCAAACCCAGTTACACTTCTCTAATCCAGGGCAGCCACTTCCACTCTCCAGATCACATTTCTCTGGGCACATACACCCACTAAATGTGCAAAACAGTCGACAAATACTCTGGCACCCACTGTTTTTCTTTCTGCTGAGTTGTACACTATTGTTTCCAAACAGGTCAATCAACTTTCTCCCCAGACCCAAGCCCTACATATTCTCTTCACCTGTAACAGCAGAGAGAAAGATCCGGGTCTTCTGCCCCACCCCAAACCTCTGCATCCCCCTTTAGAAAAGTACTGTAAGGTCTTCCCTTTCCACCTCTGTTGCCTGTCGCATATCCTGGCAATTAAACACCTGGCACCGCAACCAGTGTGCAGGAGCTCCAGCTCAAGGACAACTTAGACTTCTTGCAACAGCAAATTAGCAGAGATCAAAAGAGATGATAAAGAACTTAACTTTGCCACGATGGCACTGGTTCACTAAAGCTCTTAAGAGGTTACTGAATAATTTATTGAAGAACGAAAAAAAAGAAATCCCTTTACATTTGAAGGTGGTGAATAGTCTCATTTCCAGCGCTGTTAATGCAACACCCTTCATCAGGGGTGCATTCTTTTTCCTTCCTGGTTTTACTACGTATATATCCTCTTTAACTTCTGTAACATATTTCTGGATGGCTTCACATTCTCTTCTGCCTCCTTCCTCCTATGCTGCCTCTTCTTCTCACTGGTGAATCTCTGATATCTCTCTTAATTTTAAGCACTACTTAATGATTTTCCTGGAACTATAGAATCTGGAATCACGTGCACAATACACTGACATTTCATTCAAAATAAGAACAAATCTTAGAGTCTAGAGTTTCATATGGAAGATTAAAAATGCTGATTGATATGCAACCTAAAAATCTCTGAAAAGAGAGACTTTTTTCCTTTTTAAGTGTCTAAACCTTAGTGTTTGGGACTGGCAACATCCTGTCCTTGACAGGGACCCTACCTCATGCCATCTGCTCAGAGGTTTCTCTTCTCCAGTGCTCAACCACCCCGCAGGTTCTCTGAAGAAGGAAAGGTCACTCCCCCCACACTTGCTCTCACTCACACTAGACCTGCCTTTTGAAAGGAATAAGAGTAGTAAGGTGTGATCTGCTGGGCTCTTTCCTACACGAACTTCCCCCAGCAACTTATTTTATTGGTCTTCAACTGTAATCAGATGTTTCTCTATGCTACTTTGGGTAGGATCTTACATTTCAGAATAGGTAACAAGAAATGATGACACGGCAAAGTAGAAGATAATTATTACCCCAGTCCTTTTCAAACCCTGGTTTAATTTGGATGCTTTCAAACATTCCTAGGTTTCTATTCCCCGTATAACATGAGTCAGGTGCAGGTCAGCAGGCTGGGAAAGTCACACAGGAAGGAGATTATTGGTTTTCCTACATTAACTGCACCAGCCCTGAAACTTTGCAGCACGAGTAAATCTGACTCGAGTATCTGGATTAATTTTTTTGTTTGTTTCCTCCAGCACTTGACTGAGATTTATGCACAGGCTGATGACACCTATTTGTTAGACTCAGACTTTGACTGACTCCATAGATAGGAGCAGGATTCCAGCAGTCCAGGAGCTGCACAGCATGGCTGAGGCACGACAGCAGTACTGTGGACTGCACGTCCTTCAGCTCCAGCACACAGATTATACTGCAGCCATTTTAATATCTTGATTTCAAAAAAGGAATTTAAAAAACACAAGTACTGGACGTGCACAATGGTTTATCATATATAATATCCCAAACAATATACTGCATAATATAATACTACAAATCACCATCAACGATAATGGCAAAGCTCCTGTACTAGGTCACTGGGTATACACTGATTTCTATCCAATAAAGGAGAAGTTGTTAAATAGCCAGGCTAAAATAAAAATGGGAAGCCTAAACAACACATCATAAAATAAACAGTTACCAAGTCAAACAGTCACTGAGAAGAAAAGGCTGGGAGGGGAAGGTAGCAGGGCTTGTTCTCTCTTAAAAAAAAAAACAAAAAAAAAACAAGTAAAGAAAAAGAAACTGCTTAGAAAACTGACACCTACATGCAAACGCTGCTTCAAAGCTTTAGCACAATCTCACAGGGCAGAACAATAGAAGCGCTGTACTCATAAGCAGCTCAATCTGTTCCAGTCAGGAAGAGGGTGCCCTCGCCTTTTACAGCAAACGTATTGCTCCCTGATGCTTGGGTCTGGGAAATTTGGCTCAAGCTCTTGAAAATTCATAATCTTCAAAGCAGGACGACATGCAGCAAGTGGGTACTCCAGTGACAGAGGCTGCAGTTAATGGCTGATCCTTTTAGCAGCGTTTGCCTACCCTGGTCTTGCTCAGTTCCCACAGCATTCAGGCTGAGAAAGAGGCAGAGCTGCAGTTAGAGATAAGGTTGTACTGCAAAGCACCCCTTGTTCCTCCAAAGTCCTTACAGCACTTGTGAGCAAGCAAAGGGTAATTGTGTGCAACAGGAGGTAATCTTTATCTTGCTAAGAAGGAGGAAAGCACGGATTTAGCATGAGAGCTGTCTGCTCATTAAAGAAAAAATCATCTGTCCGCTGTCAGGCCTACTAAAAAACTCTTCAATTAGGCTGTTTACAGAGGGTTGGCTTACACTGCTCAGGGAGCTGGCCTACGTTACAGCTACATCAGGATCTAAGTTGCTGTTCTCCCTGGGTTACTCTGAGGAGGTGTGACCTAAATAAGAGTTTATCAGGTGGATCAGGGCTTTAAATACCACTCCATATCTGGGCTCATTTCAGTAACAGAAGGTAAAAATATCCAGTGTTCTGTGAAAACCAATTTCTCTCTGGTGGAAAAAGCTCTGAGAAGGTTGCAGAAGTGCACACTGCCACATATCCATCCCTGAAGAGCTGTGCTGAGGAGAGGGCAGACAGAGGCATCTTCCTAGCAGAAAGGCATTCAGGATGGCTGCTTTAGTTTGGCATCAATGCAGCATACATGCAAGTTCACCATGTTGTTACTTCAGTCAGAGGGACATTTTATGTTCTCATCCAGACTGATGTTCCATTTGCACATATTCTGTCCACACCCAGAACGATTAACTGCTTGTAGGTAATATACAGGCTTTAATTCCAAACGTGACTTCATCTTTAGGGGAGCACCTGGTGACCTCCTACAGTCTCAAACAAAATGGTAATGTTCCTCCAGTTCTTAAGAGTATGAAAGAAATACAGCAAAGCTATTCCTATTAGTTGTAGCAGTTGTAACAACTATCCTGTTTGCTAGGATCTCCAAATCTAAGAGTACTGTGGTTGAAGTACTCCATAGTATTGGAAATGCAGCCTTCTCTAATTAAACTTATGCAAGTTTTTTTCCACGAGAATAATACAGATATTCTTAGTGCTGTAAAAGAAAAACTTTTAACCCTGTTTCTGCACTGTAGTGTAATGAGAACCAGTGACATTCAGAAGATTTTATGCAAGTTTTGCACCGCTGTACAAGAAAAAAACTGTAACAATTAATTCAGAAGGGTCCATGACTTGCACGTCAAAAAGGAAAAAATTGCTGACAGAACAAGAATGTCACTAAAATCCTTCTCAAATCTAAAACCCTTAGGGGAATAAAAGATGCATGTCAAATAAGCTATTCTAGACGCATACTTCTACGGTCTTGCAGCACAGGTGGAGACTATGGTGTGATACTGTCTACAGTTAAGTGCACCATCAGGGAACAAAAGGAAGTCTTGCCTGTTGCTTACAGAAAGTATAAGTGATCCAAAAATGAAACAATAATAACAACAAAATATTTTCAAAAATCTTCAAATCTCATTCTGAATTTGTCACTGAACTTTAAGCATTCATTTGCTTCTGATTTACACTTATGCTGAGATGCTCCCAGCCTTCTTATCTGAGCAGGAGCAACCAGCTCAGAAGGAAGTGACTCAAGTTTACACGTTACTGAAAACAACAGGTTGGGTTTCTGCTAAATGCCTTGGGCTGCTCAGGACAACTAAGCAAGAAGCATTCTTTCTGTTAGGACACCTGACTCAGCAGAAATTTCCCTAAAGTCACTGACCTGCCAGAACAAATACTGTAACACAAAATGAACACCCATCATGGAGCTGAAAGGATTCTGAGGGTGCTTTACAATGGCAGCTGACCCACAGCCAAGAGGGGTAGGCCTTGATCAGCAGCATGCTGTAGCAGCTGATCCGGCACCATACAGTACTCATGGAGCTTAATGGTGTAGGGAACATATCCCAGGGAGAGCAACTCACAACCCTGTTAGTCTGTGCAGACGCCCACTCAGAGCTCAACTTCAAAGAGCAGCTTGCCTTTCCTTGGAATGGAAAGTTGAGCAACTTCCCTTCAGCCTTATTCATTTGCTGTGACTTTCACCATCAATAACAGCAAGCAGCCATCCACAAAAGCTGGGGGTGGGATTGAGAATAGGAGATGTGTCCTTATTTCTCAGGGGTTAGGACTGTGCTGCTTTTTCCAAGCATCTAGAAAGAGGAGAAGAGCAATCAAAGACTTCTGGTTGTAAATTTTTCTGATAGGAATCTGGATCCACATACATACATACACGTACAGGGTGCGTTACCACCTTAAACACTAATAGGGAATTTGTAGATCAAGATGACCTTCCCTTCTGAGCATAGCTGCACTCTCAGCACCAAAGGCATCTCACGCGATGCCATCTGAACTCAGCTCTTTCTTGGTCTATTCACACAGGCAAGATCAGCTACCAGATAAAACATCAGAGAGATGCATATCATGCGGACTCACTACCCCACCACTTTGACTGAAAATCAGTTCCCTGGGAATGCAACAGTGTAGGAAGCAAGATTTCCTCCTCCCACTGAAATAAGAAGTACCTTATCACTGGTAAACAGCAGCCCCCTGTCAAAAGCTGATCTCTCCTATTTAGCCAGCACAGAAGCCTGTATGGGAAAATGTAAGCAGGCAGTTGGTAGCTCCTAAATGACAAAAAATAGATTACAGCCCAGAAAGTATTTCAAGATTAAGTGATTACTCAGGCATTCCCGAGACGTGTATTTTACCTTCACAGCGAAAGCTGCAAATGGAGGCTGTGAAGCTTAAATGAAAGAAATGAAAACAATTTAGAACAGAAGTCATACAAAAACGTGAGATACAAAATGAAAAGGCATTGACATTTTTTAAGGAGATAAAGATATTGCTGCAAATGCATCATCTAAAGTATAAAGACATCATATTTCAAAAAGTCCTTTCTCTGAGCACAGAAAGAACTGTTATACAGAATCACAGAATCATAGAGTCACCAAGGCTGGAAAAGACCTACAAGATCATCCAGTCCAACCTTCCACCTATTACCAATACTTCTCTCTAAATCATGTCCCTCAACACAACGTCTAAATGTTCCTTGAACATCTCCAGGTTTGGTGACTCCACCACCTCTCTGGGCAGCCCATTCCAGCACCTGACCACTCTCTCAGAGAAGTAGTATTTCCTAAAGTCCAACCTGAATATCCCCTGACTCAACTTGAAGCTATTCTCTCTCATTCTATCACCAGTTACACGAGAGAAGAGGCCAACACCTACCTCACTACAACATCCCTTCAGGTGGTCATAAAAGAACAGTAAGGTCTCCCCAGGCTTCCTCTTCTCCAGACTGAACAATCCCAGTTCCCTCAGTCATCCCTCTTAAGACTTGTGCTCCAGATCCCTCACCAGCTTCACTGCCCTTCTCTGGACATACTCCAGGGCTTCAATGTCTTTCCAGAGTGCGGGCACAAAACTGAACACAGTACTTGAGGTGTAGCCCCAACAGTGCTGAGTACAGAGGTACAATTCCTTCCCTACTCTTGCTGGCAACACTATTTCTGATACAAGCCAGGATGCCTTTAGCTTTGGCCACCTGTGCCAATTTGTACATGATCCATCAAGCAAACACTGAGTCACACAGATTTCTCCAGACTGACTAGGAAAGTAGGTGTTTGTTTGAAGATAATCTGTAAACCAAAAAAAACCAAAAACCATTCAAGTGCATATATTTGATCCCCTGCACATTTAGACAAAATGAAAAAAGAAAAAATAAATAAATCAGAAAGCTGAAAATGCCTTTATTTTCAAAAATCTTAAAAATGTATTGGAATTCTCAAAATAGTTTCAGTGCCCAATAGCGACAACAAATACAAACGTATTTCATAAAAGCAGAGTAGATGATTTTAACAGTTTACCACATATGAACTTCCACAGCATCATGAAAGAATGAGAATATGTGAATCAACTAGATTACCCTTTATGGTACCAGCCAAGAGCTTCTGATTTCTCTTTTTGTCCCACAGAGAATTTTTAGAATTCTAAAAGAAAATGCAGAAGTGTTACCAAAACAGAAATATCAGGGCTATTGACAGAAGTGTAGGCAGATGGAAGAAAATGTCAGGGCCAAGTAAGAAACAACTGTCATGCATTGGGTGCCCTTCTTATCAGCATCTCACTTGAAAAGGCTGATCACATATAATTCAAGAATATCAGAAAAGCATTTCTGGGAGAGGTGGTATGTCTCTTCGTATACACTGCTTCCTTGCCATCTTTTCACATCCAATCTGCCTTCTGTACAAATTAAGCAATGGTTCTGGTTGCTGATCTAGGAAAACCGGTGCAGTTTTTATGTTCAAGTTCTTTTTTTTCTTTGACCAGTAAGACCAGTGATGATAATAATATTTTGTTTTCATTTTGTTTTTCATGGAATTTATAAAGACTCCTCAAAGTCCTTAGCCCTTCAATGAATAAAGTTCACTCACTGAGCCATAGTGATGGAATAAAATAAGAAGCTGCTTAAGAGAACACGAACATGAATTTGCAATCAATGCAACTTGATGAACCTGACACAGGTCAGACTTTGCAGCATTGGACTTGGGGTTTAATTATGCAAATCTACAAAATTCCGAAGGACAAAACTTCAAGCGTCCAAGAGCATCTTACCTATACCCCCCAACCTTACTTCCTAACAAGGAGTCTAGAAAGGGCCAAGTAAAACATCATTGAAAATGAATACAGAAAAGTGGGTCTTATCCAAGATCTGCGTTAACTGGAAGATCAAAAGAAAATACCTCAGTGTAAAACATGGTTTGCAGACTGTCAGAACGCATACTTATGTAATTACTTATCCAGTGTAGTTTAAATATACAGAACAAGCACTTCTCCTAATGAAAAAAAAAAAAAAAAAGTGTTTCACAGTAACTGTATACACAAACTCCTTTGCAAATTCTGAGTTGGAAGGGAGCAGGGAGAGGGAACAAATTCAAATAGAAGTGAAAGAGGCGCTAAAGTCTCCTCTGTTCTCAAAAAAAAAAAAAAAA
>VXAB01013512.1:667071-712379 GCA_013399175.1 Odontophorus gujanensis
AAAAAAAAAAAAAAAAAAAGCAACTGAAGTTTGAAAGGAGAGAAGGGAAAATATTAAAAGATGGTACACCGTGCTGGGAAAAGTTTTAAAATCCCTGCCTGTTAAGGCCAGGCCCTTTGCAGAGGGCAGTGCAGCTCCTCTCTTACAACCATGTGAAGCACTCCTGCTATGAAGAGAATGTTTTCCACATCCCATTCCTGTTCTCACAGGCTCCGGGCAGTTCAGCAAACACTTACCTAATTCAGGTAAATAAAAAATAAATCTGACAATGGGTTCATGCGTTCTTTTTTTGACCAGCAACACCAATTGCCACTGAAGCATTAAAATAGCTGGGCCACCTCTGTGTAACCTTCTGTGTTCTTAAGCAGTAGAGGTCAACTCAAAGAACCTTTCAGTAAGGATGTAAAAACATGTGGGTTCCACAAGCACCACAGGTCGCATGTCCCCACAATCCAAGGTCTCATATCAAAAGCAGGAAAAGCCCTACCTGCATATTCTTTGTGCAGATAGAACTGCTGAAAGCATGCTGTTTTGAGTTTAACATAATCAAGCAGGACAGTATGACAGGGTTACATGCTGTTGAGAGGCACTGTGCCTGCCTCTATAAACCAAACCTACAGTTTGGGGAAATTCAGAGCTGCGGCAGCGTTAAAAATGCCGGCTCTTCCAGGGCACGGCTCAAAGGAGATGAGTTCCCTTGATCCACTGATCCCAGAGAGTGGGATGCAGGAGGTGCCAGCAACCTTTCCTTTCCACTCACCGGATCAGAGGCAGCACGCTGAGCACAAGCAGTCACTGGGACTGCTCTCCCAGTATTATCACCTGGTCATGCACATCTCCATCGGGTTTGCAGGGGAGGAGGCATGCCTGGTGCACAAGTGAACTCCAGCACCACAATTCTCAAACACACATCTCCTCAAGGCCAAAAAATCTTTCTCTCAAATGTAATCACGTGGCTTCCCAGCAGGGAGGAAAGTGCTTTCAAGCTTAAAAAGCTTATCAGTCAAGCTTACTGCTCTGACCTCTGGGATAAAGTCATAACCATGAGCCTGTAGTGCTATATAACTGCAAAGTCCTCTGGAAACGCTTTAAGGAGTACAGAAGGGAGAGAGGTCTTCAGAGATCTCCAGTCAAACATCAGCATGAGAGGGGGAGCATGCAGAATGCTTCATTGTCATTAATCCAGGGAGATCAAAAGTGTGAGAGGGAGACATAATACATATTTAGATGGTGCTTAAAATGTACGCATCAATATCTTGAATCCTCCACCAAGACTGCAAATCAAAAGAGTAATTTACTCAATATTTTTAAGCTCACCAGGCAACTCACAGCACTTGGGGATAGCAGCAATATGAATCACATTCAATCTAATGACCATGTGATGAATGGACTCGCACACTATTATCATTGTGTGCAGCCTTCATCAGGTGTTTGGACAATTTTTAGTGGCAGAGAAATCCAGAAACTAACCTGTGAGTTTTGATTCACAGTTTACTGCTCTATGACTTCCACAGTATTACTAAGGCGTAACTTTCTTCACCTGCTGTAAATTTATAACCACATATTATTCTTTTATTGAGTAATCTTTAGACTTGCTCTAAGCACATTTTGTTTGTGACTGAAAGGGAAGTTAAGCAGCTGAGCTAGCAGAAGATAAGTCAGACCAACTGCATGAACTGATCATTTGGCTGAGCTCAAATGAAAGTTCTGCCTTTCACTTAGAACAATATAAGAGATGGTAAAAATAGCTTGTAAGTGTTCAGCAGAGTAGAAACGATCTAAATGCCAACTACATGAGACTACCTGTACTACCACAGTTATTTTCTGCTGAACAGTGTGTGCATGATTAGTTTTTACTGTTGCAGATAACACTGGCATTGCTCCGACAACAATCACTCAGGGGGCATGGAAATTCAGATCACCAGTACGAACTGCAGGCTGCGTGAGTTGACCTAACACACTAATTTCTACAGAACCTAGGACTGTTCTTGGCTTCTCGTGGCTTAAAAAAATACCTTTACAGATACTCAAAAAAGCACATACCACAGCAATGGCATATTCCAGACTATGAGATGATTTCTATGATGTGACACTTCTGTAACTTTTGTTAGGGAGCTACAGCATGAAATTATCAGTATAAGTAACATAACTGTTGCTATACATACAGACTGCTTGGGCAAAAACGAACTAGTTGGGAGTTTTGTCAGTTTAACACTGATAGCTGCATGACTGAAGTAACAGCAGTCACAGTAGGCAGCAAAACACTGCTGTGGGGGGAAGGACCTAGCATTAAAGTGAGAAGTAAACCAGAAGTCCTCAAGGACTCTTCTTAGAAGAACAAGGAAACAGACAGAACAGCAGCTAGAGGGGAGTAGTGTTTCAAATTTATCAGAAGCCTACAAGAAGAGAAGGAAGATGGCATTTCACCATCATCTTCCAAATAAATCATTCTCTAACATTTTCACTCCATGAAGAAATTACATAAAAAAGAATTGCTGTTTCACAGTATGTTAAGTATGCTTATAGTAGTATTAAAGCTGCTTTGCCAAACACAGTTTATAGAAGGATAGGGAGCCTCAGTGAAACCATTCGATTATTAGATTAAATGATACATGAGTTGAGTGGCATTAAATAGTATGAATAGTATGCTTTTGGGAAGTTCAGCAACATGTTTGAAACGAAGACTTAACTTGCACTTACAGCAATACAGTACTACTTTTAATGAATCAAGTAATTATCAACTCTATAAAAAGAAACGTACCCCTGAGCACTCAACATCAGAAGCACTGCATTCATTTCCAATTAAAGGCCAGAAATTGCAAGATCCTGTGTTGCCTCTGCTCCCATTTGGAGTCAATTGAAATTAATGGTGCTCAACATCTTTCAGGGCCAAACCGAAAGGCAGAAGCACTCATCTGACTTATGTTGCCACTTTGCTTGGAAAATACTGAAACTCCAGAAATGGGAGAAGTGAAAATAATAATGAATTCATGTGCAGGAAAAGTGTTCCATGAGCATATAGATTCCTCCGTGTTTCCAACACAATGATGTAAAGTGAAAATCCTAATGGAAAATGATGGAAATCTTGAAAGCCCTTAAGAAACTAGGATTCTCTGCAAAAGGCCCTCTGTGCCTTACAAATCACATACCTTATTATTGACATGTGTCCCTTATTAATTCCATCTATTACATCCCATATGCTAATTTCTCTCAATTTCTCCTCTTCTCTTTCACTCTTCTTCTTGTAGACAGTGCCAACCTTGCCAAAGTCTGAAATGTCCAATTTTACCACAGTAGCCATAATAAAAGAGTCAGTCATCTATTTTTCATTTCTTATTAGGCTAAAAATCGACACCAGCAAGACAGGACCCTTCCTCTGCTCTCATTCCATATTTTATATCTTACCTGTTTTAACTATGGTTAAAATCAGATTGCAAAGGTTTATTTGTTCTAGGAGTGCTTGGCACACTCTGGCACCAAATAAAAGGTAGCAAAAATGAACGAGTGTATTGTATATCAACTCAGAGTGCAATGCCGTGGAATAATCACTTCTTCAATGACCATAACAAAGTAGGTACATCCAGAGAAAAGTCAAAAGTATCAAAGAAGCAATTCAGTCTCTGTACAAGCTCATGAGACAGCAAAAGGGAAGAGCCAGTGTGGTGCAGGTCAGCAGGTTCTCCATTACACCTTTCAAACCACGGGGAAGAACAAACTGAACGGCAGGAGTTTTATTTTAGAAGACTTTTTCCAACATCAGGCTATGTTATCGTTTCCAAAAGCAAAAGTTCTAGTTTTTCAAAGAGTCAATTTGCCCAAAAGTAATCCCAATAACAGCTGCGAAAAGGGATTTGTCCTGTTTCCACCATTAATATTCCACTCCATCTTTCGAAGACCTCAGCAACGGCAGAAGAACTTGCTCCTCTTGCAGTGTGACAATGAACTGCTAGGTTTGGATTTGTGCTTTAGAAGCTCAGGACTAGCATAAATAAACTCTCAAATTTGTATTTAGCTGCAAAATGAAATTCAGTTGCAAACACAGATTGCAAAATGACCCACACAGAGTCTAAGAATTTCCCACTCCTTGCAGTCTTTCCCTTTACACCAGTGGTTATTGTTGCATGGAGAAGAACAATGATCAAAAAAGTTTACAGAACAAGGCTGTGACATTGGTTATTTCTGTTATTGATAGATTATTTGTCCCTTCTCTTTCATTGTAGTTTAAATGCCAAAATAACTTGGCACTAATGCTGTGATCTTGTACATCAGGTTGCCTGTCAGAGCTAATAGGGAAAAAAAACTTCTCTTCCATTGTGCAAACCTCAGCAAGTTCTCTCTGTTTCTCATAGAACATCTGGAAAGCAACACCATCCAAGAGGATTGCTTGAGGGTAGGAGGGCATGAGAAGAGAATCCCTCTGAATATCTGCGCTATATTTAAACATTAGGTCAAAGCTTAGAGTGAATATCTCTCTGCTGTTAGGAATGCAGTGAACAAGGAGGTGCTAAGCTTTCCACAACATGCCCCTAAGCAATGGCATTACTGCACACTTGCAAAAATGAAAAGCACAGTGCCTCTATCTTCCACTGCAAGGACAGAAAAGGGAAAACTGACAGTGCACTGGAGGAAAAATTAGCTCAATTTTCATTCTGGATAGATCACCTATTTTGCAGGAATGTCTTCTGCAATGACGATTCAAGTGGAACAAGGAAAATGAATTAAGGCTGGAGCAATTCAAAGTTCCAGAGCAAAACATTTCAGTTTGTAATTCAAAATGAAAGCAAATTGAGCATCAGTTGTCACTGAAAGCAATGAGAGTAACATATACTCAATAAGCTTGGGAAAGAGCAACCAGAACATGCTATTATACTCACAATACTGCTCGGGTGCCCAAATCTAGGCAGCCCTCTTTTAAGAATAAACTGGCTTCATTTTCTTAGTGCCACCTGATCTCAACAGGTTATTTGTGCATGATGCTGCTCCCCACTACACCATCACATGCAGCATAAAGGTGCTCCTCTTCGTATTGAGAAGACCATTCTTACAGGAACTATTAATGACAAGCACCCTGCATACAGCAGAATTCAGCCCTCAGAGAATGAGAACAGCAGTTTCTCCAGCTTCCTTTTGTCTCTGTAATTTTCCAGTGTCTCAAACAGTGGTTAATCATCCGTAGCACTGAGGTCAGAGGGTTTAACATGCATGTTCATTAGTAAAGGCAGCATTTCTTGTACGTGCAACAGATAAAGGAAGAATTCCAGCATAAAGCTGACCACTTAAAACTCTATGTTCTATTCTTCTTTTACTAATTTCAACATCAGCAAACAACTATGACAAAACTCTGGTAACATTTTTCATTCAGTGCATGCTAATTATGGCCCTTAGTTATTTTAAAAATTCATTCTCTTCCTGTTTTACAGGACTTTACTTTTACCCAAACTCCTAACATCTGATATCTTCCAAATCAAAAACCCTGCATGCCAGAATGTGCCGAGCGGTGTCGACACTTACTCATCTTCCTATGCTGGAGTTAAACTTGTCTGTTTTTACTGAAAATGGTAAGGGAGGAGAGTGAAAAAGGAGTCAGTTTGCATGCATGCTAGTCCAGGTGGAAAAGATTTACTGGACAGAAAGGTTGGGCCTCATGCTAAATTTTGGGGGCTTAACGCAGGAATTTGTTTTCAAATGAGCTCCACAAGTTTTCTCAGCTTGAAACACGAACTATCATTAAAGACACATCCTGCTGGCTTAGTTCACTTCAACAGTTGGTTGAATAAGCCCTTTCAGCAGTTATAAGATTGCATTTTTCCAATACAAAAAAAAAAAAAGCAGCGTGCTACAAGGTTGTTTTTCCCAATCTCTAGATGCACTGCACACACAGATATTACTTTTCATCATACATCCAGTTATATTGGCACATAAACGTCCATCAATCTTGATTACACTGTACAGGGCTTGTACAATGGTATCTAACTTCTGCTTGTGTATTATAGGTGAACCACATCTTTCAGAGCATTCCTAGATAAGGCAGAGTTGCTTTGTTGTGTGTTTGTTTTCACATTAAGCCTTTTCAATGCTGGATGCTAAACTATTAGAGACATAACTTTCCCTGGAGGAGCAGGGAGAATTTTAATTAAAACCTGCCTTTCTACTCCTTACTCCATTAAAGTATATGCCATTGTTCTGTAAAATCTAGGACCAATCAGTGCCAAAACCTTCCATTTACTTTCTGTATTCATGAAACAATCGAAGATAAGCTACAATTGCTATTCATTATTATTACCGCAATAACAGCAGGCAATTAATAAGGTTGGGCATACCTTGTTCATTCCTAAAAAGCCACAGCATTTGCAAAGAATTACCACATAGGAAACTAAATTACACAATTACCATATTTAGTAATGAAAGTAGCGGAACGAACATATTAAGTCATACATATCTGGATTTCACGCAACTTAGGAGGTCAAGGAAAGGACTCACCTAGACTTAGAAGGTTAATTTGCATTGATAGGGGATGAGTTCAAAACACACTGGTTACTGAGTAATGAGTAAAAAAATTATGAGAATTCCTAAAATGCTGCCAAATTAATGGGTAGGAGCTAAGGAAAAAGCAGTGCAAGATACAGTTATCTGTTATTTCATTATAGTTTTTCTCTACAGTTAACTTCTTCACATGAGAGAGTCCTATGAATGATGGAAGTGAACATACCCTTGAAATCCTCCTTGACAATGTCTTTAAATAACAGCATACAAGAGCAGAAGCATCCCATTTTGCTTCAGAGGTGCTTTTAACTTAGACCTTTGCACAGATAACCTACAACATTTACATCTCAGATGCTGTGCGAAAAATAAGTTTAACTCATTAAATGCTGCCATTGTAAATTCTCAGGGGAGGTGTCAATAAAACACAACCTCTTCCCCATCTCCTCTGGCAACATATAAAAGTTAAACAAAACAAAAATGCATCAGGAATTTAGTGTCAAGCTGTTTGGGAACTTTGTCAATCAGAATAAATCTGAAATGGATGCACTATAGAATCTGCTTGCCCTTGCACTTGGATTTAAGTGCCATTATCACTTTACACAAACGTTTCTTCCACGAACAAACTGCATGGGAGACAGGAGACTGCCAGAGGACTGAAAAATTCATAGCAAGGTGTGATGTGACAATATGCCGATAAGCTTACTGTAGTGTGAGTAGGACAGTTTACCAAATCATTTTCAGATTAAAAAAACCCCACAAACTTAGCTGCCAAGAAAAGTCTCCAAAACCAACATCCGGAAGCAGATTTCAGAGGGACAATCACCAACTGCTTCCAGCCAATATCTCCAACAACAATTTATACTGTTAACCAAATCTCATAAATTCGATTACTTGTACAGAGTTATGGGTTCTTTTCTGGGTTTTTTTGGTAGGGCGTTCTTCTTAAAAAGTGCTGGATTTTTACTTAGTTTGCTTCTCCAGTTTATCTTCTCTTTAATGCTGAAAGTCTTACAAAAGAAGGATGTTAGAAAGGACATACACACGGAAGAATACCACCAAGGAGGCTTCAGCTGCCAATCCCCTTCAGCTGCTAAGCTTTTACCTTAGCACTTTCTTCTATTTCTCCTTTGCATGGTGAGCAGATGGATTCACACTTTGGTATCTAGTGGTATCACAAATCACTGAATTTCAGCATGACTAAAGTCTTGGAAGCAAGAAACCAATTAATTATTTTAGGCTTGCAGAAGCCAGACAACCCAGAGGAGTTCTGCCAAGCAAAGATGGAATACAATTTATGGATGTAATTGTGAACTACTGCTAAAGTGACACTGGTTGGATAAGGCCTGGTTCATTTCAGAGTGATGGGAACAGGTTTCTAACAAGTGTAATGAGAAATTGTGATGGATTGCTGGAATAACATCAACTTCTTTCTGCAGGTGTCTCAAATCCTCATTACTACCTCTGATCTTGATGTTGAGTAATCCCTGTGCAAAATTTCACGTAGGTCCACCTGCTGCTTACAGTTCAGCTGCATGCCAGCACTTTCTCTCCTGCACTGCAGAATGATGCTTCACACTTTGTTTCCTCTTTTACCACAACCCAAACATCACTTCAAGCCTTGTCTGCTAGACAACCTTGTTTTTCACAGTGAGCTTTTCCTTCTTCCCCACTTACTGCAGCTCTCCTCCAAAATCTTTGCAAATTAACCAGCGTTCCTTAATACTGAGTATCAAAACCATCCACAACACTCCAGCTGTAGCTCTCTAAAATGTAATGCAGATGTGATGCAGCCTGGCAGACATGCCTAGCATTTTCCTGCTGATGGAGGTGGCTGATGCTGGTGGCAGTCTCCTGCTGAAGGAAGACGTCATGATGGAAGAATCATACTTGCAGCTTCTGTTTGTCTATCAGCCATGATTTTGCATCACATCTTGTGGACTTTTGGTTATGTGTTGACTGTACTGGTGAGGGTAACTGAGCACAGAACAAATACAGCAGTAACAAGCCTACAGAAAAACCATGAGCAGTTTTTTCCAACTATTTTCCTGAATTTTATTACTACTAAGATTGACTACGTAAACAGACTTTCACACTGGTCAGTGAACTGCCATTTCTCTCTCTCCTCCTTCATCCATTTAAAAGACATTTAGCAGCTCAAGCACAGCAGCAGACATCTGTGGAATGAGACTGGAGGTTGCTGAGAAACATCAGTCCAACCACCCTGTGTTTTCCGTGCGACAGTTGGGATGACTGACCAGCTGGCAGATAAAGCTGAAGATAAAAGCAGATTGATGATTTACAGGTTCCCAAACTCAAACCTGATAAGAGTCCATAATGATTAACAGCCTGCTGTTGAACACAACTGCAGCACTCTTCAGGCTGTGAGGGCTCACAACCTGCTTCAGCGGCAGATCAGAGCTGCCCACAACATTCATCATGCTGAGCTTACAGCATCTTGTGCAGAGGCAGGAAATACAAGTTTTCCCTCAAAGGAACTGAGTAATGACAATTCACTTCTACTGCTTCTGCTGTTATCGTTCCTGGTAATCAATTTGCTAAAATCAAGGACCTAAACAGGATGTTTTTCTCTCTTCCGTAATTTCTTTTCCGTTGTCTATTAGCTTGCCCTTTCCTAAAGCCTGGAAATGCAGAAGGCTGTTCCAAAGAAAAACTGAGCAGGCTGAGCAGTGGTTTTAATATTTAATTATATTATTAGTAAACAAAAAGGCCAGTGAACTCTTGTTTATACCATTCATACTTTGTTCTGTGAGAAAGGATCTTTCTCAGGTTGCTTCTATGTCTTCCCAACAGGTGACTGAACTGATATTTACAGCAAATGTGCTGTAGACTAAAATTCACACCCAGCCAGATGGCTCCCAACACTACTTAGGCTCATCTGGAGCAGCTTAATGGCATTGCTTCTCAGGAGGAAGGCATCAAAGGAGAAACTTCACCTTTTAAATGTGCAAATTTCATACCTGTCATCAAAACGGCCACTGTAAAAACCTACTCTTAGAAGATAAAGAGCTCCTGAATGTATATGTAGTTTACCCAGAGACAAGATACATGAGCAGTACTGGGATGAAAGAGCTTCACAGTATGTATTACTTACAGGTCTTAATTGATACAATTCAAACAAAAAGTAATGTTAATATTATGGAGGTTTTGTTTGTTTAATAGCACATATCATACAATTTTAAGGCCCTACTGCCCAATTATTCTTCTGCCTGGCAGTTCAGTTCAGGATGACAGCCTAAAAAATCTTTGCATACTACTTGCAATAAAATTACTTGCCTTGAAGCTATGTAAATTCCCCATTTGTCCCTGTGGAAAAATGCCTATAATTTCTGTCCCATAACTCAGCATGTCTACCAGGGCTCTGGCTGGCTCTACAAACTGTCCCCTGAACAATATAAGTGTAGTGTTCAAATGGCTGTGGTAGTGCTCCTGAAGAATGCTAGAACGGATGCCTGCTTTACGTGGAGAAGTTGATGGGGAATAGGTATTGAAAAATAAACTACTTTGGAACTGCTCCATTCTCCCTGCAGACACACTGATCTGAAATAAAAGTCACTTTATGCTGAAAATAATTATTTCCCTCACAAAGCTCAGCGGTAAATCTGGCCTTGAAAGAACTGGCTCTCTTTTCAGCACGTAACACAAAGGACCACAGAATATGAACTTCATGCAAATAACTTGTTCAAGGAAGTCTAAAAGGTTGCTTGCCTTGATAGGTCTGCTTTATATCAGAATGTTAACCCAGAGTGTAATGCGTCTTTTTACGATTAATGAACACCACGCTCCTTTCAGGACTTGATGTGGTGGGCTTCTGAGCAAGAGTTCTAAGTTTTCCCTTTTCTACTTCTTGTAGGAACACAAGCGTGTGGGGTTGAGTCCTCATTTTCTTCTCCTAAGACAGGTAGCTACAGAACAGCTACAGTTTAGAATAGGGCAAGCTTTCAGGAAAAAAAAAAATTCTAAATAGAAACAGTTTACTGGCAACAAATTGCCAAAACTCTTGAAAAAAAAAGAAGAGTAAATGGTGGCTTCCTAAGCACAGTTCGTTCCTTGGGACTCCTGCGAGGTTGCTGAGCAACATCCCACAATTACTGGGGGTCAAGTCCTTGGGACATAATCTAGCCCATTGACTTTAATTCAGCTACCACTACCATAAGGTACTGCCAAATGCAAGTGAGAAATAAACAGAAGCAATGCAAACTGGACAGTTCTCCGAAGATGCTGGGGGAAAAATTCATTTTCTAAATGTGTTTTAAATTGTTTCATCTAGTTTTTTTTTCTGAAATGCTCAATGCAAAACATGTGTTCTATGGTCATGATTTGAAATAGTCCAAAAGCAAATTTTTTTCTCTCTATTTCATAGGAAATCAGGAACCAAAGTCCACTGATGCAGTGAAACATTTTTCCAACATTTGGACTTCTGCTATAGATACTCTCTAAAAAACAATGCCCAATCTTGGTGAAGCATTCTTAATAAAAATACTTTCCACTCTATCAAGCATAGTTGTTTATAACAAGCTTACAAGCTTGACCAGAAAGTCACCCTTCTGTCTTATGGATAACTTGACCCTTCTGAAACCCATTCAGCTAATGTATTATTGGGGAATTTTACTGGAATTCACAGTCTGAATATGTCACACATGACTCTCGAACCCTTCAGAACAGTGCTGCTTTGTGATGCATATATGTGTTTTTTTAGGGAAGGACAGCTATAATTTGGAGATGAGATCTCAGGATGACATGAAATTTCACCAAGCATTTGGCACCCCTTTCTCCTGCTTGGGCACTCATAGTAAAGCCCTAAAAATACTGGTAATGTTACCAAAGAGTAGCTCAGATGGGTAGGAGGAAAAGAAATTTTTTCAGAAAACATTTTATCTCTCACAAGAATAGTAGCACAGTTTTTAAGCTTATAAAGAATTTCATTCCACCTACTGAAATCTAAGTATTGTTGGGGGCTGGGGTGGGGAGCGTTCCCACCCAGAGAAACAACGCTTAGGCTCAATTTTAATCCAATTTCTTTCATTACAAATTAGTTTTTACAAGTATTTTGCCAGATTACCTTTCTTTGGGATGAAATTTGGGTCTGAAGCTCCTGAATATTAGAATCATTGATGAGAGCAATGATAACAGGAAAAACAACCCCCCACGTCATTGTGTTAAACAAAGAGGTTTGAGCATAAATGTCATTTTAAGCATGTAGTTGTGAATATAGGGATTTTGACAGCTACACATTTAAAACTGATGGTCTGAAAACTTGTACAGTCCTAGACCCTGTCAAATGGTAAATTTCACACTGGCAAACGTGAAAGGACACTAAACACAGTCCCCTGGACCTGGCCACTGCACCCCAGCATTCTTATTGACAGCAGCATGCTACCATATGGCCTCACTCAATCAAACCTCAGTTAGCTACTAAACGATACCTGTTTCCCTAACTGAAATGTTCTAGAAGAAACCAACAGAAACTGTACAGAAAACCTGAGTACAAACTCATAGCAGCAGGCACAGACACATGACTGTAAATGCACACACAACTGTAAATGCACACTCATTTCAGCATTAGCCCTCACAGAAGAAACATGAACATGTAAAATGCAAGCTCTGAACCACAAACCAAATACAGAAAGCAAGATTTTGTTTGTGCCATAACTGATACACATATGAAAATATCTCAACCTGAGAGGCTAGCTTGTGGTTTTACATACATTCCTTTCAAAGTGTATGCCTGGTCTTTCTGTGAAGGCTAATGATAATTTTATCTCTTCTGAGCCTTGCAGTAATAAATGTTGACAGCCCCAGATGCCAGATCCTTGGTGGGAGCATCTGTTTGTTTATTCAGGATTAAGTTAAACTACTTAGCCGCCATCACAGTAAATCCACCTCTCCTACAGACCTTCTGAAATGTACTGATGAAATAATGAAAAACCACATACAGTTGTGAGATCAATATCCTTCACAGGGCTGAGAAACCTTTTAAAATTTATTCTTAGAGTTGTAATGGTGAGGACTAGACAGCACTTAACATTGTGCTACTTCAGCCACAATGAATCCCCGGGAAAAGACAAAAAGAAAAAGGTAGTGTGAGATGTGCTTTGTCTTGATTTCATCACTTGCACCTTGATACTGCAGTAGAGTTTCAGATGCATAAAGCTTGATCCTGCAGCCTTTGTCCAACAAGGAGTGGGTTCAGGTATTTAAATAATAACGTTCGGTTCATGAAGAAAGGACTGGATGCCTTTTTTTTTTCCTCTTGAGGCAATTCACAGTAGATCTTTACCATCTTTCAATATTAGAAATGCAAAGACTTGGAGATTTTATTTCCTTTTTGTAAAGGGAGTGAAGTAGTGCTACCCTCTTGCTGTCAGAAACACAATCTGAGATTCCAAATTAGCAGACCTATAACACAGCTGCCATTGCTTCACACTGGCAAAATATTTGCACGCGTCATATAAAGGTCTAAAGCTGTCAGTGCATCAACACGTAGAGAGCTGGTGGGATACATATTAAGCAGTCAAACAACAGAGAATGCGTTTGAAAAGGGGGTTTTCAAGGCACGCCACACTGCAATTCATTTAAAAAGCAGCGTTTGTAGACAGCAGAGCTAGCTTCCATTTAGCCACTTAAGGCAGCTGTAAGATTGGCTTTTAACTACTGAAAGATGGTCCAAAAGCATGACAGGGCTGCTGCTCAGCAGCTTCTGCAGTACAAGCTGGAGCTCTTAGAAAGTGTTCCCCCAAAACCAACGGGCCCCAGTCTGCCAGTACTGTGTCCTCGCCTAATGGTCCCCAGGGGTAGGCAGGAGGGGACATCAGAGCATGATGAGGACAGGCCGCCAGGAGATGTGCTGAGGCAGTTTCCAGCACCCCACTGCCCACAGGGCCACGGAGCAGTAAAATGGCAGCAGAAAAGACACACGGTCAGCAGTGACATAAACTGACAGGTTCTCGTCAAGGACAAAACTGTTTTCCCCACTTTCTATCTTTACATAAACAGCGTATGACTTTTAACGTGCAAAAGGCTGACGGCGCACAAAGCATGAAGTAGATAGCAATCTCCATCAAGCAGGATGGCTCTTATCAGATGGGCGATGCGGGAGCCCATTGTTTGAGCTAAAATTACCTCACCGTATACTACACTCTTCCCCAAAGGACGCCATGTCCCTCGGCCTCGAAAGACGCCCACTAAGGTTCCGGCTTGCTGTCAGAGGCCAGGGGGGAAGCAAAGGTTGCACTGCTGCATATATGGTTTCTCTTCAAAAAGCCATACCTGCACTCACAATGTGCCACAAACATTCTTTCATTTCCACAGTATGACTCATTTTTCTACTCCATCGAGTCATGGTTGGACTCGATGAACTCTGAGGTCTCTTCCAACCTGAGTGATTCTATGATTCCATAAAATCCTGGAGGACAGGGAAGCTGGGCTGCAATTCCTGCATGCAGGAGCTGATCACTTCTACCATCCTGCACCATTCATGACTTCTCTTGGAGGCCCCAGAAATATGTTCCTTTGGTACTTGTCTCACAAACAAATGCTACTGAGTGGCACGTATCTTCCTTGATGCTTTCACAGTCGTTTTTTGATACAAATCCATCCTCTGAGATGTGGAGTAGCCAAGGTATATCATAACTCTCAAGGCGTACAATTTCAGGGAAAAGAGGCTTAAACAAGTTAGTTTGGGTGAGTTTGTCTTTGATAGAGAAACACTGGAAATGATCTGGGACCTTCTTTAATTATTCCATTTTTAAAATACACTTTAAACAATCTATAACGTATTTGAAACAAATTTAACCTGACCTGAAAACAACTTTCAACCTCCCCCCCCCAAGAAAAAAAACAGTTCCCAAGTATAAACTGAAGAATAATTACCGCATGCTTTCATAGCTGGAACCTAGAAGCAACAGAAAATATGCCAATGAAAGGCATTTCAAAGCTTCCCTGTAATGCTGGCAAATCAGCTGTCTGCCACCTGTGTCGAGGCTGAGAGCACATGATGAGCAGTGTCAGGGTGAGGATCATATATGGGAGAGGAAAGGTACAGTGGGATGGAAGGAAAAGGATGAACAGAAGAAATTTGGAAGATTGAGCTTGCTGCTGAAGGGATGCAGCTACCAAGGGACACAAGGTCGTGTGAGTGCTGTCTGTGGATGGACTTTCACACCCTGATCACTATAATCATGAGGAACAGAAGGATTGCAGGTCCAGGTAGAATTTACAGTGTAAATCTCATGTGCAGAAAAGGGCATGTTCTGTATGTTGGGATCTTAAGCATGTGTTATACCCCACAGGGAGGCATAAAGCAGGCAGAAATGCATTGAGGGTCTCTTGTTGTGGCAATGTGATTGGATAACTGCATATTTATTACCAGTATTGGTATTAGAGTTTCCACAGTTTGAACAAAGAGGAAGAGGGAAAGGTTTGTACTGAGGTTGTCACTCATCACAATCTGTCATGCATTACTTGTCTGGGGTTATGTCACAACACAGTATCTAAATACATCACTATGAATCACAGAATCACAGAATTGTAAGGGTTGGAAGGGACCTCTAGAGATCATGGAGTCCAACCCCCTGCCAAAGCAGCTCCCTAGCCCAGGTTGCACAGGTAGGCGTCCAGGTGGGTCTTGAACATCTCCAGAGAAGGAGACTCCACCACCTCTCTGTGCAGCTGTGCCAGTGCTCCGTCACTGCACTGTGAAGAAGTTCCCATGCACATCTGTGCAGAACTTCCTATGCTTCAGTTTGCGGCCGTTTCCCCTTGTCCTGTCACCACACACTGCTGAAAAGAGCCTGGCCTCATCCCTTTGCCTTCAGCACCTTAGATACTTATAGACGTGGATCAGATCCCCTCCGAGTCTTCTTTTGTCAAGGCTGAACAGACCCAGGTCTCTCAGCTTTTCCTCATAACAGAAATGTTTTATTTTTTGTTACACAGAATATATGGAGCCTTGGCAATAGAAAACTACGTAAGGAATATTAGTAGGTTATTTACTGAAGATAAGAGTGTCTTGCCATGTAGTAAGTGACTTGTTTAATACGTGCAAAATTTTTTTTTCTAAAATAACAGAGTTGATTAGTAGCAGATGATCATGGGAGTCGTTGATTTCTTCTGACTTGCCCTTATTTGAGAATCATAAAGCACTCATTTTTCCACACATGAAATGCAAGTGTTTTCACTCACCAAGGTTTAATTCTGGTATCAATTATATCTGTATTTATGGCAGCACAGCTTCGGTAATTAAGTCTCTTAAACTTCTCTTTGTTCTGCTACAGATGTGAAATAGTCCTCATCGAAGAGGTATGGGGGAGGTGAGTAGTGGAGAAGAAAGACAATTTTCTCCTGAAGGTCACAGGAAGGATTACACAGAAATGGATCAGGAGGAAGTCAGACATTGGCTCAGATCAATCGAAAGGGGCCTGAACTGGGCTCCTAGCACAGAAAGCACTGTGCGACGACAGCAAACAGTCTCCAGAAGCCCATTCCCTCCCACTACCACTGTGAACTGAAGAAGGAAAACGATAACAGCTCCTCCATCAGCACTCTGGAGATCTGGAAGTGAGAAATGGCTGGAAAAGCCAGAAGGTGACACTATAAAGGACACACCAATGAGCAGCCAGCCTCACTGTCTCACCACCAGCTGTGCACAATGGAGGGGCTGAAAGGGGCACCAAGCTCAGTGCTCACCAGCACTGAGAACAGACAAAGTTTGCCTTGCAAGTCAGTTTGCTGAGGGTTATGGGGGCAGCTGCATGCAACCCACACAAACCCAACTACCTTATTCTTCAGCTTTGTGCCAAAGAAAATGGCAATGCGATTTCCTTCAATAAAAATCATTTGTATTTATTTCAGAGCTAATGGACAATCTGCTCCACAGCCCCGATTCAACAGCACCCATCCCTAACATGAGAAGCCTCTGCATTTTGTGGAGCAAGTAGCATAGCTGAATTGATGCACACACTTTCATACATGCTGCTCACCTGCAGTTCAGAAAATCTACAATATCAATACTACATTGCATAATTATTTAAATACATTGTAAAATATGTCTTCCATATTCATTGAAACACTGTAGATGAAATATTCTTCCCTCCTGTCAAAAGTAACAATTTTAATGACTTGTTTTAAATAATGCATTTTAAAAATGTTGTTTCGTGTGTCAGCAGGGAACCATGAGCAGCTCAATTTTTAACTGTTAGAGATCTCTCAGCTGGCAGCAACTGGATGGACACGATTTCCAGACTGTTAATGATGAGAAAAACTAGCATACACTGTCCTGCCTCAAGACATCCACTCCTCCAGCTGGCCATAAACCAGCCGGAAATTCCAGATCAGGAGGTAATTATTTATATTTCTGTCTCCTTTCAACCCCCCAGAAAATACAGATTGGCTTCTTAAGTGGGAATTCATCCTGCCTGGAGCACTTTAAACATGCAGTATCTTTACATTATGACTAATGCCAGTTTTTGCATCAGCAAGGCTATGAGATTTTTGTCCATTTTACTAGTAAATGTAATTTTATTGAGTTTGAGAAGAAATAATTCACCAGATTTTGAGGTGTTGTTTTTTTTTTTTAAACCTACCATCGCATTTAAAACAGTCACATTCCTGCCTACTACAACCTGCTATTGCAAATTTAATTACAATTCTTTCACGTTTGAAAAGACATTTCGTTACTAAGCATTGAAAAAACAAATTCACAAGTACAAGGAAGTAATATTTTTAGTTTAGGCTCTGGCTCAGCTCTACTCCAAGAGAAAAGGATCTCACCAACAAGCACTCTCTATCACACTTTTCCCTCAAGTCTTCTCATGGATAAATAACAACAAAAATTACATAATCTATAGACTTGATCTTACGCTTCTGGGCTATGGTAAGTATTCTTGTATAATAGATTAAGAGACAGAAAGAAAATTTCTCCTCTTACTCTGCTTTCCCCTTCTTGATGAAGAACAATTCTTCATTTCATGCAGAAAAGTTTTTTCCCAAGTGATCCAACTTCAGATCAGTACAGAATATCAGCTTTTCATATAGCACTTGAGAAAGGCTTTGGTACATGCAACAACATCTGAAACAAATGATGCTTCTGCAACAGTGGATACAGTTCAACATAAATTCAGAAAGAAACCTAACTGGGCTCTGAATTTGCAAGTAACTCCTCCCTCCTGGTGGCTTCATGAAAGCAAAGTATCTCCCAAGCCAGTAAATGTAAGGCACTCAAATGTAATTAAACGATCTATACATAACATCAGGATGCTGTAAGTCATTGATGTAATACGTAACTATTGCAGCTGAATCCCTCAGGAGCTGTAACATGCAATGCGCAGACAACAAAAGAGGCCTCTTCCAAAGAGTGCAGTATGTCTTACTTGTATTGAGCAGAGCTCCCACAGGAATTCTCAAGTGGAGACAAAACCGCAGCTCAGCCACTAAGTGAATCTAAATAATCAAGAGCTACAGTCTGAGCAGGAGATAACAGGTGAGCAGTTCCAAACCTCTCTGGATAAGCATTTTCCAAAGGATGGGTTATAAAGTTCCCCCTGTGCACAGCCCAGTAAAGCTGTATGAAAGTTTACAGTGTGGATGAATGATTTCCTGAGGCTGTATGATCAAGTTGGACAAGAAGTGGTTCATCAACAAGGGAATCTGCCCCAAGGACAGCAGGGGTCATTCCTGGCAGTGTCTGTAGGCAGCTGGGAGGTGACTGACACGATTCAGGAGCTAACAGAGACACAAACTTCAAATACCACTCTGGATCTGAAAAGGAACCTCAAAGCAACATCAAGGAAACAGCTACCTAGTGGCCCCAGCCACCAAAGATAACAAATTATTTCTATGGGGGGGGGGGGGGGGNGGGGGGAGTTGTCTATTTATTTATTTATTTATCTTTAAGATCATCTGAAACAAATGCATGTACAGAATCACATATCTGGGACAATCCACTCACAACTGTAACGTTCCCATGTTTATACATGCCTTCACCACAGTGCAGGAGCTGTGAGCGGATTTCTGCACATCTCTTACAGAAGGGAGCTTTCCTCTAACACAAGAAGGAGCGTCACTGCAAATTTCACCCTTCTCCCTGAAACCATCCATCCTAGGAGCTGTGACCCATGCCTCATTTACTGTGTCTGCAGCTGGTAAATCTATTCAACCAGCTCTACCTGCTAGAAAAATTATCATGGTCACTCGAACAGCTTTGTCTTGGCATGCAACTGCCATTCCCTTTTCTTCAGCGGAAAACAACTCAGTCATTGCCTCGACCATGCACGAGAATTCTTCCATCAGTGTGTATAGGTTAACAACACACATGAAGTTCTTCCTAGTTTTTCAAGATGAGATCTACTGTCTTAAAATAAATCAAAACTAGACCAAAAAGTAATTTAAGGGAAATAGAACAGTTTGGAAGGTTCACTTTCAAGGAACTAAACGGAGAAGGAACAAAGGGCCAGCAGACAGACAGCACAAGGCACATGAGCTCTGAACAGAATGAGCTAACAACTGGAGAGAAATACACAAAATGGTGACAGTGAGCCTAAGGAAAGCCTGCAAGTAGATTTGGGGAAAGAAGGAGATGGTAAACAGGCAACTGAACCTGCTTACTGCAGTGCTATTTTTGCTCCAAGCTCAGAAAATTCAGCATTCTATAAAGCATTTAAGCAGAGGGTAGTTAACATCTTCATCTTTCTCATCTACACCACTAACATTTCATTCTCCTAAAAACAAGCACGGAGAAAATCTGCTACTTTAACACAAGCACTGAGGACAAGAGATTCTGTTTTCCCTTCTCACGAATGAGCTGTGATGTCTTTAGAAACCTGGGTTTTAAATGTTCCCTGACTGCAAGTAATTTGCTTGG
Source organism: Odontophorus gujanensis (assembly GCA_013399175.1). Classification (NCBI taxonomy): domain Eukaryota; kingdom Metazoa; phylum Chordata; class Aves; order Galliformes; family Odontophoridae; genus Odontophorus; species Odontophorus gujanensis. The sequence goes on from VXAB01013512.1 coordinate 686,432, forward strand.
CTTTGTCACCATGTTCTCTAGTAAAATAAGTGACAAGCAGACAAGAAGATAACGCTGAGTAATCAAAGAACTCAGGGTTGTCGCATGCAATCCTTTCCTTTCCATGATGTCCTCTGCCTCTTGATTTTATCTTCATGTTCTTCTTGATGTGCTATAGACTACCTCTTCCTCTTTTCGTGACTGGGTGTAACAAGAGCAACTGTTGGAAGCCTGTTATCCAATTACCTTGTTCATATAGATTCACAGATTCATAGATACATTACGTTGGAAAGGACCTACAAGATCATCTAGTCCAACCATCCTCCTATCACCATCCCTACCCACTAAACTACTAAATCAAATCCCTTAGCACCTCATCTAAACGCTTCTTGAACAGCGCTAGGGATGGTGCCTCAACCACCTCCCTAGGCAGGCCATTCCAGTGCCTGACCACTCTTTCAGAGAGAAAATGTTTCCTCAAATCTAATCTAAATCTTCCCCGGCACAACTTGTGGCCATTCCCTCTTGTTAGATCCCACAAGAACTGTGGTGCTCATATAAGCAGATCACACACATTTTGGCCTCTCACATAGCCATGTCAGCTGCTCACTCTCTAAAATGTGCCACATGTTTAAGCGAATTGTCAGAAAAACCTTTTCATTGTTGCTATAATCCCTCAGTATGTTTTCATCCAGAAGTATCTCCTCATTTAGCAAGAGCTGTAAGGTTAGAGCCTCTGGCCAGATTAGAGTCAGGATGCAGCCCTGTACCCCACGTGTCCGGCCATGACAGTTGCACCTCCTTCTACTGGTGGTCACTTGCTCCTGCATCGTTATCTTTGGTTATTGCTCTGAGCCTCAAGAGGCTGGATACATCTGGATCACCACCAAATTATTTCCAATGACTATTTTGAAAAGCATATCTGAATGCGTTCTCTGCATATCTGCTGGAACACTGCAGAATTGTAAGGTACCAGGAAAATGTACCAGGATAATGTACCAGGATGCGGAGGTTGGGGGGCCCTGCATGCAGGGGCAGAAAACAGAGAAGTGTGATCTGTGAAAAAGCTGTCCTGCCAAAACAACAACTTTTAACTATCCTCGGGAGCTCCACCACTGAAGTGCTGATGCGACAGGCAGCAGGAATACAGCAGCCCCATTCGAAATCTCATGGTCCTTCCCAAATCAACCTGTTCTCCCATTGCTCTGCTAAGTCCGTTTTATTTTGCCATGAGGATATTCTTTCAATTACTGAACTTGATGAAGCTGACCAACAATTTAAGGTAAAGAAATACATTCTGTCATCTCTAAACTTCATGAAAGCACTAGGTCCTGGATCTTCTTTTAAATCAAATTCAAGAACGGTTTGAAAACCACCTCCTATCAGTTTTCAAAGCCGCAACCAACATTTTATATTATCTCCAGGAAGAACAACTAGGGCATGGTGAAGTTTGTTGTTTTTTTTTTTTTTTTTCAGAAAACAATACAATGTGCTATTATTTTCTCCCTCCCACGTAATCTCATCTCTCTCCAGTGCAATTGAATAAGCTTCAAATGTGTCTACTTGAAATGTATCTGTTCAACCTTGGGATTTACGTTGGTGCTATTTTTAATTCTCAGAAATACTTGGAAACCCCCTCACGAAACACCTCCATATGAAGTCTGAAGCAATCTTTGTTGCAGACGACAATAAAAACCCCACCTCCCAACTGTACTTCTCATGAAAGGGAGGCTGCTAGTAACCACTGTACTATATATAAGCTAACCTATATTTCAACACAGCCTTTGTGTCCAGTCTGCTTGTCTGTAATAGGCAGGCTTGAAAAGAAGCACACAGCTGACAGCGTGATCCACTATGGCAAATCCTATCAACAGTCAATCCATTTCAGTGCCCTGCCTCAGATGTGATCCAGCAAAAGCTCCAGTCATTTCCCAGTCATTTATGATTTACTGAGCTTGGGGTCCAACAGAACACAGGTTTCCTCTTGGCCTCCTTAACAAGACTACTTTATGCCTTGGCTTATTTTGATTAAATTTTGATTAAAATTACCATAGCTATTGATATAGTCAAAATTACTGAGCTCTTAAAAAATCAGATTTCTTATCTTCCTCTAGCAGTGAGTGTTACAATAGGAAAAATACAATTAATTTTGCCAGATGAGCTTTCTGAAGGGTTTTAAAACCCAGAAGGGAGGGTAAAGGTTTGAATAATGGCATTAAATGTTAAGTAGTGGATATTGAAAGCTTTAAAACTTCTTGCTTATACTGCACTGCTCTGCTAAGTGCCTCTCCAGATTCAGAGCAGAAAACAGCATGAAAGAAATGTAAGGGTTTATGACATATAAGATGCATTTCATATAGAAATGCAATTCACTTTTAGGTGGTTTTTGATCTGCAGGTTTGAGTAGCTGTGGCCTTCAAATACAAATTCTGGGCCAAATTATGTTTTCAGTGAATGTATCAACAGAAATTCAGTGCAATGGATTTGATGCCTATCAAATACTGCAAATAGAGTTTGTGAAGCAAAGCAATGATGGCATGCTAAGAGATTCACTAACAAGGAGACGCTGAGCTTAGACCATATAGCTTTCATACATGTCATCCTCGTTTCTCCTCATTTTTGTGTTAACTCCCAGTATTTACAGCCTGTATACACTGCCAATATGACATCAAGCTTTGTGGCAAATGCACTGCTACTATCAGTACATATTCCACGCTTGTTTCTCAGCATATCTTTAAGTATTACTTTCTGCTTGTGCAGCTGCAAGTCAGTACACATCTATAATTATATGGAACTGCCACTGTGTTTGCACATAAGTGTATATTTTCTTTTGTTGTAATATTTACCTGACAAAAAAAAGTGAGGAAAGTGTTTTTCTAAGTCCTCTATGTAATCAGGCATGTTTTCTGCTTATTCAATTTCCTTGATAAAAATGAAGTTGGTACATTGAGAATTTGATCAATGAACTCTCAAATAGGAATTCAAATATAAGTTTCAGTTAACTGAGTTTTCACAATACAACAATGGGAGGAATTATCACACAGAATTTTTTAATACCTGCTGGTAATACACAACAGAATTTTTTAATATCTTCTGGTAAGAAAAGTGTTTTGAAAACATCACAAGGGAAAAGCAAAACTCCCATTCTTACCCTTCCAGGCTTTGGTGCCTTCTGGGAACAGAGAGCCACTTTTGTGGAGCAGAAGTACACTTGACATAAGTGTGCAAGAACCAATACTTCTCACGCTTAACACTTTGCCCCTTCATACCCAGCCTTTTTTTCCTCCACACTGTTCCAGTTTGGTGTCCTCATTCTTTTTGCTGTATTTGCTATCTTCAGGACCAGGAGTGTGACTGTGCTTGAAAATAACAGTCAAGAACAAGTTTCACAACACAGCATGATTTTTTTTCCTGGGCTTATGAAATTGAATGAGATAGAACTGAAAACACAGCCCATTCTACTTTTAAGACAGGAAAAAGAAGGAACAGAAGCAATAAATTAATAAATATTCTTCTGTGCTTCTCCTTACTCTATTCTACAGCTGAGCTCTTCATCCATCCAGGCAGCCAAGATCTCAGCCTCTTGCCAAACTGCTGCCTACCCTCCCCTTGACCACAGCAGAACATGGAACCACAGTGCACAGACAGGATTAATCTGCATCACGACAGCTGCTTGAACCTGTAAAACGTCAAGCATAGCCGCACTTCATTTCATGCAATTCAGCATCTCTACCTCCCCTCCTTTCCTCCAAAAAAGCAGCTTTCTACTTCCAAGGCAGGCAGCTGCAGATGGTTTTCTGATTCAGGGTGGTGCTACCAAAGGCCCTGCAAACTTAACACTACAATTCACTTCTTTCAGTTCCTTCTGCTCTGCTCACAGCTCTATGTTCCCAGGAAAGTAAATACCAACTCCAGTAGAAGAACAATTAGATGTTCCCCTCAAAAAGATAATGAAGTGAGGAGAGACCTTTGGAACAAAGCTATAACCCAGCAAGAGCTCACTCAATGAATCAGGCAATGCGATGGCAGGACAAGCTCAGCAATCACACCCACAGCTCCCAGGCTCTTGGGAGTTCACTCACATGAAATTTCACCACTTCCAACCGATCAGGCTTGCAGCTCTACCAACCGTAGGACTTGGCAAACTGATGACATAGGTCCCAATATATTGTCACTACTGAAAATGAGAAGCTTTTCCAAAGGATGAGCTCACAAATGACTGCAGGCAGATTTGTACAGGAGATCGATTTGTTAATGCTCTATAGAATCTGTGTTTGTACATTAGGTATACATAAAGGTCAATTAGGATAAATATGCCAAATGTGACTGCAGAAATAAACAGTAAAATACAAGAATTAAAAAACTCTGAGCACTTCAAACTATACATGCCAGGAGTTTTACTAAAGAAGTTAAGTGATACCACAGGGGAATGCAGAATCAACTGCAGGTCAAAAAAACAGGGCCTCATTTTCTGCATTCCAGCTGACTACTGCAAGATCTGTAAGTTTCCGTTAGAAATTATCCAGCTTTCCATCAAGTTTAATGGATACACAAGCTGACTTCAGACTTACAAGGAAGGGTTTTGTTTTGGATTCTGAAAATTGAAGAGTTAACCAGCTTTAAAGAAGAGAAATTGAAACCTAGGGTTGTTTTGATTTTCTACTTTGTTGTAAATAGTATCTGTTGGTTTTAGTGTTTTGTTCTTTGTTGGTTTTTTTTTTAACCTGAGAAACAACTTCTGTAAATCAAAAGAAAATGTACCAAACCAAGCTGAAACAGAGAGCAGCTACCTGTAACAGAAATTTCTCGATAGGCTTATCTCTAATTACATAAATACATACATGCTTTTGTTTGCAGGAATTCATACAATCAGTAGGCACTGCAAAATCCAAGAAAGACTTGTGCAATTTAAAGGTGAAAAGATTTTGCTGATAACACAGCTTATGAAACACACTATCACAGTCGACAAGCATTTCAGTGTACCCAAATCCTACCTTTTACTGTGAGCACAATTACAAAAGGCCACGTGATGATTCTTAGTGTTAATCCTCCCTTTTATAAGAGCATGTGGAACTTATTTGTTTCTCCAGGCAGAGGAAGTGTTCTTCCTTTAACAAGAAATAACTGAGGATCATCATCTAACTCTGGTATGAACTCCATGATTAGTATTATTAAATCAGTGGTCCTGGTCAACTGGAGAGGCTGCTAACATGATGCCTATCTTTAAGAAGGATTGGAAGATCTGGGGAACAACAAGCATCTCAGCCTGACCTCTGCGCCAGGAAAGCTATGGAACAGATCCTCTTGGGTGAGATCACACAGCATATGAGGGACAAGAGGGCGATCAGGCCTAGCCAGCATGGGTTCATGAAGGGCAGGTCCTGCTTGACCAATCTGATCTCCTTCTATATGATCAGGTGACCCACCTGGTGAATGAGGGAAAGACTGTTCACATAGTCTACCAAGACTTCAGCAAAGTCTTTGATAACTGTCTCCCACTGTATTCTCCTGGAGAAGGTGGCAGCCTGTGGCTTGGACAGGTACACTCTTGGCTGGGTAAAAAACTGGCTGGAGGGCTGGGCCCAGAGAGTAGTGGTGAATGGAGTTAAATCCAGCTGGCGACCAGTCACAAGTGGTGTTCCCCAAGGGTCAGTACTGGGGACCATCCTGTTCAATACCTTTATTGATGACCTGGATGAGAGAATTGAGCGTACCTTCAGTAAGTTTGCAGATGACACCAAGCTGGGAAGAAGTGTCAATCTGACTGGGGGTAGTGAGGCTCTACAGAGGGATATGGACAGGCTGGATAGCTGGGCTGAGGCCTGTGGGATGAAGTTCAACAAAACCAAGTGCCAGGTCCTGCACTTTGGCCACAATAACCCCAGGCAATGCTACAGGCTTGGGGCAGAATGTCTGGCAAGCTACAAGGAGGAAATGGACCTGGGTCTGTTGGTTGATGCTTGGCTGAACGTGTGCACAGGTGGCCGAGAAGGCCAATGGCATCCTGGCTTGTATCAGGAGCAGTGTTGCGAGCAGGAGCAGAGAGGTGATCATACCCCTGTACCTGGCCCTGGTGAGGCCGCATCTCGAGTACTGTGTTCAGTTTTGGGCCCCTCACTACAACATTTCCAACATTAATGACTCCGTTGGTGTTCTCTTGGTGTCAAAACACACACAACACGACTCAGCACTTCTGTAACACCTCATAGAACCAAAGAGTACCCAGAGCAGTACATGACAATCTGCTGAAGTACCTGTGAACCGTGCCTATTTATCTTTCCATGACTTATCCCTACAAGAACCACCACTTCTTCTTGTTCCTCAACCTGAAGATTTTGAGAGCTTCACGGAGGTAAGCATTTCAGTTTCTTCACATCTGGGACTTGCAGGCTACAAACGTAACTTAGTTCCTGAAACCCAGGGAAAAAAATAAAATGGATCTAAGGTGTTTACTAAGCTCTTCCCACTCTCTGGACCACAGTGCTATATTTGGGAGACTGAAGAACAAACAACATCATCTTCTTGGATCACAGATATTGATTTATCTGACATTGAGCTTCCCAAGGTGTGTTTAAATAACAAAGAAAACAATTCAAACCAAACTCATTTTGAAAAATTAAAATCTCGGTTTTACTTCAGTACATAATAGTTTATGGTCAGTTATTTGTAACAATGAGTGATCTCTGGATAGTAAATTATATTGGAACAACCTCTGCTAGGACACTTCCCTTTTCCTTTTCAATTACCCTTAGACACAGTGTCTTTCAGAGATGATTTTTAAGATCTCAGCTCAGAAGTTATTTTCCACAATCATATTAACATTTGTAACCCAAATTCTGGATCTTATTTCTTCCCTTGTTCCCAGTTTCCTCAAGAGAAATAAACCTTAACATCATTCATACAGGGGCTTAGGAGAAACAAAGCCCAACTTGTTTCTATAAGATTCTGAGACTATTTGTTTTCTAGGTGCAAATTCCCCACGAGAAACCCTGTCCAGGAACCCCATCCTGACACCAAAAATTATCTGTATGTTTTGCAGACCTCCAAGAATCTGCTTGTACTATATAAGAGTTTCCTTTGTTTAAAGCAAGCAGTTTTCTGAGCGGTAAAAAATATTTCTCAGACTTCTCACTACATCCTCATGCATTTTTCTCACCACAGTAACACCGGGTCCTTGTCAATAACCTCCACACATCCCCAACTGTGACAAGCCATGGTCCCACCTCTGGCTACTCTGATACTTTCAGGTGCCTTGGAGCCTCAGAAACCTTGTTTCTCATGATCTCACTACCTGGTAAGTAAGAAGCACCACTAAGCTATGGCTGCCAAACCACACACAACACAACTGTTGAACATATCTTAAATATTTTTTTCTTCAATGGGGTAGTCATCTGCATGCTTCTTCTCTGCCAAACCAAGGCTATAAATGAAACTTGCCAGAGCTTTGTATCATTGACACCTCCTTCCCAGCTAACCAACACTGGCTTCAAAAACCACTGTGGAAGACAGATGGATAGATACAACCATTCTATAAACTTCAGTTCCTCAGGAAACCATAATAAAAATAGCTGATCGCAAAACCACAGGGAACAATTTGAACTCAAATTAATATAAATACCAACTGGAATGTTAGAATGTGTTGGCTCTTAAAACATTATCTAAAAAAAAATGCTGTGTCAAAGGGTCAGAAATAAAACAGTATTTATATACACCAACAGAAGAGTATTAACTTAGAAAGTTCACAGTCTGGACTGGTTACTGTCTAGGGTGACATCAGTGTGGACGAACAGGTAGGAGATGATAAATGACATGACTGAGCAGTGAAGCTTAGCATGCCTCCTGTTCATTCTACAAATAATTAGCCTGTCAGGGGGCTAGAAGAAACATCCAGACTTCACCTTCCTTTAAACAAAAGTAAGTACTTTCTTCATCATCACTTATTCCTTAGGTTTCCAAAAGATTCTAACATTCCTTTCAGTCCAAAACCTATTGGCTTCAACTGAGACATTTTGGCCCAGAGCCTTCACAGGGTTATGCACAAGGTTGAATTGAAATAATATTTTCAAAACCCAAGGCTTAGTTTTCTTACTGACAGTGGCTGATTCCCAACAGCCCTTGAGATTCACAGTTTCTGAAATATTAAACATATTTTACACAAACTTAAGATTCTTTTCACAGCGAACTATCACCTACTGCTTCCCAAACATCCTTATTTCACTTACTTCTTCCACTTACTTCTTCCACTAGAATAGCTTCAGACAAACTACTTCTAGAATCCACATGCCAACACCTCCTTCTCTCCTCTTCTTCTTCATAATAAATATAATTCTAGATTAAATTAATAAATAAACAATAATCATAAACAAAACAGAGCAAGCCTATGCAAACTCCTTACACCCCCTTCCTCAGACATCTCAGGAATTTTGATGTTATTTCCTGTCAAAAGCAAAATGATATGCATATTGGCTGAAGTCCAATCAAACACTAATAATTTTAAAACAAGATCAACAGGAAAACAGGAATTGTAAATTCTTTTTTCTATGTTAGTCATTCACACCCAGCTCTCAGCAAGACCAACATAAATCTAAGATATCAGTAGATAATCTAATCTAGACTGACTACAAATCTGGAAGATCTGGCATTTTCTGGAATAAAACAAACACAGCTTAGTTCTGACTCAATAGATATAGTGTTTCCAAATATGTATTTTTTTCTTCATAAAATTTCTGAGCTACTTACATATCTAGAAAACCAAAAGTGTGAATCACACTTAAGCAAACTCTAACATTACTAAGACTTCACAAATTCAGAAAACAACGATGTTATGGAGGACTGAGATTAGTTCTATTTAATATTAAAAGTACGTCCCTGCCCACAAGAATAAATAAGCATTCTTTCATTTGTTTCAGATTCAAATCAACTGAATGCCAACTTATTATCTACAATTCATTTTCTCAAGTTGGATAGTAAAAATGGGATGAAAACAGTAAATTCAACCAGTGGAGAAAAAAAGTGTCCAAGATTAGCGTGAGAGAAAAATTTGTAGTCAGCTGTACTTTCCCATTAAAGTTAAGTCACAATTAAAATTGAGGGGAGTGCGCTTTACAACATATTTAGCAGAGAAAATACAGTAATGCCTCTGTACCTACTGAGACATAACTGTAACAGTAACTCAAGTAATTGTGACCTGGAGAACCATAAAACTGAATTCTTCTAAAAAGAACAATGTACAGGCGAGAAGAGTACACTGACCATGAGAAAGGAGAAAAGTGACCTGAGCAGCGTTTGGCACAGCTTAAATACAGAAAGCAACAAAGAAGCTGTATAAGATTGAAGATGACACTGAAGTAAACTGCTTATTTTTAGTTTAAATACTTTCAGCACGTGGGAAAATCCTTATTAAACTATAAGCCACAGAAACATATGTTTTGATTTAGTTTATGTTGCAGCAAACAAACATGAAAGATCACTGCCAGTGTTTTCCCCCAGGACCTTTCAGGGGAGAAAGGAGTGCTATTTAAAATGTTTCTGCTATAATCAGAGAATTATCAGATGGAAGTTCTGAAGATCTTCTGGTTTGGCCTCCCTCCCATTCCATCAAAGCAAGGCCAACTTCCAAGTTAAATCCGATTTCAAAGTTTGGTCAGGATCCTCAGGGCTCTGCTCAATTAAAACTTTGAGTACACTCTCTGTGTGTGAGATGCCACAGCCTCTCTGCGCAACCTGTTCTACTGTTTGACTGCACACACAGGAAAAGGTGATTTTTCTCTTCCAAAGTGATGTATTGCTGGCCCATGTACAACCTGTTGGCCACGACCCCTTGGGCCTTTTTTGCAAATTACTTTCCAGGCAGACAGCCCTCAGCTCGTACTGGTGTGTGGGGTAATTCCTCCCAGGGGCAGGACTTCACCTCTGCTGAACTTCCTAACATTTCTGTTGGCCCATCTCTTCAGCTTGTCAAAGTACATCTGAATGGCAGCTCAAGAAACCAATGTATTAACCACTCCTCCCAGTACTGCATCACCTGCAGACTTGTTTAGTTCCATCCCATTAAAAATGATGTTCAGCAGTACTGCCCTCACTATTAAGACGTGAGCTGTCTGCAGCAGATCAGTCAGGTTTCAGACATTTCAGTTCACCCTACCATTCACTTACCTAGGTTGTATACTTCATTGGTCTCTCCTTGAGGAAGTTATGGGAGAGCCTTGCTAAAGCTGAGATAAACAGCATTCTCCACTTTCCCTTCATCACCACGGTGGTTAACTCATTCTAGAAAGTTACCAGGTTGGTCAAACCTAATATGTTCTTTATGATATGCTGACTACATCAAAACACCTTCCTGTCCTTCACATCCTCAGAAAGGTTTCCAGAATTGCACACTCCATCACCTTTCCAGGATCTGAGGTGAGGATGATCATCCTGTAGTTCTTCAGAACTCCCTTTTTACACTTCTCAAGTACAGAAGAGACATTTGCTTTCTTCCATTCCCCAGTTTGCCAGTTTTCAAGAGCAGCCTTGCAATGATACTGGCCTTCTCCTTCAGCACCTATGGGTATATACCATCTGGTTCCATGAACGTGTGTATGTCCAGTTTCTTTATTTGTGCCCTAACTTTACCGTCCATCGTAAAGGTCTATCTTCCTCAACCCCTGACTTTCCCAGATTTTCCCATTGGCTTCACAGACTTCCCAAAGGGAGTTTGACACCAAGGAAAATGGAAGTGAAGCCACTGAGTATCTCAGTCTTCTCCATGTCTGTTATCCAGAATTCATTTCCATTCAGCAGCAGGCCTGTATTTTCCCTAGTACTCCTTCACTGCTGAGAATAACATCTCGCCTGAGGTTGAGAGCAACTGTCCTAAGAACACCAAGATGGTTTTCTATTATACGTAAAAGCCTGTCCAGTTGAGTCAAGACCAAAACTAAGAGAGCATGCTTTTGTCTGGTGTTCTCATATGGTTCTCCATCCACACAAAAGAAAGAACAACTTCTCATACCATTTAGGTGACACAAGGATACAGTAGTTAATGCTCGCCAAGCAGCAGAGACAACCTCTTCCAAATTGGGTGCCTTCCATTCACAAGTTTCAATGCCCTAGGCTCTAGAGCACTGTGACACTGAGAAAGAAAAGATAACAGACACAGCAAAGCACATTTCTTCAAGCTCACAACTCAGAATTAGTATGTCATCATGACCCAAAATAGTAGAATAAAATGCATTAGCTAAAAATTCAGTGAAGCCTCCACATCTAAATTACACTTTGAAAACTAGGACGATGGACAAGAACATGATTAAGATGATATACAGCACCTTGTTACTGAAATGATTTTGTATGACTTCATGAACTACTATTGCTGAAAATATTCAGACAACTCCAGGGTCAGGAAAACAGTCTTAATGGCAAGTACTGTGCAACGAGCACAGTCTAGTGACAAGTGCATGAAAAGGGTACTGCTGTAGGATAACTTCATGAAACTTCAAAAACGGGTGATCTTTTTATACCACCACAGATTATCACTCTATGCAAACACTCTTTTTAATGTACAAATTTATTTTCCTTGTTCTAGTTTACAGTATCAGATATGGGATTGATGGAAAAACAACAACATAATTTACACTGTAGAGTAGAACTGTGTTCAGTGTGCCTAGCAGATACCGGAGTAATGTGTTCCTGTGAAATCAGGACAGCCTTCCATGATGACCACTTCCAAAGTAGGCACAGTTCCAAGTTTGGTGGCAGCAAACTGAACTGCTCTTCACACACTGTGCTGGAGGAGGAAAGTCCCAGTAGCAACCCATCCTTTCACAGGCAAGAGACAGAAGGGCATCACTGCATTTGGGACCCAGGACAAGACAGGGAAGGCACCTAAGAAAGGTGCAAAATCTTTCCACAAGTAATCTGTATGCACTGCGAGTGGAGTTTCAATTTACAACTGTCATATGTGCCTGCCGGGAAGGTCAGACAAAGTTTAAAAGCTTCAAGAAAAAAAGATTTTTAGGAATGTAAGAACGACCAACATGATTTTTAAATCTTTCCAACTGGATGTTCAAACACTTGGGTTTGGCAAATATAAAAATGCATCTGCAATGGCTTTTTGCTTTTAAATAAAAAACAAAAAACTTGTCAGTTGAAAATCCAACAAAAGACTCCACTTTTTTTTCAATACTGTGGCTTCCATTTTTCTTTCTTCGTTTTCTTCTGCATGTGATAGTAATATTTGAGTGGTTTTAATGAATCTTCAGCCCCAGTCCCACAAGCTGTTCTGTGAGTGCAGAACGCTACTGGCATCTGCCTGGACAGATCAGCTGCTGAGCACAAGCTGTGCCTAAATGACATTCAGATGTACTTCCTTAGAGGGAAGGTTCCTCAAGTGGTTAACAAACACTTAAATGATAGAAATTCTTGAAGTTTCCTTCTTTCCCTTTCTTGTTTTTGAGCAGGGCAAGCTAAGTCTGGAACAATACACTACACAGCACAAATCAAGGAAAATTAGGGAACAAAATCTCTCAAACAGTATGGGAAGAAGTGACAGGCTATACTGCTGATGCATCCGCTGCCACAGTGAGAGCTTATTACTTCAATCATACAAACCTGACACACAAAAACTAGGTTTCATTGCTCATGACTGTTCTAAATTAATCTTTGGAGCTGGGTATCCTGGACATGGCCTAAAATATAGAAGGTCTAGAAGCTGCTAGTTAGCAAGTAGTTACACAAGCACACAGAAACACAGGCTGCAGGCCTGCAGTTGTCGTTCACCCTAGGCTGACTATGTGAAAGGTTTTTTTCCCCACATTTTGTTGGTAGGCTCAGCAAACAAGAAATGCAATGTGCTGCTGAGCTGCTGACATAATCAGTGCGGTGTTTAAAGCAGGAGGCCTGCTGAAAGGCTGGTGAGCCTCTGTGCAAGGACTACAGGAGCTTCAAGTTCTGCTTGAGACACAAAGACAACATAAGGGCTTGTGTGAGCACTGATAGAATTCCTTCTGCTTCGTGGAGTATAAGATAACAAGCACTAGCCAGTATTTTTTCTGGGAGCTCTGACTCTCAGGTGAGTTCACTGTTTCCATTACATTCCTGTAGGCCACTCAGACCCCACTACATGTGCCAACTGGAAGGCTCAGAAGACAAATCACTCTCAGCATCCACTACAACCCATTTATTTGCCAGTACAAAAACGACATAAAGGCAAAGGAGCAGGATCTCCCTATGAAGCATCAACCTCTTCATGCAGATTTAGAGAGACAATGAGGTGGAGCAACACTCAGTGAGTAAGCAGTAACTTACATCTCTTTAAGTTCTAACTGTTTCCACTGAATAACGTTCTTTTCTCTGAGTTGGTAATTTAAATTTAATGAGCTTTTTTTTGTTTGCTGAGGGCTGAGAAAGTTTTGCAACTTGTCAAAGTAAGGCCTCACTGGGTACAGCTTCATGGTAGGTCACTGCAGTAACACTTCCCCAGATGCTGGCTGTATGTGCAGCCTGAAGATCCCACACCGAACGTGTGGCAGGAAAGAAACCAAAAATAACTAATCTGAATATTCAGACAGGTTTGCTTCAGATAGGATAAAGTTTACACACACATTTTGAGATAAAAGTTTACACATATACTTAAGAGCCCTTTCTGATGACAAGCTGTGAGCAACTCCATGTTAGTCTGTATTTTTAAAGCAAACCCCATGGGAATGACATTCTGGCCTTCAGGCAGTATCGTGAGTTCAGCTAATTAATCAGCTAAATCGATTTTTCTTCTTAAAGGATGCTTGATTTGATTGATTTGGAAGAAAAAAAAAAAGCAACACTGCTGACAGCACTTGTAGTGTGAGATTTTAACTTTGGGGGAGAAATGCAGCACAGAGGTGCACTGAAAAGAGTAAGGCTTCTCCTACTGCTCTATTGAATGTTTTCTTATTTAGCACATCTGCTAAACATCTGTCAGAAGTTCAAAGCTCTTAATCACAGTGGTAACACACGAAAGAAGACTGACTCCGTCAACAGCAACAGCAGCATTTAGAACTGCTCCACTCATCTGCTGTTTCCAGCACAGGTGTGCTGAAGTGAAACGGTTATGTAATAGCACTTAAAAATTCAGAATCTCTTCCTATGTTGATATTTAGTTTGCTGATTAGCGGCAAAATTAGACATAGCTAATTAGTGTGTAAACAATTAAGGCCTTTTACACAAAGCTGCTGAGGGTCCTTCATCAATTAGCATAAACACACATTTTTTCCCTTCCCAAAGTATATGGATTAGCCAAAAAGCAGTAAGAATAAAAAATCTTTTACAGATTCTGATTTGCAGATACTTAGTACAGAATATTTGCATTTGTTTTTCTACACTTAGAAAATTCTGTCTTCAATTCTGTATACATTTAAGCCTAACAAACTACGGCGGAGGCCTTCCCCTGGCCCTCCTCCAGATACGTATTTCATGATTTGGGAGAAAATCCAAACTGACTTCTCAGAATAACCTAATTTTGATCTGTGTATGTTCTACATTGTACTGCACTTCCAGGCAAAGGGTTACTATGTCCTGCTCACACTCTCTCATGCATAAAATGTGAATATGGGAATGCCTAGTGGCATTCCTGCAGAGACCAGAAAATTCTGAGTGAAACTCAGGAGTTACTGAGAACTTATTTATTTATTTAAACACATACAGTCTCTGCGAAGTTGCTGCATTAAATATGACAACAGAAATAAAAGATGGCTACAGAACCACTTAAGACAGTGTATCGCTTTACTGAGCTTGCTATTCAACCTTGAGCCATGAGTGCTTTTGCAGCTTTACAAGGGGAAAGTTGGACCAGACCCAAGCAAGGAGCTCCCAACCAGCCCCTGGACTCAGAAGCAGCGTGCCAATAGCACAGTTTTCCTGGGGGAAAGGGCTGAAGCCCATGATCAGACAACCACTTCCACCCCCAAACCAGCTGTCTCACCTATGTCTTCATCCCTTCCATCCTGCATCAGCCCAGCTGTGGCCTTGTTACCTACGTCTCATGCACCATAACTAATACAGCTTTCCCAATTGCAGCCCTCCTTGCACACTATGGCAATGCCTGGAAAATTTAAATAACAACTTCACTATATTCTTCTGCATCTTCCGGTTTTTCCAGGGCTACTGTCATTGCACCTGCATTGCACTGGTGGTACAGCACTGAGGTATGCCAACGTTTCTGCCCCTCAATTTCATGCTTTTTGTCAATGGTTTGCGGGACAGTTTGACCCAGTACTGTGACAATTGAGGCAGGGGACCCACGGGCCCACACCCCGGGGAAGGGGAAGGGGGAAAGGGAAAAAGGAGAGTGGAGATGGGCCTAGGAACAAANGGGAACCTGGTAGCTTCTGTGTTCCCACCATGGGAGCTGAACTTCAGCAAGAGCAGAGAGATGTTCTTCATGGAGTGAAGACTGAGGCCAGCGATCAGCCCCGAACAACTCTCTAGCGCTTGGCTGCTGCTCTAAGCACCTATAAACTAAATGTCAAAACAATTCTATCTGTCAGTTTTATTTCCCTCCATTGTCACAAAGCACAGAGAGATATTTACTATAGAAATAACAGAATAATAAGTTATCCTTAATAAAACGAGTTTATTCTAAAGTACTGCCTCTGATCAGCGTTATTTGTTGTGGCATAAAATCGAACACACGTTAGAAGTTTTCTGTGAGATTACAGACAGCCTGATTGATATTCTGTAAACAATTTTAACTGACATGTATCTCGTATAAAGGTAGCAGGAAAAAAAAAGTCATCCTAATGCTTCCATATCAAAACAATCACACAGTTTCCTTTCTCTTTGCCGCTTACAAAATACAATTGTGTATGTTTTCCTCTTCTTTGTGCACGGACTCAAGATAGGAGAAAATATTCTGTCTGAGACTGATCTGGGAAACATTCATACAGAGAGGCTGCCCTTCAGACACAAGGGATTACATAAGTATTCCTCGTGTACATATTAGTCAGTAGATAAAAAGAATTTGTAAAATCAATATACAGAAAAAGAAACCAACAGAACACTTTTAAAAACAGATACTTTCCAATCCTTTAGCTACACATGCTCTAATTTCTAAAAATGCTGATCTGCATGTATTTAAATTCACTGAGTGCATACTTCTTTGCAAACAAACTCTGCAATTATTTACTAACACTTCAAAAAGTTTTGATTCTAGGCATTTTGTCATCTTGAGAAAGGCAGGCTGTGTTCAAAGACTGCTGTAATACATCGTAAATAAATAGTGAATTTATAGTCTCAAGTCCTCAAGAAGAAAGCAAGACCAGTCTTGATGGAACCTCTGGAAAAAAAAAAGCCCAGTAAAACATCTGAAATCCCCTTTTGTACAAAGAACAGAAACTACTCAGTGGTAGGAAGCACGTCACTCATGTCTCAATTCTTGTGGCAGATTCTGGGAGTCACCAATGCCTACTTGGTGCAGCTGGTCACTGCAAAAATGACTGAAGCTCAGACCAATGTAATAGGCACACACATACCTACGACTTACTGTAACACTAAATAATTTGCCAGTGAGGTTTTTACTTGCTTTCACAATATTGTTTCTCCAGTTTTTGCTATGAAATTCTCTCAAACGGCACAAAAATGACTGAGAGAAAGAAACCTTTCAATGTTTCCCTTCCATCATCTCCAGTCTCAGTGAAACACAGTAGAGGTGATAATCATTACAGACGAAAGTTGCATATTAAGCCAGTTTCCTCCTGAAAGGAACAATCCTAAAGAAAATCGATCAGGTATTTTAAGTGCTTAATACCTAAAAGAAGAAAAATCAGATCTCTTTGCTTTCTCTGTTCGATGTAAAATGCAGTTCAGGACTAAGTCCATTTCTTCCTTCAGCTAACGACTGAATATTCATGAAAAAGAAAGACATAAAAAGCACAACCCTGCTGAGTATGAATTTGCAGCTTGGTAACGGACTTTAGAAGTTACCTTACAAAGTGTCTTCTCTCCTTCAAAAGAGAAGACGTTGCCAGGATATTCTGTGAGTTTTCATTGTTAGTGAGGTTGGACCATAGGACAAAAAGGTTTCCATACTTCATTAAATTTTCATCTTTAGTGAGATTTTAAAATGAGTATGGTCTAAAAACTGTATATAGCATGCCATTCTCAACATAATATTATATACCATATACTTATATTCCTTGACCCTGACCATGCCTGAAATCGTAGACAGGAATTAGAGAAATGTAAGCTTGACTTTTCAGCCATACAGTTCTGCTTTCCCAACTGCATTTACAGTGTTTTCCCATCCTTTGGTTGCATTCTGCTAGCTTTTCATATAGAATGGATAATAAAAGATGTAACCACAACCACCTGGTTACATATTCAAATTAATTCAATCCAGATATAAATAGCCTCAACATAAAAACATGAATTCACAAACTGCTGAGAATTCAGCATCTCAGTTCACTGCTGGGATTAATTTCTTTTCAACAGACTGGATGTCTAGAGAATACCCGTAATGCAGTAAATGAAAACATGTGTGTTACTGCCAGCAGTGAGAAATCATGAAACTGTAACTGATAGATATTCAAAAAACAGAAATATAGTGGGAAACCAATGGCTTGGCAGTCACTGAAACAGGGAACAAGAAAGATAAAGATTCTTGTTTACAGCCATATTTCCCTCGCACTTAAAAATGAAATAAACACTGTTTCATATGGAGATAAATCTGTGGGATATTTCTAGATAGCAATACTTCAGAAACAGAAGATCCAGCTGTAAGGAAGAAAAAAGGGACCATGTACGAATTGTAAGAGTAAGCCTTGCCCATCTCCTGAGAATACAGAAAAAGTGTGTACCTCAGTGTTTAGAACAGAAGTGTTTGTGTGCATTTTTATAAACCACGGAAGCAGCATGGTTGTTTTATATTTTTTTCTTCTACAGATATCCAAAATATAACTGTATTTGGATTTTCTTAACACTTTTAACAGTAAGCTATTCAGGTAAAGGGCTGCATGGTACTTTATAAACATCTAACTTTTAATCATTTATCTGAGAGAAGTTGACAACAGCTGCTAACAGTATCAAATTATAGAGATAATCTGTCTGGCACTTGCATTTTTGGTGCCCTTCCTTTGTAGGGCATATAAGAACAATCTCCAACTCCGAAGACTGTACCCACATATTTCTGACAGTCATAGTGCACCTGCCATTCCAGAATTTAGGTCTGTAAACACCATCATGTACCAGTGTGGAACAGAAGAATCTGACTGCAGTCTGGGAATGTAAAAGAGCAGATTAGCTGCTGATGCCAGCCATATTTCTACTTGCATTCAAAACAGCAACTACTGACTGTGTTAGTAGTTCAAGGTTAATGTGTCAATACCAATCAATGCAGTTAGTAACCCAGCACTTCTGGCTCACTAAAAACATTATTCAGAGCATCTGCAACAAAGATCTTCCAGCTGGGCAACTTCAGGCTCTTAGAACAGAATTTCTGCAGTCAAGAGGCACTTACATTCCTGCACAGTACTTTGTTCTTGCTAGCTGGGGGAAAAAAAACACCACAAAGGACATTAAACAGAGTGGGTCTGAGTAAATGTTATGATTAATCAGAGACAGTTTATTGAATAAAAACATCCCAAACAAAAGGCACATGAGATAAACCCACAGCGCAGGTCTAGGGGACAAAGTACTAACTGAGCCTAAATAAGCGTTTGACAGATGGTTTTGTAGAGTATGAAGCCTCATCACATGAGATTACACCAGTATTTCTAGATATCTTGAACTGTTAGAACTGGATGTTAAACGCTTAATCTTTTCCAAGGAACAGTGCTGAAACATCCTTAATTCTCACATTAAAGGATATGGTTGTTTTGTGATTACTGCACTCAGCTGAGTCCCAAGAAACTACTACTTTTGCACAGCTTCAGTATAAAAATCTGTGTCACCTTTCAAACCACATCCCTTAGTCTCTTTTGTTTTGCAAACGGTGAATGAAAGCAAAGAGAGAACAATTCCCTCTTGTCTGTATGGATTGGATTGCAAATCAGAAGATTAAGCAGGAACTTTCTGTCCCTGGCTGTACCTGCTGTGCCTAGAAGCACAAATCAGTGCAGTTCAGGTGTTTTATGGCATACTTCGTTGATAACACCAAAGTGCACATAAGCGTTCTCAAGGCTAACGCTTAAGTGCTGAAAAGCATTTTGTAAAATTGATGTGTTATAATTTTTCCACTTCTTTGATAAATTCCTCATTTTTGTTGTGGTAGTCTCAAAAAACAAAACAAAACAAAACAAAAAAAAAAAAAAAAAAAAAAAAAAACCAACCAACCTCACCATTTAGAAATAAAAGTGAAAAGACACCTATAGATGTGCTAGCCCATAATGACTTCTGGTAGTAATTCTGTTTTGTTTCAGAACAGGTGCATGGCAACCAGCCCACCTGGTTCTACGCAGGAACTGGCTCAAGTGTCAAAGGTTTCAGTGCAGCCGATGACAGGTCCCTTTGAAGCCTCCCTGATAAGAGATCCTGATCTCCCAATTCACCTCTATCTTTATGTTCCACATGTGGCAGGAGTTCAAATGGAGCTCCATCCCTTAGCTCTTGGCTCATAGGAGTGGCTTGTCCACTCCTAAGAATTCACTGTCAGAGCAATAAAGGTAGCCTCATGCATTCAGTGAGATTTTCTTTTCAGTACAACAGCCCTCGTGTCATGAAGTGAGAGCATGCATGTAGGGCCCTGAAGAACTATTGTCAGTACAGCCACCAATGACCCAGAAATTGGTAAATTCCTTAATTTCTATTCCATTCCCATCTCTCTCTGAATAGAGCTGGTCCCACACAGCAACCTTAAATCATCCAGGAGTCGTCTCACACAGCCTCTCGAGGAACACCACCTCTCCTATTTTCATACACGTAACAACAGGACTTGGCACTGCAGAACATTCACTTGGAGTGCAGTAAAAATCTTGGAAGATGGCAGAGGACAGCAACTACCATCAGAGAGCAGGTCAGCTGTGTGAAATTAGCCATAACTACAATGTATGCATGAAAAAGGTAAATGGAAGCAATTAACTGGAAAACATACTGTGAAGCAATTTAGGCTCCATTTTAAAGCAGAAACAGTGCCAAGAATGCTGCTTGTAACATTATTTTACTTGTTATCAACGCAAATTCAAAGGTGTTCTCCCAGTTCCTCAGAACATCATAGCCGAATAGCCCCTACAGCAAAAAGGATGTGTATTAGACTCAGATGAGTGTTCTGAGGGAATAAGCAGGGCAGTGAAATGCTGGCACAGCTGCCCAGAGAAGATGTGGTGCCCCATCCCTGGAAGTGATCAAGGCCAGGTTGGATGAGCCCTGGGCAGCTGGTGGGTGGCAGCGCAGATCAGGGCACGGGGCAGGGTGGGCTTTGAGGTCCCTTCCAACCCAAGCTGTTCTATCATCCTAGGACGTCTCCGAGATAGCTGTGTGTTGTTTCCCCAAACACTTCCATGATGGAATTAAACGTAATCATCGTAACTCTAAAAAGATGAAGCCACGGAGCAACTGAACTTAGCATTAACATAACTAAAATGATAAAGAAAAGGTTGATAGAGCTGGTATAGTTTAGCCTGGACACGAGGCTCAGAGGGATCTCATTAACATCTATAAATACCTGAAGGGAAGGTGAAGAGAGTATGGAGACGGGCTCCTCCCAGTGAAGTCCAGTGCCAAGACAAGAAGCTGTGGGCACAAACTGGAGCCCAGGAGGCTCCCTCTGACCAGCGGGAGCAGTGCTGCACAGTGTGGGTGCCGGAGCACTGGCACAGGCTGCCCAGAGGCTGTGGGGTCTCCTCCCTGGAGCTCTCCAGAAGCCGCCTGGCCATGGCCTGGGCACCCTGCTCTGGGTGGTGCTGCTGGAGCAGGGGCTGGGACACAGGGACACAGAGGGCACTGCCCACCTCAGCCAGTCTGTGTTCCAGTAATATTATATACTAATGTATACACGCTCGGTCTCTCATAGTATATTTATACAGTACTACTGTTTGATTGCTGTAAAATCTGACTACTTCTGCTCAGTGATCTGGAATTTGAAACAGATTACTACACTGCAGGAAAGAAATGAGATATTTTCATAATCACCAGGTTTACTTTGCCTATTACAAATATTTTTTCAACCTAGCTTGCAGGGCTAGATTTGTTGCAGAAGGCCACAGCAGAGCTACCTTGCCCTCAGAAACAACCAACCATTTTTGTTTCCATTTCCAGTGACCAGTGCTTCTTGAGGTTTGTGAATTTGTCTGCTCCCATGCAAAAAGGGATAAAACAGACCCAGGCCAATATTTTCTCCCTGCTCTTGAGCTTTTCCCATGTGGCCAGCAAGAGTTTGAGACAAACTGGCAGCGCATTCCTGCTTCAAGTAGCTGCCCCGTTGTGAGAAAGTGCTGCTGCACAAAAGAACAGACAGAACTGGGATTCCAGCTGAATTTCCTTTTTCAGCAGGAGACATGAGAAGTCTATGACAACACTCAGCAACAAACAGGAGGGAGAGAGAGGTTTAAGCACTCTCAGCACTCAGATCAGAAGTAAAAATAAGCAATTAAGTTTCTTATTTTCTTCTTCCAAATGACATCACGTGTAATTTTTTTTTATGTCAATCTCTCATATCTGATTCTTAAATCTACAACACATTCTTTAAAATGCTATTCTTATCACATTCTTACTGTATACAGATTATTCAGTATCAAAACAGATGGTTAGATTTTGAAATAAATAAAT
Organism: Odontophorus gujanensis; assembly: GCA_013399175.1. Lineage (NCBI taxonomy): Eukaryota > Metazoa > Chordata > Aves > Galliformes > Odontophoridae > Odontophorus > Odontophorus gujanensis. Next base: position 708,125 of record VXAB01013512.1, read on the forward strand.
AAATAGACAGATAAAACCACACAAAACCCAACACCCTACCTTTTTTCAGAAGGAAAACAGATAAAATACCCACAGATTTTAAAAGACTGAATATGCAATCGATATCCTGCTTAATAGAATACCGAGGTTTTTGTGATGCAGTACTGGTTTCTGAGAGGGCTCAATGCATGTGTTTTGAATATCCTCTCCACAACCATAGATGTTTTCCTACAGCTGGAGTTCCAACCCTTACGCTTACTTTAAGGTAAGATTAGCCCCGCTGTGTATTCCTCTTTCCCCTCTTTCACACATAGATGGCTTTGAAGCCTTGAGCAGTTGGAAGTCTGAAAACAAGGGCTGAAATTCCTTCAACTTACTAAGAGAAAGCTGAGCTGTATTATTTCCTTCTTTTCTAAGCAACTGAAAACAACTGAAGAAGCGCCATAAACTTTCAGCCCTTCTCACAAGCTTTGTCCACTGAGCTCTACCAGCAGCTGAAGCAGGTTTGCAAGCTACAAAACAAATCCGCAAGCAAAGAAAACACACAATGCTAGACAGTTTCTTTTATTATCTCAGCTAGTAGCTACATCTACATTATACACATAAGGTACTTCTATATTTTTAATTACTTCCCGTGTGACTGTGCTTGCTCCCAATGGAAATAAAGGAAAAACAGACTTCAGATGGACGTGGAAAAGGCTCACCCACCTCTGTATATAGTTCTGCTATTTTGAGGCACGTTGGCTATTTGCATCTAACACTGTCAGATAATCTTTAATCTTGTGAAGTAGACAAACAGCAACTAAGGTAGTGCTAAAAACAGCAGCCATTATAACAACCTATAATCTTAAACCAGTGCTGTAATCAGTCCACATGGGGGACAAAAGCATCATTTTAATTAACACATTTGATTCATGGTGAATGAACGCACAAATATCAGAGTTTACTTCAATTTTGCCAGCTTGGGAAGGGACAGTAAACTGATACCAGCTTTCAGGTTTGTTTTTTTTTCTGAACTCTCCATGAGAAGTCAATAATAATAAAAAAAAAAATAATCAGGGAAAGCAATTCACAGCAATATTTCCTGCCCACCTTTTAGAAGTTCAATCTAGACCACACAGGTACTTAGCCATCTTCATAATCAGAGACACAGGTCTTGGACAGTCCTGGACATGGAGGTTTACTATAACTACGCATTCAAGTGACTATTAATACAGAGTGACAGAGCACTGGAAGAGTTTGCACAGAGAAGTTCTGTTGCATGCAGAAGCGGCCTGGACATGACCCTGGACAGCCTGCTTTGGGTGGCCCTGCTTGGGAAGGGGTGTGTGACAAGATGACCTCCATCTGTTATAAAATACAGTAGAGGTCACAGCATCTACACAGAACTCAAATCTGGATTGTCCTTTGAGTCTATGCAAGCCAGCAAGACTCCTTCATTACATTACTTAAAACTTCTTCTCTAGCATTGACAACTTCAGTATGTAAATGAGGAGCTTCACTTTATCAGTTAATGGAGCACCCACATACTGTTTCTTGTGAGAGTTCATTCCAGGAAGCACATAGGGGATGACAGACTGGAAAACAATGGCCTCAGGAGTGGCTTGGTTGAGATGCTTGTAGTTCAGCACATGTATCCATTCCTGCACTAATTGGTTGTGGAGGGAAAACCCCTTAAAGCTGTTTTCACCTGCTTGCTTCTTTTGAAATGGATGATCAACTGGATAGTATCTCCTGTTGTTTCAAAACTTGGCATAATGAAATGGTGAGCCCTGTTCTGGCGCTCTCTCTCTGGTGCACTTGCCAATTATAATGTGAATTTCTTTCTTTCCAATTATCTTTCTTGGTAGGCCACACCGTCATCTGGACTTGAACTGTGCTCACTAGGAGGAGGAAAGGGTAATGAAAGAATATCCAAACTCTAAATCTTGTAGAACTGTTACATCACTATTTTCGACAGCGGGACACCTCCCCTGTGTGTGCCATTTCAAGCAAGACAAATACCAGTGTAATTCTTTTTCTTGCTTGCAGCCCTTCAGCAGGCAGACTCTTAAGCTATCCCAAACCATGGAGGCTTTCAAGTGCTAATTAACCGTACTAAAGTCAGTCCTTCACCGCTTTCCAGTTGGTGGCCCAGGCAGACTTGAAAAGCTTTCTTCCTCCTTTTTTTTTGTGGTTAAGAGCCCACCGAGTTAAAATACTGCAGGAGTCTGTGCCTTCCCTCTCCCCCTGCAAGCACAGCAGGCCTGCTGCCAGCTCCTTCTCCTCGACTGTGAGGGAGAATAAGAACATCCTGCTGCAGGAGCCAGCTGGCTACCTTCTCCTGTCAGGGACTTAATATACTTCCATAAAGTATTCAGCTGTTGCTGGATGAGAGACAGAGTGCTCCACAGTGCCTTCTTCAAACAGTCCTCTTTCTTTACTAGCACAGACTAAATGGATGAAAGAACCATATGCAAAGGAGCAGGAATGAGGATAGCAACACAGCCTTCATTCTTTGGGTAATCAAAAGTCACCTCATTCATCTTAACCTTCAAGCTAAACATTTTCTAACCGGGACAAAGGCTCACATGATAGAAGTTCACGCAAACTTGAACAACTTTCAAGCTACTTACAACTTTTATTGACTTCTCATTATACTTAGCTCAATCTTGGCTCAATAAAAGCTTTCTTGCACCAATGAGGGAAAATTTTCCACTCTCTTATAATAAACACAAGAAAATATTTCTGGTTTGGTTTTAAACATGAACATTCCCTTTCAACAACTCTATTTCAAACACAGCTTCACGGAGAAACTGAAAATGAAAGCAGAGAAGGAGAAGCAGTGCTGGCCTCACCAATTCTGCTTTGATCTTTTCCAAGAATCACAAACCAGTCAGGACTGGAATTTCTGCTCCCAAAGTAGCAAGAAGCTTATCTTTTCGGTAATTTGGAATTACGTTTTTGGTCAGCTCAGCTGGATGCTGGGAAGCATGCTCCAGCTGCTTTTGCCACTCTCCCTGCCTGTCTGGGGAAGACAGCTGGTCCTGTGGGAATCAGTGGGTCAGCACCCACCACACCACAGCATCATATACGTGGCAGCTCTGCCCTGGAAGAGCTAAAAGAGGGCAAGAGTCTGGGAGATGATTAGCTGAATGGGCTAGGAAAGTCATGGGGCAGAGAGAGGCAGTGAGCAGAAGTGAAGCCAAGCAGCAGACTCCCTTTAGCCACATGGGACAGACAGTTTCTGGCTAGGGACAAAATCCTATATTCTGAGAACTCAAAACATTACACCACCTCTCTGACAAGCAGGTTCAAAAAAAAAAAAAAAATCAAAATAAATCCAAACTAGCGTTTTCTTCTCTACCACTTCTTTTTTCAGAAGCTTGAGTTTCTTTTTAGATCTCTGCAGCTCGCAGCCTTCAAAAGCATGGAGCTGGCTTAAGCTGACTTACATTGCCTTAGTGTTAAATTCATCATTTAGGTTTAGTTTTGAAAGTTAAGCAACCATTGTTTCAGTGTATCTGTATATGGCCTGTGTTGATTTATTGGTACAGACTAGGCAGAAAATGTATTGAGAGAAACTATGAGGAGGATTTGAGGGTGTCAGTTGATGAAAGACTCAACATGAGCCAGCAATGTGTGCTTGCAGCTCAGAGGGCCAACAGTATCCTAGGCTCTATCAAGAGAAGTGTGACCAGCAGGGCTGACAGAGGTGATTCTTCCACTTTCATGAGATCCCACCTGGAGTACTGAGTCCAGGTCTGGGGTCCCCAACACAAAGAAGGACATGGAGCTGTTGGAGTGGGTCCAGGGAAGGGCCATAAAAATGGTCACAGGGCTGGAGCATCTCTCCTATGAGGACAGGCTGAGAGAGCTGGGGCTCTTCAGCCTGGAGAACAGAGGCTGTGGGGAGACCATATAGCAGCCTTCCAGTACCTGAAGGGGGCCTGCAAGAAAGCTGGGGGGGGACCTTCTTATAAAGGCATACAGGGACACAATGAAGTGAAACAGTTTTAAACTGAAAGAGGATAGATTTAGATTAGATATTAGGCAGAAATTATTTGCTGTGAGGATGGTGAGACGCTGGAACAGGTTGCTCAGCAAGGCTGTGGATGTCCCTTCCCTGGAGGCATTCAAGGCCTGGCTGGATGGGCCTTTGGGCAACCAGGTCTAGAGGGAGGTGTCCCTGCCTATAGCTGGGATGATCTTAAAGGTCCCTTCCAACCAAAACCATTCTTTGATTCTATGATTTGGTTGGTTGGGGATTTTTGTTTTTTTGGTGGTTTTTTTTTTT
>VXAB01013512.1:713269-759262 GCA_013399175.1 Odontophorus gujanensis
AAAAAAAAAAAAAAATCAAAATAAATCCAAACTAGCGTTTTCTTCTCTACCACTTCTTTTTTCAGAAGCTTGAGTTTCTTTTTAGATCTCTGCAGCTCGCAGCCTTCAAAAGCATGGAGCTGGCTTAAGCTGACTTACATTGCCTTAGTGTTAAATTCATCATTTAGGTTTAGTTTTGAAAGTTAAGCAACCATTGTTTCAGTGTATCTGTATATGGCCTGTGTTGATTTATTGGTACAGACTAGGCAGAAAATGTATTGAGAGAAACTATGAGGAGGATTTGAGGGTGTCAGTTGATGAAAGACTCAACATGAGCCAGCAATGTGTGCTTGCAGCTCAGAGGGCCAACAGTATCCTAGGCTCTATCAAGAGAAGTGTGACCAGCAGACTGACAGAGGTGATTCTTCCACTTTCATGAGATCCCACCTGGAGTACTGAGTCCAGGTCTGGGGTCCCCAACACAAAGAAGGACATGGAGCTGTTGGAGTGGGTCCAGGGAAGGGCCATAAAAATGGTCACAGGGCTGGAGCATCTCTCCTATGAGGACAGGCTGAGAGAGCTGGGGCTCTTCAGCCTGGAGAACAGAGGCTGTGGGGAGACCATATAGCAGCCTTCCAGTACCTGAAGGGGGCCTGCAAGAAAGCTGGGGGGAGACCTTCTTATAAAGGCATACAGGGACACAATGAAGTGAAACAGTTTTAAACTGAAAGAGGATAGATTTAGATTAGATATTAGGCAGAAATCATTTGCTGTGAGGATGGTGAGACGCTGGAACAGGTTGCTCAGCAAGGCTGTGGATGTCCCTTCCCTGGAGGCATTCAAGGCCTGGCTGGATGGGCCTTTGGGCAACCAGGTCTAGAGGGAGGTGTCCCTGCCTATAGCTGGGATGATCTTAAAGGTCCCTTCCAACCAAAACCATTCTTTGATTCTNAAAAAAAAAAATCAAAATAAATCCAAACTAGCGTTTTCTTCTCTACCACTTCTTTTTTCAGAAGCTTGAGTTTCTTTTTAGATCTCTGCAGCTCGCAGCCTTCAAAAGCATGGAGCTGGCTTAAGCTGACTTACATTGCCTTAGTGTTAAATTCATCATTTAGGTTTAGTTTTGAAAGTTAAGCAACCATTGTTTCAGTGTATCTGTATATGGCCTGTGTTGATTTATTGGTACAGACTAGGCAGAAAATGTATTGAGAGAAACTATGAGGAGGATTTGAGGGTGTCAGTTGATGAAAGACTCAACATGAGCCAGCAATGTGTGCTTGCAGCTCAGAGGGCCAACAGTATCCTAGGCTCTATCAAGAGAAGTGTGACCAGCAGACTGACAGAGGTGATTCTTCCACTTTCATGAGATCCCACCTGGAGTACTGAGTCCAGGTCTGGGGTCCCCAACACAAAGAAGGACATGGAGCTGTTGGAGTGGGTCCAGGGAAGGGCCATAAAAATGGTCACAGGGCTGGAGCATCTCTCCTATGAGGACAGGCTGAGAGAGCTGGGGCTCTTCAGCCTGGAGAACAGAGGCTGTGGGGAGACCATATAGCAGCCTTCCAGTACCTGAAGGGGGCCTGCAAGAAAGCTGGGGGGAGACCTTCTTATAAAGGCATACAGGGACACAATGAAGTGAAACAGTTTTAAACTGAAAGAGGATAGATTTAGATTAGATATTAGGCAGAAATTATTTGCTGTGAGGATGGTGAGACGCTGGAACAGGTTGCTCAGCAAGGCTGTGGATGTCCCTTCCCTGGAGGCATTCAAGGCCTGGCTGGATGGGCCTTTGGGCAACCAGGTCTAGAGGGAGGTGTCCCTGCCTATAGCTGGGATGATCTTAAAGTCCCTTCCAACCAAAACCATTCTTTTATTCTATGATTTGGTTGGTCGGGGATTTTTGTTTTTTTGGTGTTTTTTTTTTTTTTTTGCTTTAACATATCTTTAAACACTTTAATTTGTAAAACATCTTTCTTCTGATATCTATATTGAATCTGCCAGAAATAAAATCAGCCAGTCATTCTCCTTCTGCCATTGCACATGTACAGAAAGGCATAGGAAGTTATGCTATGGCTGCACATGCAACTTCACAGCTGTATCAACAACTGTGCCTTAGCAGTATCTTAACTACAGCTTTTAGTACAAATTAATCATATTAACATAGAAAACTTGCAATTAGCAGTAATTTTTAAGAGCTACACCATTAACTCACTGCTATGCCTAAGTATCTGATAGGAGGCAACTGAACATGGGAATGAGGGAGGGATCCTGCCTCTAGTTCTGGCACTTGACTGCACTGTGCAGTTACTGCTGCTTTGTCGTGCTGCTCCTTGAAGGGCCTCTGTCATGCTGTGCTGTTTAAGACATGAATGCATCCGATCACCAGTGCATCAAGCACATGGAAAAAAAAATACATCTGGGAAGTTACATCTTTATAAAAATCCAATACAATCTCCCTCTCCATTTATTTGGTTTCTCAAGATATCCTGTTTTCCCAACTCTCCCCTCCTTCTTCCATCACACTTTTGCAAGCAAACACCAAGCAGATTTCTCCTCCTACAAATGGACCCATCCTCTTCACAGATCACTCTGCTACTCAGACAGTGACTGAAGAGATTATTATTCACTAAAACACAGTCATTCCCAATAATAACAACTGGCTCATTTTTGTGATGCAAATTAAGTAGTACAGTTCAAACCTTACAAAACAGAGATAAAGGAAACCAATGGATCAGTTTAGAGTAGGAAAAACAAAGTGAAATGAAAATGAAAACCGAAGCCACTAGTAACTTCTGTTCACCTGAAAAATACCAATGAGTGGCTCTGATGTCTATAAAGGACAAGTAAGTTTCCTGTGAGTGGTGCTCAGATGTCAGTGGGAGAGGGGCATTAAGTTATTTATCTGTTGGAATGATCACAATTCAGTCAAACTAGCCAGGCATCAGAAAAGGAGAATTTAAAAGTCAACACGTAAAAAGTGAACAGAATCAAGAATATCTGTTTTCGTTATTTATGTAGTCCTTTCATATTACTTAACAGTCAGACTGACAAGATCTATTTCATCAAAAATTTTAGTTTTCAAATAATTACGAGGCCATTGCTGCTGAATTAATGAAGTTCTTAGGGTGTTGAAGGAGTTAATTTTCAGTTTAACTTTCAGTAAAATACTACTGAGGTCTCAAGCTCTGTTGTTTTGTTTTTCTTATAGCATCATAGAATCATTAAGGCTGAAGAAGACCTCTAAGATCATCTAGTCCAACCACACACCTACCACCAACAATGCCCACCAGCCATCTACCTAAATGCTATATCTACCCTTTCCTTCAACACTTCAAGGGACGGTGATTCCATCAGCTCCCTGGACAGCCTGTGGCAATGCCCTTTCCACTCTTGCAAAGAAGAAATTCTTCATACCCAAGTTGAACCTCCCCTGTTGCACCTTGAGGCCATTCAGTGTCACTGTTACATGGGAGAAGAAGCCAACACCCACCTTGCCACGACCTCTTATCAGGTTATTATAGAGAGCTATAAAGCTTCCCCTGAGCTTCCTCTTCTCCAGACTTGTTCCTGTATTCCTATAACAAATATGAATGTGAGAAGTTGAAAACAATAACCCAGTCCCAAGGTTCACAGATGTGTACAAAAAGTCAATATTACACTAGAAAAACACCTGTGTGTGTACTAGCCTATTTACTAGCATTAAGTGACAGCTGGGCAGCATGTTTAGAGGTTTTGTTTATGCAGAGTCTGAAAGTACGCATCAGCCTATCCACACAGACACAAATCTTATTCTACTGACTTTGCAGATGTGCAGCACATAAACTCCGTGAACTATCTGGTTGACAAAACTAGCATTACAACAACACTTGCTAGAACCAAAGTATGAAAACACTGTTTCATCAGTGCTCATCTATAGAATACCGTGCTCTGTGGGCAAACGGGGGTTGTGAGTTCTGAAAAATGTCCACTGTAAAAGAGGATTGCCTTTTCTGTCTTTCCAAACCACGAGAAATTCCATCCTACATTAAAGAAGTCCTGACTGAGAAAAAAATACATAATCAAATCAAAACACATGCAGCCATTCAGTTCTGAAGAAACTCCTTGCACTACACATGTTAATCTACCATAATTTCTTTGGTCATCTTTGCTCCGATCTGTCTTTTTCAAACACTTTTACAGGTTCAAATACATCACGTATGTAGTTGACTGCCAATTTATTTATTTATTTACTTTTTGGTGGGAGATGCAATGAAATCTTCTGGGTCCATATTCCAAGGGATCTCTGACATTGAAATAAGCCCTTCTCATTTTCAAAATGACAACACATTTATGTTTGAAACACAATGACATCTATATAGGAACTAAGTCACTTCAGTGCATCAAAGGTGTTAACTGATCCATCAAAGGATCATTCCCTCGGACCAAGAAAATGCTGAACTGTTTCCTTTGTAACCTTTTCCACCTCTCCTGGCTAAACTGTATATGTGATCTTCCCTGTAACGAAACATAAGCAGTACAGATTGGAAATGCTCTGCAGAGAGGTGACCTTTCCTCTGAAAGGCACATACCTGTTTAGAGTTATTTATTTCATGGAACAGATACAAAAAGGAACACCAATGCAAGATTTGGCTTATGTTAAATGAAACGAGACCATTCTCTCTTAATTCTGTTTCACTATTAACAGCAATCTAATTTGACTTGATTCAAAAAGTTTGAAAATCTATCAGCTCCACATCTGGTGTAAATCTAGAATATTTCGTGACATTTTCAGCATTTTGTTGTTGCTGTTGACTTTTTAAAGCAGCTACAGCTATGAAGTCTCCCCCTGCTTCCCTGCAGCCTGATGTTTCTGCCTTGTTCTTCCTTCAGACTGTCAGAACTGCCGAGCTGAATGTGCTGTGACACAACCAGCCATTCCAACCATTTTTACTCCACTTGAATTTTATTTTTAGAAGTCTCCATAGACTTTCAAAGGACACAAATACAAAATAATCCTTCGAAATAATCCTTCGATGTGAAGTAAAAAATTAAAAATTCGAACTCTAGAACAGAAGCAAGCTTAGGACATGTCTGATTTATGAATGATAGTTCATCTACCATGGGTTAGATAGAACAGGACCTAGATGACAGAAGGAAATAAAACCAAGCATCAGTACTATGCAACAAAGCACTAAAATACCACAAGTCTTCTAAAAGCAAAAGATGTTCCCTTTGGGCATGAAGAAGAAGCTTCAAAAAATTACACAACATCCAAACACAAATACTGTCCACAATCTACTAAGTGGAAATAATTACAAATAAGTTCATTGAGAACCACATGAAGGTATTAAGGTAAGAGAACAGCACCAGGATTACAAAAACAAGGCAAATTGAACAGCAAAAGAAGAAAGGACTCCAGGATCAATCAGAAAACTAGGTGAGAAGGTAACAATCAAAATAACAAGAAAAACTGCCTGCTGCTGCGTATTGTATGAATATCTTGCCAGTGCAGCCAAAAAAGCCAACGGCCTCCTGGCTTGTATCAGAAATAGCATCGCCAGCAGGAGCAGGGAGGTGATCACCCCTCTGTACTCAGCACTGGTGAGGCCATATCTCAAGTACTGTGTTCAGTTTTGAGCCCCTCACTACAAGAAAGACACTGAGGCCCTGGAGCGTGTTCAGAGAAGGGCAACAAAACTGGTGAGGGGTCTGGAGCACAAGTCTTATGAGGAGCGGCTGAGGGATCTGGGATTGTTCAGTCTGGAGAAGACGAGGCTCAGGGGAGACCTTATTGCCCTCTACAATGTCGGAAGGGAGGTAGTGGGGTCAGCTTCTTCTCCCACATANATATTTGCATCCACCAGTAAGCCATCAAAAAGCAAACTGGCACTAAGTCATAATTCACCGTTTGCTTTTTATTATCTGGCAGTGCTGTGTTTGTGCAATTTCTATCAGTTAAAGCCTCCTTTTAAGGAGTGTGAATAAGAAAGAGAGATATTGTAATCTACTTCTGCTACTGCTGTTTGTATTTGTTATCAGGCATTTCATGTGTGTCTCACACATCACTTTTCATTCAAAATTGACATATTTATCCAAGAATTACTTTAACACACTAGCCTTATTCAGGTAGCTACAAAGACCTTGGCAGACATTTCCAGCCATGCATTTTATGTGATTTATGCATTGTCATGTAAAAGGCAATATTTAATTGTGTGTACGTGCTGTAATCACAGCCTTGTCAAGGCATTGCATTGGAGCAATGGAGACAAGCTGACAGTTAAGCAGCCTACTACTAAGCCTCCTAAAGACTTTTCAGCCTAGGAACTGGTTGGAACTCCTTTAAATTGCACCACATTTGTCTTGCAGGTGCATCTGGATGAGAATTTCACTATCCCATTACAGAGAGATTCTCTAGTTATATGGTGCAGATCTAAAAGTGATGGACTCTTGTTTCTTCATACAGCCATGTAGTATATACATGACTTGTAGTAACAACATCCTAACATCCTGCTAAGGAAGGAAGTCATCATCACAGTGAAGGTGGTTGAATACCTAGGAGATACACCCAGAATCTTTCTGCCATTAGTCTGGAGAATATCAGTAGCAAGGAACTGAAACAGCAAAGGAGCTGTAGAAAGGCAAAGAGGACAAGGAGGATAAGCAATAAAAGGTACATTTTAGTGCCAAGCAAGGAAGCACTAGAATGCAAACCAGTGTGAAGTAGGATGCTTATACATTATAATGGTTGGAATACCCTAGCACTCCTTTCTTCTGTCTTTGCAGCTTTGTATGACTACAGCAGCTTCACTCAAAGTTGAAGCACTGCCAGGACAATCCTGCACCTTTCCTCCCATTTTTTGTACCAACACAGACATCAACCTCATCTTGTAGTAAGCTGCTGGTTCCAGCTAAGCTGATGAAAATGAAGCTTTTTATGCAGGATTGGCCCTGTGAGCTGCTTTACCACAGGGCCAGATAAGCATCTCTGCCAGTGCAGCAGGGAGACAGGTCAGTGCCACCTCCAGCAGCTGCTGAGGCTGCGGCTCCATCAGCTCAGCAGCCCAGGCATCCTGCAGACACAGGGAGCTGGAGAGGCTTTGTGGCAGAGTTGAGGTCTGAAGAAAGAAAAAGAGCAGGATTATGCCCACATGATCATCAGGCATCAAGCCCAAAGACTAATATCACAAGCTAAATGGCACAGAAAGACTGCATGCAGAGCAAGGAACCAAGAGCAGACAAATAAACCTGGAGAGAGGCACTTCAACAGATTGCATTATCACTAGGCAAAAATTGTTAACATGTGACCATATCCAGCAGACGATGCACTGAAAGGGAAAGGAATGGACAATATATGAAATTGTGCTACTATTTTATTCTGTGCTGCTCGAGTCTTTGTTTATAAAAATAGCTATTCACTCTGTTCAAAATAATGGAAGAAAGCAACTGCAAAGGGATTCTGTGGTAAAAGCACCTTCATCTCTCAAACAGATGAGAGAATAAGTTACAGGGAGCATTGCTTTTACCTGAAATTCAAGTTACTGAAATTCAGTGCTCTAAATGGCCATTCACTGAGCTGTGTGATATAATCACATACCAGTAATACTTCACATCTGATCCCAAGTTCCTTGATCTTTTGTGCTCAAGCTTTAGTGCAAGAGCATAAGCTGGGTGTGCTTCGAAACGCCTGAAGTCTGACATGAGATTGTACTCTTGCAAAGCATCGTCCTTACACTGCCATCCTTTAGCTGCAGACAACACAGCCATTTAAACAATCACACTCGAGTGGAAGGGGGGAGGGAGGGAAGAAGGGAAGGGAGGGGAAGGAAGCTATTTTCTCCCAAAAGCTTATCTAGCTCATTTATTATGTCCCTGCAGAGCATATGGCTAAAAGCAAAGACAACTGCTTTTCATACAAAACTTAAGGAAAATAACCAAAGCTTGACCACCTTTTCCAGCAAAGAATGGGCTTAAATAAATAAATGATGGCATGCATTTGCACCACTGAAGCACAGCACTAATGCATCATTCCTCCAAAGCATGCTTTACTTTGCAACTTCCCCATTATAACCAGGAGATAGAAAAGCAGCACTATGGCAGGTATTACATACCCACCGTCATAGCTGACTGGCTATCAGACACAGAAAAGACTCACCACTTCCCATGGATGGGACTAGAAGGAAACAAAATGTGCAACAGCTTAGGTGCCCAGATGATAAATGAAGATCAAACTATTGTCCTGTGCTCCCTTTATGGGGATATACAAGCAAACCCAGGGAGCAATTAATCTTTTCCTAAAACACAAATCTGAGTCAGGTATGATGAACAGTCTGTTGAAGGTACGATGTTTTCATCCTTAGCTAGGAAGCAATCAGTGATTAGTTGAGAGTCTGACATCAAGTTTTAAAATCTTTAAAGCCAGAACTGACAACTCTCACACTCAGAGGGGAGGAAGAAGCAGACAACAGCTTAGCTTCCCTCATTCTTCTGTCCCAAATCAGAACATCCCTCCCAATACACCTTGAGCTGAAAATGAGAGAATCCAAGAATCCCCAAGGCTGGAGAAGACCTCCAAGATCATCCAGTCCAACTGTCCACCTACCACCGATATTATCCACTAACCACGTTCCTCAGTACAACATCTAAATGTTGCCTGAACACCTCCAGGATGGTGACTCAACCACCTCCCTGGGCAGCCTGTTATAGTGCCTGACCACTCTTTCCAAGAAGAAGTTTTCCTAATATCCAACCTACATTTCCCCCAGAACAACTTAAGGCATTCCCTCTCATCCTGCTGCTAGTTATGCGGGAGAAAAGGCCAACCTCACCTTACCACAATCTCCTTTCAGGCAGTTTAGAGACCTGTAATGACTCCTTGCCACATTGGTCTCCAATCCTTCCAGTAGTGACCCCGCTCACCCACTCAGTCTGAAAATGCAGTGGATTTGTTAGCAATTACAATTATATTCCCACTCATTCCATTCATTCTACAGAATACTATAACAATCAAACCAACAAACTACACAAAACAAATATTTCAAAAAACCCAGCATTTTAAATAGTCTGCTGCTTCAAGTTGTAGAGTTTAGCTTCCAGATTATTTTTTCTTCTGTTTTCAAAAGCATATAAATTGTTACCACAAGTAACCAAAAATCCCTGCCTTTCAACAAGGACATTCTAACCATCTTTTACTGGGTGTTTCCTGACACTCTTCTGTATAAAATGCAACTGATGTGTTTCAGAATTAGAAAAAAATCTTTTTCTTAAAATTTCAGAACATCCAGTGGGGTTGGGGGGACAGTCAGTGAATATTTAAATGCTTGATGTCCACTGGAAATAGTCCAACTGTGACAGACTGATAATTTCAGTCATGTGAAGAAAAGAAAGTCTCAGGGTGACAAATAACTGACTTCTGAGCTGCTGTTCAATTCCTAAGCCAGAAAAAAAATGCAGTTCATATAACAGTTGAAACTGCCTAAGAAAGCATAAAACACTGTTTCATGTTCCTGCACTGCCTTATTGTCTGATGTCCTTTCTAAATCACTGCTTTATTCTCTGAGAAACAGTAATGGTTATAATACGTGTATTGAGAAGAAGGGTAAATATCTAGGACAGAGCAATTACCACAGCCCATAAACGTTATGGGAAATAATGTATGCGTTTAAAAAACGTAGCTGAAATTTCTAATAGAGTAACACAATGCCTGTGCAAATTTATAAGGCAGCACACATAATGTTTGTTGTTAAGTATTGAGTGTTTTTAACATTAAGCTTTTCCTGACATACATATACCAGCCTGAAGTTGGCTAGGAGTACTCTCAATAGAAGGCACTTTCCCCACAGAGGGAATAGGAGCCGCCTTTATATGGTTGCACAAACAAGCAAAACCAACCAACCAAAATCCCCACACCAGAACGTGAGCCTTAAGAAAAACAGCCCCAGCAGAATTATGAGGTCTTTTTTTCTTCAAAAGTCTGAGTATGAGGCACGGAAATCCCCTGCCAACACACAACATCTGAACTCCAGTGGAAGATAAATACTTGTAGACCAAGACCGTTTGGTCTTTATTCTCAGGTATTCTAAAGGAAGTCTTTCTCTTCTTCTGAGAAAGGAAATAAAAATAAAATGTTTACAGCTGATGTTTACTAAGGATTATACCCTCACCCTGCTTTCTATTAAGAGATTCTTTTCGCTTAATAAACCAGGTGTTAATCCCTCAAAGTGAATGACATTTTCCAAGCCTGAGTATTTCACTAAGCCTGAACACATTCACAGGGAAAGACAGTTTACATAAGACAGAAAGCGGATGTTTAATAAACTGTGGTAATCTGACAGGCAGGCATGTTTTGGTCTTTCCAAAAGACAGCCACAACAAGGCAGCAGCTATTTTCTTTCAGACACAATAAAGAGAAGTGTGGTTTGTTTTTAATTAAAGAGACTGGAGTTTAACTGAAAGGAGAACCCTCACCTCCGGTGATATACTTTGATCTCACCTTTGATTCTAGAGGGAAAGAAACAGCTCTGACTTTCTATTTAGCACCAGTACTATCATTCCATTCAGATCAGCACCATTCACCCACGGACTCTGATATGACCAGTGACAGGCATCGCGTCAGTCGTGGTTAAACCCACTCTGAGTCACTGAGTCATCACAGCAGCTTCACATGAGAATCTGTCTTGCCTTCAGCATTACCTGGAAGGGAACAGCTCTGATTCTTTCAGCTCATGAGTAGTTTTCAAGCAGATTCTGTTTAGTTTTATAATTGGCCCAGTGGTATAAACAATGTAAATGCCATAGTGGCATAAACATTAAAGTGTTTTTTTTTCCCCCCTCCAGAACAGTCTCCAGTAAATACAACCATCAATTATTTTTACTGTCCTTAAAAACTTAATTTCTTATTTATTTAAACTGGTTTAAACCTCCGGGAGAGACCAGGTAAAAAAATAAATAAATAGGAAAACACTTTATTTTTGCTTTTTTTATACATATAAAATCAACTCCATTCTCTTCAAAGTAACTAGATCTAAAACTGAACAGAATACAAGCAGAACTGTACATTCCTACATCTCTTGTACAGTACACAAAACCTGTTGCGTTTCATAAGCCATACAATTGAAGTGCCTACCGTTCAACGAGATGCTCTACATCTACCTAGAAATGATTATCACTGTCAGTACACATTAGAAAAAACACTCTTCCTCCTTCACATTAGTCATTTTGGTGAAAGCTGTTGTCCTCTCACATACTGGAATGAAGGACTGCATTTGCTCATTTCATCAGATGTTCAGCTGAGTTGTGACCATCAGGTGAAACAGACCGGTGCACTTTGGATCTCTGAGTACCTCCAGTTAGCATATCTAAATAATTTTTTAATGTTTCAGCATCTATAGCCTAATCAGAAGGCATATTCAAAAGCAAAAATTAAGAAAAAGAAACAAAAAAGTGATTACATATTTTCATACAGCCCATTCAGAGCCACTACCACAGCCAACGTCTCCAAGCACTATGTGGGCATTAGCCTTGAGCAAGCAGCCTGATTTTCAGGTACCTATTACTGCAGCTGAAGCCAGCTCTTGTCTGAGAGTTCAGGATGGAATAATAAAGGTACACAAATTCAGTCTTAAGAAGCTGAATAACTTTGAAGTACTTCTTAGAGCATAACACAGAGAAACGTGCTTGAGAAGCTAACTGACAAATTTTATGCTTCCCTTTCAAATTAAAGGTAGTCAATACAACATTAACAAAATATCTGAGAAACTAATGTGAGCTGGACACGGTATAATTAGATAGCACCAAAACACTAATACCAAAACCTGGTCAAGACTTCTCTTTGGTGAAAGAGAAACGACAGTAGTTACTTCACTTTTAACCAGCCCAAAGAGCAGCAATGCTGGTGAGAGGAGTGGAAGTAGGTCATGTTTTTCTGTTGTTATATACAGAGCAGACAGAAATCTCAGAGACTGTGCTCTAATAAATAGGTTATTTGCATATGGTGGGAGGAAAAGTATTGCCTGAGTGCAACGGGATTGAATCTAGCCCACTGGAAAATAATTAAAACACAAAACCCATAGAACAACACAGGAAGAGATCACATGGACTAAGACTATTCCAGTTTTAGCTCATGGGTAGGCTGATGATACAACAAACAAAGTTCTAGGAGTAGCAAGGAAGGAAGACTAGGCAGATGGGATAGTCCCAATTATTTTACTTCTGTCTCAGAGGTCACAAAGGAGAAGCACCAGCACTGGTTTCTATTTTTACACAGAGTTCACCAGCAAACAGTAAAGTGGCATGACAAACTTCATGCCGTCCTACAAAGCACAGAGTAAGCAGCCATAAAACCAGCCAAAGTTTGGTCTGTTTGCTTACAGAGAAAATAACGTCCAGTGAAACTCCTAAAATTGTGAGAAACATGGCAGCTTATCCTCATACTCTATTTGGAAGGTTCAGCCAGGAGCCCAAGTTTTGGAAAAAAGCAGTTCAGACCCTCAGTCATGCAAAAAACAACTACTTCACTAAAAAGCAAATGCACAGATGTGCTCAGGCATATATGTTTAACATCTCCTGCCCAAAGCAGTATTTGCTGCTCCTTCCTAAAATATTTTGTTGAAACAGCCTCACTTCCTTTTTTCTCTGCGTACTGAACCAATCTGGTCATAAAGAAAAAAAATTGTACTTATGAATGACAACATGGCTTTTCCAACATGAATAAACATCCCAATTTGTGTGCGTTGAAAACAAAAACTCAATTCTGTGAGATGGGACTAAAAAATTAATGGCCTTTAGAGTAGGCTGAAAATCACGTTTATAGCTTCATTTGGCAACGCAGAACATGAAGGCAAAAGGCTTTAGAAATCTGCTCCCAAATATGTTATAATGGAAGTATCCTGCAGATTTCAGAAGCTTTGATTTTAAAACCAACTGGACTCTCATTGAGTGGACGTAGCTATGAAATAAATGCCTGAGAAAATATTCACATTGAAGTGATCTCAACTGTTGTTACAACTTAGGTCTTCCAGAAGCCACTTAAGTTTATAAACGGAAAGTAATCTGGGAATCCTCTAATACTGAAGGTGGAAAAAATGCTTTCTCAAGCTGCCAGAAGCAAAGCTGCTAGAGTTACACAGCTCTCCTGCAGCCACCTGTTACTCACGTTTGCTTTTACACAGTTTAATGAAAGGGACTTGATCTGAAAATAGTTCCTACTGAATGTTTGTTAAGGAGCATCATCAACTTTAATTAATTGTGTCATTTCCCAAGAGTTTTTGAAAGTTTTTAACAGCTGGGAAAACAAAATCATCATCTATCATCTGTCATCTCCGAGCGTTCGTACTACATACAGGAAGCAGCAGAACTCTCAGCAGAATCTGCTCTTTTAAACTGTATCTGTATTTTTGGACAGCAGTGTGTACTCCAAAACTACTGATGTTATTCTGCTCACTGTAGATACGTGATAGGCGTTCTGAAGGGTGCAAAACCATAACAAGCTGCTGTATAGGTGAGCCTTTCATGTTACGACAGCGCTGTCTACAAATACCTGTCTGGAGAGTTTTCTTTCTACTGCAAGAAATCCTAAGACTGCCTATGCAGTTCTAGTCAGGTCACAAACAGCAGCATAGAGCAGACCAAAAAGCACGTGCAGGTAGACACATCCAAAACAAGAAACACCTTACAAACAATTAAAACTTAATGTGGCTTTTCCTAATCCTAACTCTTTCAACTTTAATACGGGGACAACATTACACCAGCAAGCATAAGCAGTTTTATGCAGCATTATACTCATGAGCTCTACACATCTTGCTGGTTACCCCCCATTTCACAGAAGGGAAAACTGAGCCAACGAAGGCATGGAGGTTACCATGGCAACATAAAACACACGTAACAAAGGATGAAATTTGAACTCAGATTTCCAGTTTCCTATTCACTGAACACTGATAACTTTGGAACACATACTTTCCTGTACTCCTCCGTAACAGCAGCAGTGTTTGACAGACTTACTGCGTTAATCACCTGAGCGCAGCACATTAAAATCATTAGTGGTTGCTAACAGAGTATAAAAAACATCACTGTTACCTGTATCAAAACTAATTCAAACTAATTCTTCTGATCACGCACACACACACAGAAAAGCAGTTGTAACTGTTTGCACATTTGGTAAGTACAAACCTAGATTAACATCAGTGTGCAGTGACCACAAAAACTTTTGATGGGGAAGCTTTGATTCTTTCCCTGCCCTCGTTGCATGTGTGATCACTTGGTGCCTGTACGAGTGATAAATAGGTGATAACTTTGATGATTTCAAGTTATCACTGTAAGAAATCACCAGGGGGGAGGAAAAGAAATACAAGCATCTAGTGCTATGATTTACTAGATTGAGTGCACAAGAGCACCAAGGAAATGCATCACATGTTCAGAAAGTAGGAGAAACCAGTGATGTAACATATGAACGGAGAAAAAAAACACCCAAAACATTCACTTCCTTTGAAGCTGTTCAGGCAGAAACCAGATACTGTAATTTACAATTCACTTAACTGTTCAACGTTATTCTGCTGCATCATCACATATATTTAACACTCATAACTGCCATTTTCTCTACAAGATGCCATTAACCAAAAAATTGCAGAGCTGAAATGAAACAAAACAAAACAACTGGCTTTAAAGCACGCATTTTGAGAAATATTTGAACAATCTTTAGCCACCCAATCCTCATATCCTTACCGGAACATCAAAAGTTTCTTGCGTGTCATCCAACATCTGAATTTTGATGGAGATGAGTTTTCCTGGAGGTGTCATAGGTGGTTTCTGTCCATGCTCCAAGGTACTGATCCCAGCATTCTCCTGAGCTCCTAACCGGGATCCTGCTGTCGGTCTCTGCTCCGTTTCACCCATGTTTAGAGAGAAATGTTTCTTATATCTGATAAGGGAATAAAGGCAAAGAAGACCATATCACTTATAAGTAACTGCTGTTTCATCTAAGCATTATGATATATGCACTTAAAACCAATAAACCACCACGTGACCCTTAGCATGAAATAATACTGTTATAAATATATTTTTATGTATCACACGTGGACAGAAAAACCAGGCAAACTTCACACTTTTCAAAATACAGAGGTGAATCACCTGCTGGGGACAGGAAGACAGTCTGGCTGTGCTACCACGCAATGAGAAAAAAGAAATACACCTTCTCTCTTGGAAAATGCAACAAGACCATGTTGGAAACAAGTACTGTGATACAATCTATATCATGATGAGTTATGCTAATTTGATATACTTGGAAATCAGGCTGTTAGCAGCCAAAGCCAGGGCTCCCAGACCTCGGTGGAAGATGAGGAGAGCAGGAGAGCAACTTACCACCTCCCGAGTACCATTCCCTCCTGCCCATATCAGAACTACTTCCTTCACTCCTTCCAGTCTCCCCCAGTCCTTTTGCTCTTCTACATTGCTTAAGGCTCAGTGAAGCAAGAAAGACAAAGGGGGACAAGATGGCCTTAATTATATGGCCTCAATATCTTGTTTTCTTCAGGGATCAGTTCTGCTCTAGAATGAAAAGCCTAATGCGATCCCAGTGGTAGGTCAAGGTCTCTGAGAATAGGCCATGGGAAGTCTAGAAAAAGCCAGAGTAGTGTCACTAGTTGGGAAAAACACGGTTCCCCAGCCTTGCTGTGGTTCCTCAGGGAGCCCTGTAAGCAAGAGAACCTCAAGGAACATTCCATGCTGACGGAAGGCTCCACCAGTACTAGTCTGCCAGCACAGCTCACTGAATAGGGATGTCTTCTTGGTATCCAAGGAAAGAAACCTCAGGAACTGGCTCGCTAATCTTGTTTTCATGCAGTTTCTGCACTATGTTATGCAGTGCATCTCTGCCAAATAAATACTCTATCCTAGAAAGGGAAATGAGCTCCAACAATGATTCAGCGTGATTTTTCATTAACTGGCACAGCTTTCAACCTTCTTTTTTAATTCAAGGATCATTAGTTTTACTTGTCAAGTCTTACACATCACACCAGTTTTATTTCAGTTTTTCCCCCTCTATCTTTTGACATTCTGGTTAGGTTTCTGATGTAACCTGCTGCTACTGTCTATTTGTCTTTCTCAGTAATTACATTTCCATTCCCTGTGACTTTTATATGCTGATCAATGACCACTAAAAAAAAGAAACACAGAGTACACACAAAGGATGGAAACATAACTTTCCAGCCAAACAGAGGCACAAGAAGAGTACTCCCATTCACAGGCTGATTTTACTCTGAGGTTAAAATTATTGAGAAGCCTATGGGAAAAAAAAGCACAATACAGTCTTATGTAGTGAAATGCCTCACGAGTTCTACAGCATACTATAAAGAACAGTGGTATAAAGTACCACGTAATAAGACACCATAAGGAGGGAATAAAAACAAGCCTGTCTTCAGCGGGATATATATATTTACTGCACATCACTCTTCCACTTCCTGACTAATCTGTTCCCACTGACTTCACCCAGTAAGCAGCTTGGGGTAAAAGTTTCTTAAACAATGCTCTGATTAACAGAGAAGAAGAAATGCAGTAACTGAGAAGGCAGGGGATGAAAAATTAGGGACCACACACTTCTCCATCTCAATTCAATAGGCACAAGTGAAGGAGAACTGAAAGCCAGTGGGAAACGTACAAGTTTGCCCACAGGACAACACAGTACATCTGAGTGCCACAGACTGGCAACTTCTGCAATGAAACAGCACTGCCCGTCCACCAGGCTGAAAGAGATGCTGCTGCAACCACCCAAGAGCAAGCCAAATAGCAGTGAAGCAAATGCAGTTCAATTTTCATCAACTGGCACTGTGATCTAAAACATAAATGGAATTGATTCAATTGATTTTATTATTTAAAATTAATTTAATTAAAACCTTTTATGAGACAAGAAGCATCAACAAGAAAGCTGCAGTTGAAGGCAGGAAGACAAAAGACAAAGCTGCACAGCATCACTCCAGGTCTGACTTTCCTGCATCTAAGTACACAGGAAAATTTAAGCACACGCTGTCTGGAAATGCCACTAGACACAAAGATACTGTTCTACAGCCTTGTTAATTCAAGAGCTGTTTTAAGAGCTTTCCTGAAGTCACCATATGCCATACACAGCACCAGTACTGAAGAAAGGACCCGCACAATGGCTGTGTTACTACAGCAGTCTTTGGATAGTTATATTTCATACAGACAAGGGAAATATGTTCTATTCATCAAATCCAAAATGGGGGAATCAATAATCCAGTGCAATTCAAGTGATACCATTAAATAATCAACATCAGGAAGTATTCTGGAGTTCACACCTTTCAGAAGATGTTCTTCTGACTGGATGATCCAGTGGCCCACACACATTCAGAAAGGCAAATAAACTTGGTGAAACATGGAAGAAGGATCCAAGGTTAGGAGCCAAAAGAAACATGAAGGAAAAATATAAGCCAAACCCCTTTACATACATAGCTGAGAGGCCTTTTATTATTACTATTAACATAAAACATAAAGCATAACATAAAAACTCTTGTAATATAAGAGGGCGGCTCTCAAAGTCAACCCTTCCATTTTAATATGTTGGTCCATGATGTCAGAGGCAGATGATGGTAGTATGGCAGTAGAGGGTGAACCTTCCTGCCAATACTCCATTACAGGCTGTTGTTGTGTGACAGAGGGCAGCAGAGGGGCAGTCTGACAGGAAGGCATCTCACTTGGAAGTGTGTATGAAACAAAGGGATGTCACTGAATTCTTCCATGTGGAAAAAAAGGCAACTACTGGCACTCACCGACACTTGCTGAACATAATAGAGATAAACAGTGGATGTGAGCACAGTGAAGTGGTGAGTTGTGCAGCAACAGTGACATGAAAGGCAAGCCACATTCTGGACAGCCGTGCACAGCTGTCAATCCACAAAATTAAGAGCAACCTGATCAGCTTATCTGCATCAGTCCTTTAATGGTGGTCACTATATTGAAAAATAGCATTTTGTAGTTCCAATAGTGTCATTATGCTTTTTAACTCCTTCGGTTTCTATGGAAATAAATAGGAGGCATTGCTTTTGGAGTAACTTGTGCAAATTACAACAATTCAGTTACATACGCATGCTTCACTTTGGAAGCAAAGATCATTAAGTATCAGCCATCATGATCATATGCATTTGCTACTTGCAAATTAAAAGTATACCTTTTCCCTTTTTCAAACTCTCACACATACATACACATACAAATAACAGCATGCTACATTGGACATTATTAAAGTTTTGCTTATGTATGATGCTAGTCTCACTCACTATGGCACTTCTAACATTGGCTCAGTATATTTACTATGCTTTTATAAAAAAAATTTTAAAAAGGGCCTAGAAGATTGCAATTAGCCACTCTGAAATAACACAGCACATTGACAGGTTGCAGTCTTCTCTCTAGGGCACTTTGATCTAGATGACCAAGAAGGTCACAGAATGCAGCACAGTAGTGAGCAAATATTAAGCAAAGCCCAAGGGGATTAGGCTACCTGATGTCTGTCACAATGAGAAGGATCAAGTTTGGACACTGGATTGAGAATGTTGAAGACACTCTCACCCTCTTCAGACCCTTTAAGGAACCTTGCTAATCCAAAATAAAATAATTTAGTGTCTTGTTCCTTGCTGAGTTCACAAATTAAATCAGCTCCTGGCACGCTGGCTAACCTAAAGCCAGGGTGAGCAGAGCACAGCCAGCAGTCCTTGCAGCTGCTGGCAGGCCACTAGCTCAACTCAAGCCATCTCACATAACGCTACCTATAGCACCTGGAGGGCACCCATTACACAAAGCTACATGTATCAGCAGATAAATAAGTAAACGTGTTTTTGTCCTAAGCCCATGTTAACAATCCATTTAAACAAACACTACATGCTCAGACCAAAATTTTAAGTTCTGTGTGTATGCTTGTGCAGTAGTTGGACAAAGGGCAAGATGGGCCTTAGCACAATGCCACTGAGGTCTCAGTGTTCAAACCCAGGCCTGAACAGGTGTGTTTTTTAGCACTTGAAAAGTTCAGGTCAAACAAAGTTTCCATATGTTTTACTTCAGCAGGAGGAAAACCAATTAAAGTGACAAAGCAGTCATCTAAAGGAACCTAGGAGAAGAAGCAACGCTTCTTTTTGTTTTGGTGGGGAGAACAAAAGATCACAAGAAATTAGGAAATACTGAGGAAAAAAAGAAACAAGACAATGTTTGAAATACCAACAGAATGCGTGCTGGAATACATGCTAATCCAATAATTACTCTACTTTCTTAGGAGACAAGGAGGTTTAGACACTTGCTGCAAGTTGTTCAGGAAGCCACTGGGAACAGTGGCCTTCCCCACTTCTTTTGTTTTGTTTAAGCACACTTAGAAAGTGCAGATGGAAGCACACAGTACACTAGTCACCTCTTAAAGGTGCAGAAAACAGGTGCAGTGGAGTGGAATGGTCATCCTTACAGCTCACGGGGCAGAGCAACCCCAAGGCTGGGGCTGCTGGCCTACTCCTGAATCGCTGTATCACACAGCAACTAGACATTTGACAGAGATTAATGCAGTCAACATATTACCAGAAGAAACAACTCAAACCATCTCAATGACTTATAAGCCAACAGGAAGAACTAAGGCAGCACTGGAGGACTCACAAATAACAAACGAAATCCAGGCTTTCCAAGGGATAACAAATGTGGAGTAGCAATCCAGGCAGACTACCAGTAAGTGCTTGTCATGCTCAGCTTCTCATAAAACCTCTGGAAAACCTCAGCTGCATAGAGGATTACAAGGAAAACTAGCTTGAAAACACTCCTGTAAAGTACTCTTCTTCAGTTCTAAGTACCTCTGTATTTGCAGAAAAACACAGAACTCGACAAATTGGAGTATGTTTAAAAACAAAAAATCATAAGAAGTTATGAGGAAAGAAAGGACGACTGGCATAGATCGAACACAGAGGGCTCAGAGAGAAAAGCTATGGCAAATCTGTGAGGCAGAAGATGCCACCATCTCCAAGGTCCATCCAGAGCTGCACCAAACATTAATGCTCCAACAGCAGAGGCAGCAGGATGCGCACAGAGGCTGAGACCTCTTCATATGATGTGCTGATTCTTAATGTTTCCCTTTCCTGCCTTCCCCTTGGACAGTGTTAAAGTAGGCCTAAATGTATTGCCCTGCCAAAAGCAAGTCATAGATCTGCGCCATCCTCAGTAAGGGAAAATTCTGTGACGAACTGTTAATAAAGCCACGTTTTCATTAATATACACCAGAACGGCCATAATCATGACATGGGAGAGCAAGTTGCTTAAAGTCATATGGAAAAAAATAATACTGAAATAAAATAGCATGCAAATTGGAACAGGAAAACAAAAAAATAAGTTTAATCTGAAGCAGTGAGGGACACAGACAGATTCAGTATGGCTCAGCTATTTATCTTCTGTGATCCAAGGGCTGGAGCACCTCTCCTGAAAAGACAGGCTGAAGGAACTGTGGCAAGGGGACTGGAACTCAGTCACCCTTGGGGTCCCTTCCAAACCAAGCCATTCCATGATGAAATGTTATTCCAATTACTCTCCACAATGCAATGGCAGATTCATATCAAGCAAATATAATCATAAAAATATTAAGCTCTTCAACTAAGAGTATTCCACCTGTAAAATCTGCAGTTTTGAAATATTGATGAATCGATGTAAACAAATAAACCACCTTCAGCTCCTGCTCCAAAATGAAAAACAGCTGAGAATTTGTGCACACCACTACTAATGATGAAAGACAGCCAATAAGTTAAAATCGCAGATTAAAAACTAGCCAGAGGACAGTGGTCAGTGGCACAAGGCCAAGCTGGAGCCCAGTAATGAGCAGTGTACCCCAGGAGTCAATCCTGGGCCAGTCCTGTTTAATGTCTTCATTAAAGGTCAGGATGATGGGGTAGAGTGCACCCCCAGTAATTTCATGGATGATACAAAACTGGTGGGAGTGGCTGACTCACCAGAGGGCCACACTGCCACTCAGTGGGTTCAGGACAAGCTGGAGAGGTGGGCTGACAGGAACCTCAAGGAGTTCAACTTGAAGAAGTACAGAGTCCTGCACTGGGGGGAAAAACAGCCAACTGCAGGTACCATGACATGTTCAGTGCCACACGGCTGCACAGCAGCTCTGCAGAAAGTGATCTAGGAGTCCTGCTGGACACCAAGCCGGACATGAGTCAGTAATGTGCATTTCCTGCTATAAGGGTTAACAATATTGGCTGCATTAGGCAAAGTAGCACTAGGAGGTTAAGAGAGGTGATCCTTCCCCTGAAGTCTGCGTTGGGGAAGCTGCAGTTGGAATACTGTGTCCAGTCCTGGGGAACTCAGTACAAAAGAAACATAGGCATAGTGGAGAGAGTCCAACAAGAGGCCACAAAGATGATTAAGAAACTGGAGCACCTCCCCTGTGAGGAAAGGCTGAGAGAGCTAAGGACTGTTTAGCCTAAAGAGCAGGCTTAGGAGAATCTTATCGACGTCTATGAACACCTGAAGGGAGGGTGCAAAGCGAACAGAGCCTGGCTCTGTGCAGTGGTGCCCTGTGCCGGATCAGAAGGCCACAGGCACAAACTGGAGCCCAGGAGGTTCCCTCTGACCAGCAGGAGCAGTGCTGCACAGTGTGGGTGCCGGAGCACTGGCACAGGCTGCCCAGAGGCTGTGGGGTCTCCTCCCTGGAGCTCTCCAGAAGCCGCCTGGCCATGGCCTGAGCACCCTGCTCTGGGTGGTGCTGCTGGAGCAGGGGCTGGGACACAGAGACACAGAGGGCACTGCCCACCTCAGCCAGCATGGGGTTCTGTCGCAGCCACAATGCTCGTGCATGGCCATTGCAGCAAAAAACAGTGAATTTTAGACATCCCTGAAAGAAGCAACTGTATCAGCTATGTTCCAAGCAAAAAACAACCACTGACATTTGTTTCCTGAGTGTCTCCAATCTTCAAGCAAGACATCTGTGTTAGAATACCTGGGCATGACAGATTTATCCTTTTAGGATTTATCTGTTTGCAGCACTGGGAAGTGCTGCAAACAGAAGACTTNTAAAAATACAGAACACATTCAGTAAGAAGTATGTAGAACCGAAGAGAGGATTTTTTCAAAAGCTTTGATCATTGTATTATGGCTCTTTGGCAGTTTCTCGTGGGGATATATCAGAGATTTCCGGGAAAATCTTATCTTTAAAGTCCAATTTTCCTAAGCAACTACTGAAAACTACAAACAGCTGCCTCATTAACAAAGTGTTCATGCTTCACATTATTCTGCACAGATCATACATACCTGAAATTCTGAAAAGATTCTTACTAAGAAAAACATACATTAAAAATCTGACATAAATCCAGAACGTTTTCATTAGGCTAATGGATCAGCATTTGTGTGGAAGCAATAAATGACACCGAAAGCTCGTAATAGAAAAATAGCTCAAGCTTGAAGGTCAGCAGTATGGATACAGGTACAGACTAAGTTTGGTTGCTCAGCTTATAAAGGAAGTGCTGCAAACAGAAGACTTCTGGATTGCTGTTCAGACGGCAGTCTACTCTAGCTCACATCCACAGCGCTCTGATAGAGAAGGAAGTATTATGGAAAGGTGGTTCTTCTGTACCACTGAGCTATCTTCTGGGATTGAAAAACAATATATGTTTTTTTAATGAATTCAGAAGTAGGGAGGCTCTAGATGTGATACGGTCAAGATGAGCACTAGAGGCTCATGTACAGTCCTGCTGTATAGTCAGTGGAGAACAGGATGGAGAGAGAGCTCCTAAACCAGGTTTAGTCTCCAAGAGATTTAATATTTTTCATGGCTGCCTACTTTTTGCTTGTCTCAGAACTGGATACTGTAGCATTTTTGCACGCTTTCTAAAAATTGCAGCAAAGATAAAAGGCCTTAAATAAAGCAAAGTAACCATAAAAGCATACAATTCATCACCTGTCTTGAAAATAAGGATAGCCCACAAAGTTGCCTGTCTTGGTTGGACACAGAGATCTCTAAATCCCACTGCTTTGCTTGGTAACACCAAATTAGCTAGAAACACATTGGCACATAGCTGCTGGCAGGCCATTAGTTACTGTGTTACTCGTGCCTGAATTTGACACTGGTTTCTTATTCCAGCTAATTTGGTGTTACCAAGTAAGTGGGCTGCACTGCAGTACAAATCCAAGCCCTCAGTCTGTCCATTTATGTGACTGTACCATAGAAATCAGGTCAAGTGCCACAACAGCTTTACAAAAATTCCAACTAATCAGCGCACCAGCAAGGTAGCTTGGTAACACCAAATTAGCTAGAAACACATTGGCACATAGCTGCTGGCAGGCCATTAGTTACTGTGTTACTCGTGCCTGAATTTGACACTGGTTTCTTATTCCAGCTAATTTGGTGTTACCAAGTAAGTGGGCTGCACTGCAGTACAAATCCAAGCCCTCAGTCTGTCCATTTATGTGACTGTACCATAGAAATCAGGTCAAGTGCCACAACAGCTTTACAAAAATTCCAACTAATCAGCGCACCAGCAAGGTAGGTTGAAATCCAGAATAATGAACGTGTCTGTATGTAAAGGATGAGACATGACATTAAAAACACGCCTTGCAAGCCTGTCTGCACAGAATTCAGAGTAACCGCGCTCATTACTACTTCTACCTTTAGGGCCATTCAGCTTCCAGCTTGAGCTCATTTATCTTCATTATGCTTAGGTCCTCGAGCTGTTTGTGATTCTGTGGTGCTAGCAGCTGTCCCAGATTCCAGATCTTCTACCAGATGTCAGCAAAGAGCAGTCCCACCCTGCACAAATCTAATGCACACTATCTTTCTCCTCAACTACACACCTGTCAGTAGATCTATCAATGAGTGCAATAATATATTTCTGTACACTTTTTCAGTTGCCTCTGTGAAAAATCTCATCCCTGACGCATAAGTACAGATTGCTCTGTGAAACAAGCCAGTCTAGTCTGGAAACGGTATTAAAAAATAAAAAAGAAGAACAACACAAAGCTGAAATTACTTTTGATGATCGTCAGCAATATTAACAAGACAGTAAACAGACTAATTCCTTGTGTGCTATGCTTTCCAGATATCCTTGTATTAGAAATTTCTGTCAGGCAAGGAACCCTTTTTTTTTTCCTTCCTTCTCCAAATCTCATGAAAACAAAGTGATCACATATACATACATACACATACAAATATATATATACATAGATATGTACACTCATATATATCTACATATAAATGAAGCAACTGTACATATATATGAGCCGTTGCATTAAGTGAAGCCTTTGTATGCTCACCTGCTGAAAGGAACCCTTAAGGAGGCTCTTCATGCAAAATTTTCTTGGACTAGCTTGGATTCGACTCCCCAAGCCCTAGGGACTTGTCTGCACTCTTTATTCTTCACTATGTACCCTTGTGCCAGTGATTGACACTATCTACTTAAGTCAGGAATGCCAGTACCATAGTCAAACCAACAGAGTCAATTTTTAAATTTTTTCTTCAGCTTTTCCATCACCCAACCCCAACAGCATTGTACAAACAGGTAGTTTTGGCTATTCCTGGAAGGGAAATTAGTATCTCATCTGCTAAGCACTGGGAATGGTCAGTTCCAACTGCATGGTTTGTGACTCTCCCCCAGCAACTGTTTTCTCTTCAAAATCAGGGAGAGAGTCTGAGCCAAACATCTTTCTGAGGGAAGAAGATTTCAGTAGTTTTCTTGATCCCTGGAGAAGAGCAGGCTCAGGGGAGACACTGCTCTCTATAACTACCTGAAGGGAGGTTGTAGTGAGGTAGGGGTAAGCCTCTTCTCCCATATAATTAGTGAAAGGGAATGCCCTCAAGATGCATCAAGGGAGGTTCAGATTGAATATTAGGAAAAATTTCTCCTTGGAAAGAGTGTTCAGGTGCTGGAGTGGGCTGCCCAGAGAGGCAGTGGAGTCACTATCCCTGAAGGTGTTCAAGAAACATTTAGATGTTGCAATGAGGGATGTGGTTTAGTGGGAAATATTGGTGGTAGGTGGATGGTTGGACTGGATGATCTTGGAGGTCTTCTCCAACGTTAGTGAGTTTATGATTCTCTGAAATGGAGAGTTCCAGTCAACCCCATATAGGCACAAATCAGACGTGTTAAAATCTGTACGGACAGAAAGGCTGTGGAAACTTTACAGACACATAGTACGTGCTAGGAACATACAAAAAGAGATCAAGAGAGTTTCTCAATCAATTGGATCCCCCCAGAGCCCACAGTTTGTCACTGAAAATACAAGGGAAGCAGGTAAGAACTTAAAGCAGTTTGGTAGTTCAACAGTAATATGAATGTCTCCTGAAACCATTAGAAGTATTCTCCAAAACCCTTTCATGCCATCGCTCTGCATAAATAAAGCTGTTGCACCAGCTGGAGTGCTCTGGGCTCACTCACCCATACAACACCTCATGTGAAAGCCAAGCTGAATATGCTCATAGTAGAGGAAAGTAATCTGATTTGCTTCCAGATTTAACAGAATTCTGAAAGGGATCCAGCAACTCATACCCGGCCCCGAGTATAACATAGACATTTTCCATGAAATAAAAACATGTCAAAAGGATAAATAACACACGACGATAATACTACTGTTCAGCAGTTAGGGGGGAAATCTGAGACAGACCTGCTTTTGAGAAATAAACAGCTTGCGGGATATATTATTTCTCTGAACCAAATGCAAATATGTAGTTGAGGTATTCATGCTGACTCCTTCAGAGAGCTGTCAGAAACAGGAATTCAGCCCTGGTGTTTCAATACACCCCAAGGAACCTCTCCCACCCCTGAGCACACAGACACCCAGCAGAAGATGCCATAGTCAGTATGCACAGAACCCCACTCTCTATCCTGTTAAGACAGAGACCAGTTACATACGATTTGTTGTGCTGATGGTACTTGGCACAGGGATGGAGCAGCAACTCATGAGCTGACCAGCACACGCTGCACAGAAGTAGTGGTGCATCAGCTCATGCCACTCTCATGACCCTGAAGCTTGTAGCCACAGAGGACAACGACATCCACGCTCAGCATTAAGCACCCAGGGAAGATGCCTATCCAAACATGTTAAATTGAAGTCATAATGGCCTTGACTAGCTTCCTTCTTGCCCAGAGCTTGTGATCAGAATCCCACAAAATTATTACATATACACAGCATATGGTCGTCTTCCACTGGGAAAAACATATTTATGGTCATGACTGTATACTCAGTACATAACCCACTACAAAAACAAACAAAAAAAATTCCTGCATACTGTAAATATTTAAACATTTGCTACTGAAAGAGACTTTTTATAAGTTTGTAAAACTGCTCAATATAATTGAATACAGAATTATTTTTTTAATATAATTTTTTTGTTTTTTACCAGAAGCCTTCATTATGCTTGGCCAAAGAACCACCACATTGGTAATGATGCAGCTCCCACTTGCTTGGGCCATCAGGAAAACTAAATCACTTTTTGTACTGCTGTTTAGAAAACAACTTAATAGACTTATTGGTATCCTAGTGGACATGTAATGATCGGGTTGGGAGGTGAGATTGAACAGCATCTAGATTGAAATATCCTATAGAGTCTAAAAACTGTCTTTTTTTTTCCTTCCAAAATAGTTGTAAAACTTACAGCAAAACCTTCCAACTTGCGTAGGTTTCTGTCTCGTTTCTCTTTGTGCAAACAGTAGAAGCACTAAAAGAACTATGGAGAAACTCTACCTGTGCTGAGCTGTGCAGTCTAGACACTGTCTGTCCCTTTTTGTCTGACGACAGCTCTCCCAATCTTCCAAGATACAATACCTCCCTGTCTTGAGATAACTGATAACACCACATTTCTTTTGTGAACAGCCATCAGAGGCGTTCTGCTGCCACAGGTAAGACTACATTTTATTTCCAGCTAAACTATAAATATTTGATACGCTGCATGAAGACAGGCTTGGGTTGTTTTTCACAGAAGACAAAGATAGACCAAAAAACTTGTTAGTTGCCGTTACATCTGCAAAATAGATTGCCTTCCCCACTATAACATACTTCACAATGAAAGCTGGCACAAGTTACTCCAAACCACAGTGTTACTATTGCAAACTTTACAGGCTGGATCTGGAGAAGGGTTTGCCTGATCAACCACATCACCACACCTTTATCAGCAAACCTATTTCAGTACAGATTACATCTCTCCGGATTCTGTTGCTTTTCAAAACTAATTACTCGCTGTCTTACAAGTGTGAAAAAGCATTATCTGTAGAATCTGTACTTTTTACCGCTGAAGGGCCCAGTGGAAAGCATCAGTTTTCTTGTTCTGTTCTCTTCCTTGCAGTGTCTGAAAGCAGAGAAAGCAGAAATACTGGCCAAATCTGCCCACTGACCTGCATCATTCTCCTTAAAACATCCTCAGAAGTAGCACCCAAAAAACAGTCTTTGCTACCTAAATGGAACAGAGAAGTGATTCATATTTATTTATTTATTTACATGTTTTAAATTAAGATATCACAACATAGAAGTTACCAGAGAAAGACCATAAAGAAAGAGGGCCACTGCAAATAATGCAGGACTTCAAAGGGAACGCTACCTGAATTATTTTGACGGATCCTCTCCCTAAATAAAAGACTTCCACTGCCACCATGGCACAGCCACCATCAAGGATCACAGCAGGTCACACTGATGTGCTAGGTCAACAGGAAGCTTGGGTATTAGATTGCTCCCCTTGCGAGAACATTATGGACTCATCTTCTTTTCTTGGCTCCTGACTCTCAAGTAACTCTAGATTATGCTGAACACAGAAAGAAGCTTTTATGACTGCATCCGATAGTAGCACTGAGCATACCCTCAGCAGGCAGACTTCTGAAGTGTGAATAACTAATATCGACCAAGAGCCTTCCCTTGCTGAGCATGCTTGAACTTCACATGCTTTCCCAATGTCAAGCAGGTCATGTCTACCTCTGTCAGTGGAGAGAGGAGTCCAACAGGCCTTGCGTCTTCATGGCTGCCCATGACAGAGCAGGCTCAGGGTCTGCAGGGTGAGCAGGGTGCCTGACCTCCCCATGGTTTCTCACAGGGCAGGAGGGAAGGGGAAATCACACCTGGAGCAATGCAGGATGAATGCCAGGCCTAAAGTAGGTGAAGGGATGGGCCACAACAAGAACCTGAAATAGGAGAAAGCAAGATGGGAAAAGGAGGAAGATGGAGATGGAGCCCCAGCACAGACTGAGGAAGGCAAAGGGGAAAAGGCTATAGCATGGGAGGGAGTAGAGAAAGCTGAACACAGATGGGGAATGTGGATCAAGACAGGCAATGGGACTAGGGCTCTGATCAGGAGTTTGCAAGGAAGGAGAAACTGCAGGTGAAAGAAGCCCAGGAACTGGAGACAGGCCCTGAAAGTGCAAAAGGAAGACCAAGACAAGAAGGGAGGAGAAAACAAAAGAACAAAAATTCCTCCTGGAGAGAGGACCAAGTTTGCTGGCTTTCAGGGCCAGGAACTGAAGTGAATGTGAATAACTACCATCCCCTACATGCCCAACAACACCCATGCCTCCTCCACGGAGAAGCCCAGCTAATGAATCATGCTGCTCACCCAAGAACCAGAAATCTCAAACAAGGATACATTTACAGCTATTATAGGAGTCTTCACTTCAAAACAGGATTTTCATTATTTTTTTTTTATTTAAATAAGAAAAACACTTCTTAAAGGAAGAGGTAAGAACTAGGAGCTGATTGAGTTAAAGCATGCCAGCAGACTCTAAGGAACTCCTTCCTGTTCTTGCACACCATAACCTGATTTTCCTGCCCTGATGCTGCCAAAAAGTGTTCTGCTTCAGCCACGGCACAGTGTAGCACTGTCAGTTAAAGGAAAGACATTCAGTATTTATTTATCCCTCCACACTGTATCATTAAGGCTTATTAATTACACTCTGCTAAGACAGAATTAACCACTATCTTTCTGCAGGCAAATTTACACTTTGAAAAAATACTTAACTTTAGGATCACTATACCCTTATGAAGGGAAGAGAAATGACATTTATCCATATTTCATATATATGGAATTATAGACAGAAAACCCAGGTCCTCAAGGTACCCAGACACTGACCCAGAGGGAGTTTGAAGTCTAAATCCGTTTATTGATCTAGGTCAAACAGACTGAAATCCAAAGTAAATCCACCAATTCTGCACTCTCAAATGAAACTCTGAGGGCCAAATCATTTTTCTAGTATTTCATATCTAAAGAAAGCCAGAGAATGTGATTACAGATCCTTTCACTACAGGCTGCATTCAAGAACATAAGGCTAT
The DNA here is from genome assembly GCA_013399175.1 of Odontophorus gujanensis. Taxonomy (NCBI): domain Eukaryota; kingdom Metazoa; phylum Chordata; class Aves; order Galliformes; family Odontophoridae; genus Odontophorus; species Odontophorus gujanensis. Next base: position 742,490 of record VXAB01013512.1, read on the forward strand.
CTGAGAATTAGCTCACAAATCTCAAGTTTTATCAAGAATTGAACTATTTTCTGAGTGTTTGTCATTTCCTGACAACACGGGGACTTCTGTCAAGGACGGAATCCAGTTCTTAGAAGCATGAGGCCATCAGCTCCCTATAGCCACCCTCCACTTCCACCACCTGCAGAAGGTGAAGAACAAGAGCCTTCTCATAGAAATTGTAACATGCAACAAAACATCACTACAGGGGAACCAACATACACAACAAACGAGACAGAGATTATGAGAGGGGGAGAAAAAGCAACTAAATCATTAATAAATCTCCTTCTATGGCGACACTCAAAACCCACCTGGATGCCTACCTGTGCAACTTAGAAACTGCTTTAGTATGGGGTTGGACTTGATCATTTCTTGAGGTGCCTCCCAACTCCCGCAATTCTGTGATTAAAGATTGTGTCATAAGTCACAAAAACAGCAAATTACAGCTTCTCACCATGGACCTTTCCTTTCAAACATTAATGGTGATTTTAAAGAGTATCTAATCTGTAGTTAAGCTTGCAATGTTAAGATGATTTGAACTCCTGACCAAACATTAAAGAAAGCAAATAACATAACTGACACTACCTTAAGAGTTCAAAAAAAGAGTATCCTCAACTTTCATAGTTCCTAAAAATGCATACTTTCATTTCTACACGGGCTACAAGTAAAGCATCTATCTTTAAACAGCACCTTATTACCCAGACAAAAAAAGCACACAATTTGATGCTTTTGTCACTGCCCTTACCCTACCCTCAACCTCTCTACCCCTATAGATGCCCACAGCATATTTCTCTCAGTCTTAGGTCCTCCTCTGTTTCTCCCCATCCCTGTTTTCAGCCATCCACCTTGTATGTGCACAGATACACAGACCCTCACATGTTGCTGCATGTTTCAGAGAAGATACGAATCCATACAAAGCTCTGGGGATATCTCAGGAGCATGCCCACATTCCCCCGTGAAACACACTGGTGCACTGTGAGCAGTGTCTGCGAACGAGGAAGTGGTTGGAAGGGCTGGAGGGAACACAAGTAGATACAAAACAACAGTGTGTTAAATACAAGAGCTGAACAAATGGGAGTGGAAGAGGTATCCAGCTATCAAAGTCAGGCACATAAATACTGCAGAATAACCACACAGGCGTAGGAAAGCACAAGCACACCTCTGCACAATGCACCTGGCAAGAAGCAGCAAGATCTTCTAGCAAAATATAAAAAATTCAGCTACCAGGCTACACCTGACCCTTCTATGCCAATTCCCATGCACACTGCTGGATAAGGTTTAATATCTTCTCAACAGCAGTCAGTCCTCCTGTAAGTTGCCCCAGGCACCTTTATACTGGCCAGTACTGCAAAAGCAGTACTATCTACAATTCTATCTCACCTTTATCACCTTCTTTCTAAATATACAGATTTTTTCCCAATATGCTCTACAGGAAAAGAAGTCACAACTCTGATCAGTTCAGAAATGTGGGAAAACTCAGAAGTTTTTATGTCAAAAAGTGAAGGAAACAGCAATACTCTGCAACTATTCCATAACATACCTATGCTCTGACATCCCACAGACCCTTCTCCATTAGTCTCCACAGGGAAGAGTTAGGGCACCCTGACCACACAGGCAGCAGGAGGAGGAAAGAAAATGCCCACCCAGTACACAAACACATCAAACTTACTGCAGTTTCTCTTGGATGAAGTGAAAGCCTTGGACAGGAAAAGGAGATCAGCAGAACCGACACCTCATTTGCCATACAATCTGCTAAAAGATCACACAGGATTTCTCACTTTGAAACCCAAACATTCCCCTCTGCCCCAAAAACTGTCACTGGAAGACACTAGTTGATAAATTTGCCATGGGGTTATTTACTTGCTTTCCAATATACAAAGGCACACAGTGAACCTCACAAATTGCATACTGAACACAGGTCCTGTGACACAGTACCTCCCACCATAGCTTTTGGCCCACAAATTCAACAGGAAGCAATGCAGGAAATCCAAGGCATCGGTGAGATTCCAGCCCATGCCCTTCCTGTCTGGGGAGAGAGATCTAAAAGCATCTGGAACTCCTGCTAACAGAAACAGTCAACACCTCTTTTGAAGAGGAAAAAAAAACAGAACAACAACCCAAACATCAGCCACCCAACCCAAAGATAAAAATAGTTTAGCTGGCACACGTCAGAAGGGACCCCAGTGAGTGCCACCCAGTGTTCTACCTTCATTTTTCTGACGTGTATAGACAAACAGCAGCCAGACCGAGTGCTGGCTGAAGTGCCAGCTCAAAGCTTGTTCTTCCGCAGCCAGTCATGATCCCGAGCCGCCCTGGCCAGACCCCAGCACCAGGCAGAGCTGCATGCACCTGCAGCCTGCTCGATGTGCACAGAGCAGGTAGCAGCATAGGCTGTGGGATGCACCCTCACATGCTCTGTGCATTCCCCTGTTGAGCACAGTGTGACACCAATGCTGTCATCTCCAAAGGTGTTCCCAGGGTGGTCCCCTCGCACCAGCTTGACTATCTGGGGCAGAACAAGCAGCAGCCATGGCACATAGCCATGGGGCCGCTCCCCACCACCTCAGGGACTGCAGGGAGCTCTCCTCATTCACGCAGGACATTGGACAAATCTGCTTGACCTCTGAGTCACTAAATACACAACTAAAACATACAAGCAGAAAAGGAAATTCCAATTAGTGAGAGAGCTGGGGGGAAGGGAGACAAGGGAAGAGAATATTCTTTCCTGTATCTATTTTTAGGCTACGCAAGGCTGTCTGAAACCATGGCAATGAACCTGCTATAAATCCCCTCAGCAGCTCCATGTTTCATTCCTTAAAGACAAGGATAAATGAGCATGTACTATGGATTAAATGGCCTAAATCAGAAGTGAATAAACTAGCAGGCTGCTGGAAAGCCACCTGTGAGTTTAGAAGACCTGCTATGTGAGGTAGGAGACCAACTGCTCAACCTAACACCTAGGAAGAAAGTACCACCACCACGTGCCTCAGGGTGGGCTGTGACCGCAGCCATTGCACCCTCAGCACCCAGTTTTCTCCTCCAGGCTTGGCCTGGATGACTCCCTCAAGCCCATCGCTGCCCATCTTCCAGTCTGACAACTGAGTTGTTCATCACATTGCATTCTAAGATGCTTCAGGTAGTTAAATAATTATACTTATTTCAAATCTAGTAATTCCCACTCATGCCCTTAACATCTGCTGCTGAAATAACTCGTTTGTATTTTTACATGGCTGAGGATATCACATTCATTCTGTCTTTCAGTCCTCTGCCATAAACACCAAGCTTTGGAGGACTGCAACATCCCACAAAGCTCAGCTTTCACGACAGCTTTGCTTGGAGTGCGGAGGAGGAAGACAGAAAACATACCTATCTCAAGACAGTTAATTAGATACCCACTCTTTAAAAAGCGACATCCCAAGTGTATTTTGATCCTACATGTTGTGAAGTTTTTTACATCTGCATAAGATCAGGAACAAAATGTGTGTGGGGGGGTCTCTAAAACTGCTACTCAGCAACACTAAAGGAAAAACAAAACAAAACAAAAAAAAACCAGCAAAACCAACCACTTTATGGTGTTAACACTAAGAACAGTGGAAAACACCAGGATTGTTTCCCTGCATAGGCCACAGAGGACAAGTAGGCTCTTTTGCTCAGCCCAGTTGCAGCATTCACATCGCCCAAGCAGTGCAGTATCAGCTTCCCCTCATTGCTAAGCAACACAGCTCCACATTACCTCAATTGATTCAAGGGAGGGAAGTTGATTCAGAAGCCGTTGAGAAAGGGAGAAGCTAGATAAAAACAGCTGCACAAAGCTCACACACACAAGCCAGGATCCTGCATGGTCAGAGCAAAAAGCAAGTAGAGGGAAACAGTGACTCGGGATGGGGCAAACTGAAGCAGAATAGAAAACATCCATGCACAAACAAGGCAGAATTGGGAAAACAAAGCAAGTAAGAAAGGAAGAAACTAATACTGTATCACCTCAGATATCCGTGGACTAGAACAATGAATTATGTCTTCTCCAGAGTAAAAACCAGAAAAGCATAGTATTAAAGAGAAAGCAGATAGGAAGCCATGTCCTAAAACACAAATTAAGCAGTATAAAACCAAGTTTATCAGGCACTTTGTTTAAAAACAAGAGGAAAAGGAGGTACTTTTTCCACACTTCAGTTAATTACAGAACTCATTCACAGAGGATGTTGTGAAAGTAAAAATTTTGAACAGATTAGCACATGATTTGATGTATTTATATAAGAAAGTCTGCTTGGGGCTGTTAACCAAAGGTGCAGACATGACTTTCTTGTTCAAAGCCCTTGAACCAAAGTCTGCCAAAAGCTGTAAGGAATCACTGTCTTTTCCCTCAGAACATTACTACTGGCCATTAGTTGAGGTAGGATGCTGAGCTAATCCAGATCTCTGGCTGGAACCATCGGGACAAAATCCTGTGCTACAAGTCCAGGAATCTTCAGCAATATATGCAGCACTGCCAAGTCCAATCTTTTGATGTCCATCTCCCCAGCTGCTTACAGCTGCTGAAGCCACAGAACAGATAAAGGTTTGCTTCCCACTGTGGTTGCGCTTGATTAAGCATGTCCCTCCTCCATGAACACAGCTAGACTACATGTTTCCAGACTGCATTAGGTGTGACTAATTCATAATTTCACCTGTATTGAACAACTGGATTTACTCACTTCGGTTTTGTGCTAAACAGATACTAAAAGCTTCATGACAGCATTACAGCTAAGTTACAAAAGATCTCCTGTCCCCCAGTTTGGTTGGCTGAGCTCAATTAGTGCCATGCTAGCAAATTTGAAAGTCATTTGAGAAGCTGAACAGCTTCTGAAAAGCAGTAGAAGGCAATGAGGAAGAGGAAGGAGTAAGAACAAAGAGGGTGCTTTACTCCTGCAGAACTGAGAAGCTGACTGGAAAGGGAAGTCACAACATACAGTGCAAAATCTTGTCCTGCCTTCATGTCCCCTGCCACTCACACAGGTCTCTTCTCTAGAGCCTCTTGAAATACACGGCAGGCAGACTACAAACCTGGAAAATGTCAAGAAAAAGGCCTCTCTGAGATTTATGAGACACTAAGGCCTCTCGGAGATTTATGAGACGCTAACAGATTTCGGCTGCCATTTGCCAGATGAGACATATACCAACTAGCACAGTCTTAGCACTACATTATAAATACAATTATACTTTGTGCCCAGTTGTCACCCTGAAGGATTTCTTATCTGTTGCTAAAAACATGTCTGAAGTGCCCTGAAGAAAGTGTATGCAAGTTTGGTTTCCATTCAGAAACACTAACTGTGCTTCCAGAGTGAAACGAATTTGCATTTTGCAGCATCATCCATTTATAGCTAAAGTCTCTAGAAAATATTAAAAGCTGAGGTATGTTATTTCTCTTGAGAGAAACCGAGTGAGCAAAAACATGCAGAAAGTCCTTCCCCTGAAACATGCTGGAATCAATCATGAGGAAACTTCCAACTTGAAATCTCTTTCCAGATAACAGCTTGGCCAGCCAGACCTCTCTTGCCCCTTGCCCTCTCTCTCTGGCATAAAACACCGCCTTTCACGCTATCCTATTGTGCTCTGCATGCAGAGTTTTGCCACAAAGGCAACAGCCCAATCTGTTCTAATACTGCCTTGGGCTCAGCTGCTATTTCAGTCACCCTCTAACTCCTGCAGTGGGTGGTGGTTTTCCTGTTCTGCACAAACCACTCAACACCAGGGAGCCTGGAGGAGATTGCCTTCATCCAGTGTCCAAGCTCTCAGCTGAACAATGGTGACCACACAAACCTCTACATAAAACCACAGTTGGTTGCTACGACAGGCTGGCAACAGAACAGTTGTCCACGTTTTCCATCCTGGGCAGCAGATAACAGTAATAATAACTCTTAACACAATCTCAAATACAACTGAGCAGCTCGCTGAACACCAGAGTTCAGTCTCTGATGTGCCTTCTGCTGTTGCATGCAAAGGTCACCTCTTCCTTGAGACACTGGCAGCATTTGTCAGATGGCAGTCCATCTGTTAGCTCCTCTCGGATCACGTTCTTGGGTCTAGTTGTCTTGGCTCAGTGATTAACTCACAAACACCAATACATGCACCAAGACAACCTTTTCAGTGACTCTCAGTGATCTCCAAAGAGCAGCTATGTCCTTCACCAAAGTGCAACTCCATCCACAGCACCAACACCAGGTAACTGCTGCTCCACCTCTTGTTGTAACACTGCACTACCACAACACTCTGTCCCAAAGTACAGCTGTAGAAGCATCTAGGACTACATCTCTAGTCTAGTTTTGGTACCTTCTCTCTCTCTCCGTGTCCCTGAGTTCTGCTAACTCTAAGAATACTTACTGAGGAAAAGCATCACTGCTTTGATTCCAGATACACAAAATGAGGTATGTTCATTCGTCTCCATGAATGCTTCACCACAACTATTCAGGAACTTAAAAGTGCTAGAAGAGATCAGAGCACATGACTCCACACTGTTCAACATTGGATAATTTATTATTCCAAGGCCACTTTTAGCCAACCAGTTCTATTGGACAGAGGATGGCCACTGAAAGTCATGACTTACAGTTTCCTAGAAATAGTTGGAATCATGCTGTTTCAGTCATGGGATCCACCAGCAGCTATTTGCATGCTAGGTATAACAAATTTTGGAAAAAGATTTCTTTAGTATGGTCATTTGTTTAGTTCAAACAGAAAATAAATATTCAAAAGGAAGAATAGGCCAGTTTTTCCCTCAAGTCAATAAGCAGATCAGTACTTACCTTGTTCAGTGCTTCCATGCTTTCAACACCAGCTCTTCCCAGTTTAGTACAAACCTATAGTCAAAATCAGACTTCAAAACTTCCTCTGTATTACAGATCCTTTGAAGTTAATGTCAAGATATATTTGTCTGCCCCAGGTTTTTTTTTTTTTTTCAGCCCCTGAAATTCCTTTCATGTTTCCCATTTCAGCAGCTTATGATCCTGGCATTTTTCAAACAAACCCTATGAAGGAATGGAATGCAGCACCAAGATTCACAGCCCTCAGCAAGACCTACTCACCAGCAGGAAACTGCCACGGTAGCTCACACTTTGCCTAACAGCAGACATGTTCCTGAAATGGTGTTTTTGTGTACCACTGCCTGAAAGGTTATTTCAGAGGTACAGACTTGCTCGCTCCATTTGCTTCTGTATACAGCCCCTATGGATTCTGCTTCTCTTACGCTGTTGTATGCTCAACACAGAGCATCCACCAGGTGTATCTGCAATCAAGACTTTTTTTTTTTCTGTATTCAGGTTCAATGGGTAAGTCAAAGTGCTGTAACAAAGATGCTTTCCAGGCGAACTTGCTCAACCCTTCTGGTAACAGTATCAGAACAAATACTGTCATAAAACAACATGATTTGTAAACGTGCTTCTTTGCGTGCTTCAGAATTCATTCAGTCAAGGAGTGAGACAATGAAGCCAACTACCAGCAGTGCTCCAACTGCTCAGCACAAGCCCGCGAGAAAAAACATCTTTCAGAGACTACTGTCTCACCTAAACAAAAGGCTATTTAACTGCACTCTCATTTAACCCAAACGGGAAGCTACTGTTACACCAGGCACATTTGGGAGAGCCTGTGACTAGCCATAAATCAGGGACGAGTATTCTGGGAATCACTGCCACAGCTATGACAATCCCTTCTAGATCCAACCACAGAAAGAGGAAGTGCTGAAATCTTTGAAATGTTAAAGGAGGTCAGCAGGCATATCTATGCTAAGCTGACCAACTCTGGTATCAAATAGTATGCAAGCAAAGAATAATGAGACTTCTAAATTTAAGATTAAAGCTTGGATGGAACCACAAGGGAGAAGCTGGAAGAACAGAGGTGAAAAAGGGCATGAGAAAAACATTTAAAAAAGTATATCACTACCCATCAGAACACCAAGAGTGTTCCTGCATCATCCAATTTCACGAAGACCTGAGGGCAAAACAGCCCTGTACTACAAGGACAAACAGTGACTGACTGAACCGAGCTCCTGACAACTCTGAAAAAGAAAGTTCAGGCACAGCACTTTTCAATTTAAGTGTATATGAGATTCGTTGAGTTTGCTTTCAGTCTTGCCTCATTGAAGAAACCTCTAAAATCACAGGGTAGAATCGATCAATACTCCAGACAGGGTTTGGTCAGACTCACAAAAAGTCTTCCTAGTCTCTACAAAGGAAACTCGAGCTCAGGAGTATGAAGGGATCTGCGGCTGCTTATGTAAATGGCATTTTGCTGTAACAGGTTTTAAAATAAACTGTCTGTTCCCTTCCTCAAAAAGTTGAGGTTATCACAGCAAGGAGACAAGCAAAAAATAAACATGCCCACAACAGCCTACAGTTTCCAGGAATTGTGCTTGGAAGGATCTGCATCTAGGTTATTTTACTCACCCCCCAAGAATTGAAGTGGCAGGAAATTCAAGTTCACATGTATAGGGGAAAGAAATCTCATCTGAATACACAATCAGCCACGCATCAAGTAGCTGGCAGAGGAAAACGAGGTGAAAGTCTAAAACAGGCACAGATGAGCACGGGCTCATGCCTCTCATGAGATTTTGAGCTTCCCACAGTAGAACTAGGAGAATTATCACAGGCCTTGTTTGGAAACAACTGGATATTCTTTTGCAGCAGAGTATGAGTAATAACAACAAAACAAGTCCTTCTATCCAGCAGTCCCTCAGCATTTAAGAAACTTAATGTGATGTCACAGTCTGCACCTTGACAGTGTTCTTCAGACTCACTACTCAATGTATGCTCTATTGCTACATTAAACTCTGGAAAGTGGGGAGAAAAAAAAGAGAATTTTTAATGAATTTTATGGTTCAAATGGTAGAAAAATAATACATAACCAAGCACGTGAACTCACACTAAGATTCCTTTTGCCATTTTCCTCTAGAGGTTCATGTCTAGCAACTGATATATCCTGTAAATATTTATCTGCCATTAGGTAAGTCTTTATATTTGCTTTATTGCCTCTTCTTCCCACAACCAGCCAGTTACATAATACTTACATTTCTAAATTTTATGTAGTTGTGTTTACATGCATTGCTTTTACAACTTCTCCTTTAGAAATGAGCAGATGATCATCTTCATGCTGCAACACTGATTTTACTGTTGCATACAACACACTTCCTTTGGAAGGAACTAAATTTAAAACACTAAGATGTCCTATGCGTCACCTTAAAAACACATTTGAAAATGAAAAAACATAAATACGCCAAACATGATTACTATTTAAAACAAAATGATTTATTATGCAATGGAAAGATTAAGGTTTGGCGACTGTAAATAATTTTTCAATCCAGTAGCAGTCAAATTCACTGAAACACTGAGAAAATCTATTAGATGTCTAAAATACCACCAGCTCTGTGACAAACCTAATTTACACAATGCTTTCAGTTAGACAGCTGTAGTTCTTAATGTATTTCAAATGCTAATGTACATAATCCTAATTTTCTCGCACCTGATTATCTTGTTCATAGATTAAAGAAGGATAAAGGGAGAACTAAAAGCTCCTCTGCTTTCCGAGCTCCCAAATGAGCTTTCAATCCCAAGTTTATTTCAAAAGAGATCATTCTCCCTGCATCTGGCAGCCAAACTGAAATCAAATTTGTAACTCAAAACCTCTTCTGTATCTCAAAACATGAAAATACTTACACTTCCAAAAATGTAAAAAGAAGAACTTTATCCAATGTAAAGATACCAAAATAGGGATCTAAAAAATATCAGGGCAGCTGTCCTTTAGTACCTTGTATATTTTAAATGACTGTATACATTAAAAAGGTGCATCTTTTGACCTACTTAGTTTCACTGTGACTCATACAAAGCTTTTTATTTAAGTGAAACTAACAGGTACAGGTAAGGCCCCTGCAGCAGTAATTACTAAGGTTCAAATTTAATTTGCCAGCTTTATTCTTAACAGGAAGTTTTTAAGAAAAGATGTTTAAATTATTTTTTATCTGCCCTGGAGTCAATCTGCTTACCTTCCACAGCTGTGCTTCTTCCCAAGCCCTGTATTAAACTTTGCAGCCATCTCACATTGCTCATTTTAAGTTAACATTTCCAAGCTGCTGCCTCCATACTGAACCAATTTTACTGGAAATCCTAGTGAAATACTAGAAGTGTGCTGCCAGCAATTGCAATCTGACCTCCCATTACAGCTTAAATATCCAAAAAGTTCAAAAATTTCTCTTCCAGTTTTCTGATACTTAGAAATAATCCTCATCCCAGCTGTCCCAGCTGTCTCCACAGTTTCTATAGCACAGAATAAGACAACAAATGAACATTTTGCATTACAAGCAGGAGATTCCCAATCAATCTATGCACAAATAGCCTGCAAGAATGTGGGAACCCTTCAGAAAGGGGGATCTTTCCCACTGGTTTGGAAAGAAATTTTAATGGTTTTTGTGGTTCTTTGGAAACATGCTTCAGTTTCTCTTTCTTCAGCCAGCAGGGACTGAAGGTCAAGTTGAGCACTACAGCATGAGCACCAGCCTTTCTGGATGATGGTGCAAGCAAGGAATGTCTCAGAGGGGAGGTGATTATCCAAGAATAAAACACAGAAAATGTACGTGTTGGAAGACAGCCTGTTCACCTAGAGAGAGGCATGGAATTCTTCCCTCCCTCTTGCCCCTTCAAACAAAGACCACGCAAAACACTTCTGTCTGTAGAAAGTGACATTTTCAGCAGATATCCAGAGAAGGACCTACAGAGCAATGTTACCTTTTCAGGTACTTACACTGTGAAAGAGAAGATGATGCTTGTAGTACTGCCTGCAAGGTGACGCTTCGAGGAAGTATGAGTGATCCTTGGATAGTGAGCAGGCAGCCTGTATACACACAGCAACTCAAACATAGAATAGAACATACTTCCTGGTGTGAACCTTAAGTCCTAGCTATGCTAAAACAAACTCCAAATATGAGCCAGTTTGTTTTCTAGCCTTGCAATAATTTTGATAAGCTCTACCTGATATTAGAGATTACAGAAAGAGAACCCACTCTGACCAGTTGCCACACTACAATCAATGCTGACCAATGCATTTAAATCCTTGCAATACAGGACTACAGGGAGAAAAAACAACAAAACACCATATACAATATACATGCTGCTGTCTAGCTAGTCCTAACTCTCCTTTCTCCCAGTGCAATGTCCCCACTTCACCTCCAGCATGCCAGAAGAGCCAGCACTATCCTCAACCCACACAGGGCAGCCAGGTTAGTGGAAGCATCCTATGGACTCAGGACAAAACACTCCCATCCTTCAGCAATCAGCCAAGAGCCAAATGCCAGTATTTTGCCATACACATCTCTCCTGTCTTTGCTCTGATGAGTCCTTTGTTTCATTCCCATTTACCTACACGGTGCTGTCTGTATCACTGCCTCAGAAAGTTAAGTCTCAAAGTAAATTACACTTCTCTTTCAGTGAGTCAAGTTTAAATAAAACTGCTAGAAAAACCTTTGAGGTTATTACTAAACAAAGCAGACACAGTCATCGTCCTGGCATTTGCACCCTTCTTGTAACCAAGCATGAGCCTTGCAACTACTGCTACGAGCAGTTAGTCAGAGTTAGGGCACACTAACTATGCGTACTGCCTGGGAGAGTCACGGCTTAGTTCCCATCTCTCTGAAGTGCTTAAGATGGGGAAACCAATAAACAGCAGCTACCTACCCATGAAGCTGTTAAATATTTCAAGTTAAAGAATCAGGATTACTTTTATTAATGAAAGATAATTTAAAAATTGAAAGTACAAGTATGATTACTCACTCCATGTAAAGTCTCTTCCCCTCAGTAAATTCCAAGCAAGAAAGACCTGCAGAACAGCCAGACCGAACATAGCTTTAAGGAAGAATGAATATGTTGCTGCAGCCTTCAGCTTGCAAAGTTACTCCAACTTTTCACATGCTCTGCAAAAACAAGCTGTCCTTTGGGCAGCTCTCTTAACAGATCTGTTCAGTGAGGAGCCTTCAAAGTTGCATCCATCTAATAAAGAAAAATTAGTGGCCATCTCAGCCGGGGAGAAGCATATACTGCCAGGCAACAGAGAACCTCTGATAATGGATTCAGGGAACACTGGCACCTTCTGCAATTCCTGCAGCAAGGTCAAACTTGCGTGAAGCCTCTCAAACTGCTCAGAGATAATGTAAATGAACTCCTTATTAGAGGGTAGTTCTTCAAGAACAAGTTTGACGCTTTAAATTTTTCATAGTCTTAACACATCTCTAATGTCATGTGGAACGATATCTGTGCTCCACTTCGGTATATTATTCCCCTTTTTGTCTCCAGCCTGCCCAAGAAAATACAAGATACACTTCTGCCATCAACCTTCAGCCCAGAAAACAGAGACATGCTAACCAAAATAGGTCACCATGGATCTATGCCTCACTAACACAGATAAAATGACTACGTCTGTGCTAACAAAAGGGAACCTTGAGGTTATTAATCACACACCACTTTAGCTCAGTGTAAAAACAACACATAACTACATTTTTCAAGAGAAAAAGCAGCACAGACTGTTTTCTATAAAAAGAAAAATAGTTGCTCAAGCAGAAATATTAACATCCAGAAGCCAGGAGAGAGACTGACAGATCTAATGATCCAGTAACTAGGTTACATGTGATCTTTCTGAAAAGCCAATTAGCAGAAAGCCTCAGCAGTGCCCAGACAGAGCTCCTTCCGCAGATACCAACCCCTGTGCCAGGGCTGGGCAACCTCAAACAGAACAGAGGGGAACAGGGATCGTGCTGCAGCAGAGCTGCAAGGAACCAACCTTTCGCAGGGGCAAGTAAAGGATGTGGCCTGCAAGTTGAGTAGGAAGTTTAAAGATGTAAGAAGAATCTGAGTAGTTTTATAAAGGTCTGTTTACCAGAAGGAAAAATCCCCAACAGTAAGATCGTGAACTACAGAGTAGTGTGCTTTGTTGCTGGGTTCTTTTTTTTCTTTTCTTTTTTTTCTATTAATGGAAGCAGTGGTATTTACAACATCTGAAAGAAGCCTGTATAAAAATATCAGCCCTTATAGGGAGCAACCTTGAATCAAATTTTGGACACACGAAAGATGATTCAGGACAATTGCCAAAATTCCTACAAACACTGGTTCAAGTTTGCTGTTACCCAAAACTTGAAGTCAGCACTGAAATACTGCTCTGCAGGCAATGGGAAGGAGAAGCAGGAAACTCACTCTACAAATTGCTGAACAAAAATTTAAACAGATAATATCAGTGGTAATTAGCAGTCAGAATATAATGTCTGGTCTATCGCAGATTAAAAGATACGTGTTTACTCTTCAAGGTTAAGCGACAGGAAAAAATATTGACTTGTGAATCCATGGAAAAATGAGATGGATTTCTTTCAGTGGAAAAACAAATAAGTAAAAAAAAATCAACCATGATCAGAAACATCAATATCCAGCTCCTGTTGACAGTTGGAAACTGTTCCACAATCAATGCATGTTTTCTTCAAGTTTTTCTTTCATAATCACACAGCACAGAACAAGGCATATTTAGAACTTGCATGATAATGTATAGTATTGGGCCATCAAAATCCCAGATAAGTCTCCAAAGATTTCATAGATTCATAGATACATTAGGTTGGAAAGGACCTACAAGATCATCTAGTCCAACCATCCTCCTATCACCATCCCTACCCACTAAACTACTAAATCAAATCCCTTAGCACCTCATCTAAACGCTTCTTGAACAGCGCTAGGGATGGTGCCTCAACCACCTCCCTAGGCAGGCCATTCCAGTGCCTGACCACTCTTTCAGAGAAAAAGTTTCTCCTCAAATCTAATCTAAATCTTCCCCGGCGCAACTTGTGGCCATTCCCTCTCGTCCTGTCACTAGTAATCTGGAAGTGGTAGAGTGCAATAAGGTCACCTCTGAGCCTCCTTTTCTCCAGACTAAACAATCCCAGCTCCCTCAGCCGCTCCTCATAAGACTTGTGCTCCAGACCCCTCACCAGTTTTGTTGCCCTTCTCTGAACACGCTCCAGGGCCTCAATGTCTTTCTTGTAGTGAGGGGCCCAAAACTGAACACAGTACTCGAGGTGTGGCCACACCAGAGCTGAGTACAGGGGGATGATCACCTCCCTGCTCCTGCTGGCTACACTATTTCTAATACAGACCAGGATGCCATTGGCCCTCTTGGCCACACTGCCGGCTCATGTTAAGCCGAGCATCAACCAACAAGAAATTTGCATTTCTTACCTACTGTTAAGAAAGAGAAAGAATAACAGAAAAGGAGAAGTGTCCAAAACTTGAAGCCCTACGCTCATTGAAGATGTAGAAGACAGCTAACAAGTTGAGGGTTGGACTCGATGATCTCTAGAGGTCCCTTCCAATCCCCACAGTTCTGTGATCCCGGGGTTCTACACCAACAACTGCTTTGGATATCAGCTTACTGAAACTTTACAAAACATTAACAGTGTGCCTTTCCACCTCATTTGTCTTATCAATGGAAAAGGTTGGTACAGATATTACAGACAAACACTATAAAATACTGTCACAGATGGTAAGTGTGTTAAAAAAAAAGCCACGGGAAACAAAAATGTGTGTAGAATCCAAGAAGGAAAAGCAAGTAAATATTATACACATAATCAGTACCACCAGGTTTGGAGAACACCTAACAATTCTTACTACCTGAAAACCTCATAAAAATAGCACCAATGGAACCCACCTTTGTTGAGGGACTGATCTCAGTTATTGAGAGCTAGAATTCTTTGCCTTGCACTTCAAGAAGAAAAGCCATATACTTCTTAATTTCGAGCAATCAAATACGTATCCCTAATCTCAGCCTTCCAATGGCAATGGTAGCATTGAGTGTATCTCTCCTTACATTAAAACTAAGACAGGGTAATGGCTCTTCCCAGGCCTGATGGAAGCAGCACATTGATGGGCAGAAGGAACAATTTACCTTATGCTCTTCTTTCACCCTTAAAGAAATTGAGCTTCGTTACCAAATCAGAAAAAAAGAAATGTAATACTAAACCAGAAAGTACAGACGTACGAGAACTCTGAAGAGGGGGAAAAAAAAAAGAAAAAGAAAGGAGACAGAAGAAACAAGTGCAAAGTAATGGGTTCAAACATCCTGTGGCATATACTGTCGTGCAACTTTAATACATAAGCGGAGCTCCCTCCCCTTGATGCCCTAAGCGCCTCACTGCAGCCAGGTGAGGTTGCAGGAAAAGCAGGCAGCCCTCAGCCCCAGCCCAGCAGAGAACAGCTCCAGTACAAACACCCAGCTTTAGAACTGTCCTCCCACAACCACACAACACACAACACACACACACACACAGGAGGCTGGGTCTTCTAGGCGAGCACCCTCAGTGCAGCGATTCCCTGCCTAGTCCCTGCAGCACAAGGAATTTGATTAAACTTCCCCAACAGGAGAGCATTAAACATACATTGTAAATTAAACAAAACCATGCTGATGATCTCAGTGCAATTACTTCCGATTGGTTTGAGTCTTTATTGTCCCCTCGAGCTGTGAGCTTCACAGATAAAAAGGATCCGGCCCTACTGGAGGAATACCAAAGAAGGAGTTACGAAACCTTCCTTAAATGCTTCCAAAGTGACCCAACTAGCTTTTCTTCCCGATGAGGTTCCAATTAAATTTAGCCTGGAAGTCTAATGCAAAACCAGCCTTTTCCAGGAGATATCATAAACAAGCTAGCTAATGCTTAGAATAAATGCAGCCATTGGTTAACACGCACACACAAATTACAAATTGCTGCAGCGTATTTTATTTCACAAGAGTCAGGCAGTGCCAAAAGTCTTTAGGAAACTTTTCCCCGGCTGATATCATATAATCCAACTCTCCAGTATTTCAGCCTTTCCAAACCTGAGCCAAGCTGTTGCTTGACTGCAAAAGGAAACACACACACACGAGCACAGTAGGGTTGCTTGCTGTAATTCGGATGGTCTATGGGAAGCAAAAAGCAGATATTCTTAATCCACTCCTGGGAATGCCCCCTGCAAAAAAACCCCGGAGTTACTCACAAATATTCTCTAAGTCCTATTAAGCGTTATCAGGTTGGTTTTATAATTAATTTCGAGATATTAATTTCATTAGACTCAACCTACTTGCAAGGGCCAGACCTATTATTCTGATTAATTTTCTCTTCCATGTCTCCAAATCACATTTTCCTTGCCAAGCTGGAACTCTTCTCCAGTCCCATTCTCTAAAAGGTGCCCTGCTCTGAAGTTAACCCAGAACAGCTGATAACACAAGGCACTACAAATTCTAGAAGCAGTCTGCATCTTCCTGCAGATAACTGTGTAGATGTGGAGCTACCATTTTCCCTTCCTTTCAATCTTCTTGAAGGACAGGCAGCTCATCCTGCAGCCAGAAACAAACTCAGTAACACAGATTTCTACAGAGACTCCAAACCAAGAGATGAAAAGGTATATACCTCGCCCTCCGTCTCATTTCTTTACCAAACAGTGAGAAGAGAAACATAGTTCTGTTACTTACATCAACTCATCCACACTCAAACAGTTTTATCATCCCTCCAGTTAGCTTCTTCAGCTTTCATCAGGTTATCCTTTGTATATTAGCTGGTCTGTTCTCATCACATTGCCTACTGTCTGGCTCGCGTAGCTTAAGTAATAAGAAAACAATTTTCAAACGTTACTCTTGCTTTTACATAGAGGAAACCTGAAGGCAGATTTTCAGTTCTATCCCCTGTCCCATGAAATTTTACCGACAGCCCTAAGAGTTAGAATCACAGAATCACTCAGG
>VXAB01013513.1:3255-15809 GCA_013399175.1 Odontophorus gujanensis
AGGGGATCTGAACCACATCTGTAAATATCTAAGGAGCATGAGTCAAAGGGACGAGGTTGGACTCCTCTCAGCAGCGTGTGGTGATACAAATCATCTTAGTTTATTGACTTCTGAAAACAGGAAACTGCATTTTCATTTTGTGTGACTTTTACATGAGCTTACTTCTTCCATCTTCCATTGTAGTAGTTTGCATTGTTCAGCTTTAATTTCTACTCCATTGCTCTCTAAAAGTTTGATTATGAGAAATTCCTGGTAAAACTACCTTTTATATTGTCTATTTGAGATTCACACACGCATAAACATGCATTAAAAATAATAAAAAAGGAAAATAATAANAAGAGGATTTGTTGTTGTTGTTGTTGTTTTTTCCTCAAAAGTTCAGAGCCAGGCTTTTGAAAAACTCAGCGTTCACTGGTTGTGTTCAAAATATTGCATTTTCAGTTTCAATACGTAAAAGAGGCTAGATTAGACGCTGGGCAACCTGATTGTGTTGTGGATATCCCTGTTCATTGCAGGGGAGTTGGACTAAAAGACATTAAATGTTCCTTCTGACTCCAAGGATTCTGTGATTCTATGATTCTACATTCAGGATCAAATAATAACTCTAGATTAATATTAACAGTTTTCACCTGAGCTGCAGATTAAATGAGTGTATCTTGTGCAGACAGAAGAAAAAAAATCTAAATCTATTTCATTAGACAAAAAATGCGTGGGTTTTGTTGTTGCTGTTAACTGTTTGCTTTTGTTTTGATTTTCTAAAGAAAGAACTATTGTTCCTGTCATACTGTTTGCAAAAGGCTAATAGTGAGACTTTCAGTAAGGTTACTTTGGCTTAGTGACAAATGGTAACAAACTACAGCGTTTCATTGTTGTGCTTGATCTCTACCTGCAGAGGTCAGACGGTAAGAATTTTTTCTCTAAAACTGATGAGTATTTCTAAGAAAAA
Source organism: Odontophorus gujanensis (assembly GCA_013399175.1). Classification (NCBI taxonomy): domain Eukaryota; kingdom Metazoa; phylum Chordata; class Aves; order Galliformes; family Odontophoridae; genus Odontophorus; species Odontophorus gujanensis. The sequence goes on from VXAB01013513.1 coordinate 4,202, forward strand.
AATAGAACAATTATGAATTTTGATGTTCTTGCCTTATCTGCATATTTCTACTGGAAGCATTGACTATCCATTTTCAGTAAAGAATAATTATAGATTTGACAATAACTTCCTAGGTACAGTAGGTCAGAGATAAATATCAAGTCATTTGATTTTTATAATGACATTATTAGTTCCTTTGTTATTTTGATCATTAATCATTTTATTGTGTCTCACTGTGGAGAGCAACCTCACATCTTGGAACTGCCAATCTGTGACATGGAATATTATTTTAAATGTAATATTTAATTGATGAGAATAGAACAGTCCTAGAACATAAGTGGCCAAAAAATATGTTAATAATTCTTGTATCCGAACACCAGTTATTCTATTTCCAGTATCAACACTGTCATAAATATTGAATGAAGGAAAAATCATAATGATAGTAAACTCCCAAAATCTCTCAAACTTTCAATATATAATGTTAATAATACTATAAGTTTTGTTCTCCAGATAAATTCTTAACATGCATTGCAATAAAAAAAAAAAAANAAAAATTAAAAAAAAAAAAAAAAAAAAAAAAAAAAAAAAAAGGATGGAAAGAAAAACAAATTTAGAAGATTGTATATAATTTTGTCATCTAATGACATTTACCCTAAAAGTATAATTAAGATAAAATTCAATTAAGAGATCCCCTAATGTGTTTTTTCCATGCTGCTTATTATTTATATATCACTGCCAGCTCTGTCCTTCATATTTCAGATTTACCTTTCAGGAACATTGGAACACTCATTGCTAGTCATCATGTAACTATATCATGATGAAAATAAATATCTCAGGAGATTTGTAATCTAAGATATTTTCTGTTATTCTTTACTCTGCACATAAAGTCTTGCTGCTCTTGAAGATGTGTTTCTGTCACTGATTTCACTTCATCAAAGGAAGAGGAGACACACACATACACAATGATAAGGAACATGGAAATGTTTATACAGATAAACAATGTCAGTAGTTCAAACCTCAGCAAGCTCTGGTTAATCTGTCATGATTTTAGGTGAATTAGAGATGGGAGTGAGGACTGTGGGAACTGAAACCTAAATAGATCCAGAGTTTTGAATCTCTCCTCATCAGGAAACCTTAGTCAATTTCATTGCTTTTCTTAAGACTTTTCTATTCTTGCTATGTCAAGCTGACCAAAATGGAACATAATATTCAAGGAAAGAATGCTGATTTATAATTCTTCCCTTTATGGTGTCTAGTGCAAATCAGAAAGTTACAATCATGAAGTGAGCTTGCAGCTTTCAGTTCCTGGAGTATGCTATCTAAAAATATGTTCTGTGAGGAAAAAAATAAAGAACAACACAGCATGTAATGGATATTTAGTAGATTGGGGGATATTTTGTATTATCTTTAGACAGTTTCCTTGAGGAGATAAATCAATATTCACCCTCTTCTTTTGTCAGGTTGTGATGGTGGTATGAAAAAATAAGATTTGTTTACATCTGAAGATTAAAAGCAGCACAGTGTTGAATATTCAGTGGAAGCACCGTGATAGATAAGATGTCAAGAAGAGCTCCTGGAACTACAAGAATGCTTTAAGATGATAAATAAATATACAGTGTTATCTTCTAAGCTGAAGCCTCATATGACTTCACTTTTAAAAATGTATGACCAAAACCTTTTTTGTTCTATCCACATCTTCACACATTTGTAAACGTTCTCTTACAAGAAAAACCAGTGAGACAGTAGAATAGATTACCTACAGAAGTAGCCAGCACACTACAGGGATATTCAAGTGCTGGGTGGCAAAAGCAATCTTGAGAATATGTTGTAAAGGTAACTTCGTGGTAGTCAGGATTTAAAAGGAAAACATAGTGAACTTCAGGTTTTCCGAATTTACTGGTCTCCAAAAGACTGACTCTGGATTCAGACTGCAATAAATATTTTAATAAGCCTCATCAGTATCTGAGGGAAATGATAGTTTCTTCATTTGCTGATGAAGATCTCAAGTTATTTTCCTTATAAATTTCTGTGAGCTCGTTCAGTGTGTGTTATGGTTTTCTCCTGGATGCATCTAACCCACAGAACTGAAGGCAATGCACTGTTTTTTTGTAGCACTGTCTGCAACAATGAACCTACAGATATGAACAATAACTCAGCCTGGGAGAATATTTGGGAGATTATTTCTATATACAGAGATAACCTGAAGTATTTAAGCACTCAATTTCCATTGAAAACCTAATGTGCTTCATAAATGCTAATATCTTCTGTCTTGTAGGAGTTAGAGGTCTGACTGATGTCACTGCTGTTTCCCACACATCATTGACACACTAACATAATCTTTCTATATTTACAGCTTATCTTTGTTTCCACAGCAGCCTTGTTTATATTAGAAATTTAGAAATTAGAAGTTTAAATTCTACCTTTCATTTCTTACAACTTTTTACAAACAAGCCATCTGTTGCCGAGCTCTGGCAACACCATCAGAGAAATTCACAACTTAATGAAATGGGGAATTGGTCTAACAAGACACAGTGAACACTGAGCACCTTCCCCAAGACACAACTATTCTTTTACTGTGGATTGAGAAGCCATACAACATTCTGCTTCTTCACACTCATTGAGCTTCTTCTAGGATGATCCATTTAGATTCTGTGCTACAACTTACTCTCTAGGGCAGATCGCTTATACTGATAAGTGAGATCACCAATGTAAAAGAGGAAAACCTAAGACATAGTACAGGCTGATGAAGATTCAGGAGCTAACTGTACTAACACTTCCACATATCTCAGTTTTTGAAGGTGGTAACATTTTTTTCTGTCAAAATAAAGAAATGAAATAACCATATTTCAATGCAAAAGCTTCTTTAAGAGAAAATGTGCTGTTTCTCAGTGAAAAAGAGTTTTCCTACAACCTTCTTCATATTCAGTTTAAAAGTATTCAAATAAATAATGGTATATGTGTGTGTATATATATATNAAATATACAGGAGTTAGACACATATGATATTTGACTGTGTCAAAAGCACTACCAAATAGGACTGGCTTCACTCACAGAACATTTATTTCTCATGGGTCATAAAGTTCATTTTGAAAAGTACAGAAGTGTTTGATCAGATAAAAGTATAAGAAAAGCAAATATGTTTTGCACTCTGACTGTATTCACAAGAGTTGAGTTATATTAACTGATTTATTTGCTTCTGGGTATTTTTTGTTTGTTTGTTTGTTTTGTAGGTGCTTTTTTATTATCGTTGTTGTTGTCGCTGTAGTTCTTCCTGTAGAACTCCGAATTTGGGAAGGATTGTAGGGGAACCGTTGAATCATGGCCTGAATCTCTGATTGATCACCTGAGGTGAGCACTGAGTCAGCTGAAGACAATTCACGTGTGTGACTGGAATGGGTGGAGTCTGGCTTCAGCTCTCCCAGATCCCATTTAAGGGCTGACCACCTCTGGGGAAAGATCTCTTGTTGGAGATCCCTCCCATGTGTAGTTCAAAATATATATATGTGTATAAAACATGCAAACAAACAAACAAAAAAAAAAAAAAAAAAAAAAAAAAAAAAAAAAGGAAAGANAACAGCAAAAAGGGATAGTACCTGAGTACCTGCACAGAAGTCTAGTGTTACTTAGACCTTAGATATATAATTATCTAGTAACCTTATCTACATCACCTTCACTATTTTGCTCCAATTTGGTCTGTTGGCTCAAGTAATCTGTGGGAAAGACAAGTAGGAGGAAGATACAGGGGTTGTCTCAATGCCACTGATCCTTATGTGGCACATAAAAGATAAAATATCTTTCTTGTTTTCTTTGTCTTCTACATTTAAACACAATGAAGATAAGGAGAGATATGCTTGAATCTTTGATAGAAACCATGAGGGAAGTAAAAAAGACAAATATCACCCTAATGACACACTCCCTGGTATCACAAATCTAACTTATTTATTTTTCAATGTATCCAGCAAAAAGGACTGAGTTTGTGAGGAAGCTGAGGGAGTAAGTTAGAAGAGAACAGGGGCAAAGTATGAATATTTAAACATGGATTAATTTTTTTTCATGGTAGCTATGTATTTTGTCCTAGTGAAGTACTGTTTTCAAGTATGTTTTTTACTTCAATGTATAGACTTCTCTTTACTCCCATAGTGGGACTAAGAAATTGAGCTTTCAGGATCTTTGTATGAAACCTTATTATTATTCTATAGAGATCATATGTGAGTTTTATTTATCATCCTATCTAATGGCTTATGTGTTTCTTTCTAAATGTATTATACGATGTGTTACCATATTTGACTGGACAACACATTTGCAATGCCATGGACCACCTAGGAGCTTTTGTCATTCTACGAAATGAAAAGAGTAAAGCATCAGGAGAGAGTTCTCTAACTATGTAATAATAAAGTAAAGCTGATACCTCAGTAATAAAACTGCACTTGATGGAAAAAACAAATAAATAAATAAAGGTAATAGTTATTTTACAAACATACACGGAACAAAGCTCAGAGGATTATACGTAAGGCTGAGAAGTATCTAGTGGCTTCAGATGTTTTTGTTTGTTTGTTTTCCTCAGTTCAGACACTTTACAAACCCTAAGTGTGGGACAGAGTTTCTGATTTCCATAAAAAGGTTCTTTGAGATTACTTAGATGCAATAGCATGCAAAATGGACAGTTTTAGTATACATAATTGAGACTGCATCCAGATCCACGTCAGGTATCCCAAAGCCTTTAAGTAAGAAGCAGCTTTGCCAACTGTATATTAACAAGTGATTTTCAGCAGCACAGTTTTCTCTAGTTATACTATCTGAAATGCTAGATCTATTGGATGCACTAAGAATGTTTCCATCAGGCCGAGGTGAAGGCTTGAACTTTCAGAATCTGTTCAGGGAATAAAATCTGTTACATGGTAGCTCCAGGCCCCAGATAAGTTTGAAGACTGGAAAACAGTGTCAAGCTTGGCTGAACTGTCCTACCACATTCCTAGTGTAGTCCAGCTTTGACACCTTCTGTCTTCAACCTTTTTGAGCCAATGAAAGTTGGTCTGTGTGCTTTACAATTTCCTAGCAATGTCAGTGATAGCAACTGTGAAAAATTTCTGTACTTGTAAAAATCAGTACCTGCAGAATTCAGACTCTATCACTGGTGAAAATGCATGGCTAATGGTGGTGACTAAGCTGAAAAATAGTGATTTGTATCTATAATTTTCCCAAAGAAATAGTGTTAGTGTTCTTTGTAGCTTACATGGAAATGAATAGGAGGCAAGATTTTTGGAGCATCTGACACATATGTAGAGGAGTGGGTGAAAGCCTTCTCCTCAGAAGAGATAGAAGATGATACAAATAGCTGCCTGGATGGTCTATCAAGAAATGAATGGAATAATTATCTAGGGAAAAGAAGGGCAGGGTGAAGCAGTTTGAACACCAGGTTTTAGGAACATTAGTGACCAGAAATTTTTTTAAGTAATAAATCCCACAAGAAGAATGGCAGTCAACAAAAGCTTCCACATGATTTAGTCCACTTGGTTGGAAAACTTATGTCTTCTGTATTATTCTGAATAAAAATATTTAAATGTGTTTTATATTCTTCTGCCTCTAAAATTCTAGTTTTAGGTTTGCACATGGCAGATTTTAAGTCCATTTAAGGGAACATACTGTTGAACAAAAGTGCTGTGAGTTCACAGCTTCACAACTGAAGAAATAGGGGATGTTAGGTGGGGTCTGGAGCACAGGACTTATGAGGGTCAACTGAGGAAGTTGGAATTGTTAAGTCTGGAGAGGAGCTTTCACTTTCTGAAGGGAGGTTGTGATGAGGAGGGGTTTGGCCTCTTCTCCCAGACAGCAAACAGGACCCGAGGAAATAGCCACACGTTGAACCAGAGCAGGTTTAGATTGGACATAAGGAAAAACTTCTTCTCTCAGGGAGTGGCCAGGCACTGAAATGGCCTGCCCAGGAAGGTGTCAGTGTTCAAGAGGCACCTGGATGAGTGCTAAGAGATGTGGTTTAGCAGCTTGTGGTAGCAATGGTAATGTGCGGACAGTTGGACTAGATGATCTTGTAGGTCCTTTCCAGCCTTGTGATACTATGATTCTATGATTTATCCTCTGTATACCAGCTGTGCCGAAAGCAAACTTTGAGGTCTATTAAAGGATGCAATAACAAACAAACAAAAAAATAAACACAATAATTTTGAGGAATTTCAAATATTTTGATGTCTACTTTTTCAAGCCTTTACTTGAACCTGTTCTATCTCTGAATTCAAACCTTTTTAATTCCAGTGACCCCAGATGTTGATATGTCCTCAACATTGAATTTTTCAGTTGATCCCTGTGATTAGCTACCACTGAGAAAATTCCTGCTAAGTGTGTGGTAAACTTTAACTTCTGCTCATTCCAGATTGATAATGTCACCCAAATTCTTGCTGAAAAGCACTTGTCTAGGAGTAGAATGGAAGCACAAAAAAAAAAAAATAGTTCCCTGCTGTTCGGAAGTATGGTCTTGTGATTAAGTCACTGCTTTCAGTCTTAGAATTTATGCTGTTAATTGCCGGATCTTCCACAAATTTACTTACATGAAAATCATTGTTTCCTTCCATTCTTCACATTCCTAGCTGTAAGTTCAGGATTTACAGCTACCTCTGTTGTAACTAACAATATTTAAATCAAAGTACTACCTCTGATCAGAATGTTAGCCTGGGTTCATGTTTCTGGACAGAATACTGGTGGGACATCAGGCATGTCACTTAACCTTTATTTTATACTGACTTTTGTCTCCCTGATGTGAACCACAAGCTATTTTATCTCTCTGTGTTGTATGTTCAGTAATATTTTCAGTGAGTTTCTATGATAGTTTTTCAAACCACATTATTACCTAGATTGATTTTGGATGTAGGGAGTGGTGTAGCACAGGAGGTATTTCTATTATTTAGACAAGTTATCTTTGTCAAGCCAAAAGAAAAGAAGATGAGAGAGAAAATGAGTCCTACACCTCACTAAATAACAGGCATTAGAGATTTTACAGTTCATGTTTCTTCTCTAAAAATGATAGAGATGTCGGCTTCGTAATTCTACATGTAATTTTCATGATAAGTACTTGACTTTTCCAGTTAGCCTGAGTCTGCCTCAGGTGAGAGATGTGCATCATCCAGGATTAGTATCTTTCTGCATTATGCATGTTGCTGGTTGAGTACTGATGCTGAATGTTTTTCACACTTCCTGTATGATTTGAAGGCTCTGTCTGAATCCAGACCCGTCTGTGATTATTTTTTTCTTTTGTTTCTTATTTTAATAGCATTCATTGTTTTCACTTAATTTTTGGTTTGGCTGTATTTTCTTTTCCTTCCCCTATTTCTACATCACCCACCCCACTCCCTCACCATAACTTTACTTTTATTCCAATTGTAAAAATGAAAAAAATATTTTATTGTATATATACTCAATTTATTTTGAATTTCTCATTCATGACTGATTAATCACTACTAGGGGAAATGGGAAGCACTCTTAATAATACGGTTTAAGAAGCTCATAAAGCTGGAGTGAAACAAAGAAAGAAATATTCACCACAGTACAATATGATGCTAGGATCTCTGTAGTTAAGTTCTGACAGTATTTTCTTTGCTGGCATGGTTGTGACTTGAATGTACAAAAAAAATAATCATAATAAAATCACAGTAAACAAGCGAACAAAAACTTATACAATCACATTTTAGCACATCATGTTTCTCAGAACAGTAGTTCTACCAATAATTCAGTATTTGACCTACATCAACTGAGTTAAGCCTTTAAATCCAATGGACAGGCAAATACCTTCACAGCATACTGATTTTTAGGGGTTTATTTCACTGTGGTCCTATAGACTGCATAACTATTAGCAACTGGAATATGTTGAGCTGGGTTTTGGAGCACATCAGCTTATTCAAATGTTTTCGGACAGGGAGCATCAGATTATTCACTGAAAAAGTAAACTCTCAATATGAAGTAAAATGTAAGTGTAAACAGATTTTCACTTCATCTTGGAGTTAATCTGTTTGTTCTTAGATAATTATGGTCTACATACTCAGAGGTATTTTAGCGTTGTATTTCTATTTGGATCCCAAATATATGTCACTTTCCGAGTGAGTTAGGTGTGTTTTGTTGTGTCTCTCAGATAAAAGCAACTTTCTGATTTTTGTCTTATCTTTTTGTCCTTCTATCACACTTAAATTTAAATCCTGTTTTCTGCACAGGAGTATAAAGTAGTTTACTCTGAAGATTCAGTTTTCTACCATTATTTGACATATATTTTGTTCACATGCAGACACACAGGGAAGTATACTACACATTTTATTCTTGGAAAAAAGCCGCAATCTGAATCTCCAGCATCCCTTTATATTGTCACAACTTCCAAATTTATTAAAGATAAAGTTTCTAACAGGAAATAAAACAAAAACTGTATATACATTGCAATTTAAATTGCAAAATTATAGAATGACTTGGCTTGGAAGTGACATTAAAAATTGCCTTGTTCCAACCCCCTGCCTTGGGCAGGGTAGTCATCCACTAGATTTGACTGTTCAAAGCCCCATTCAACCTAGCCTTGAACACCTCCAGGAATAGGAGCAGGTACCTTCTCTGAGCAACCTGTTCCTCACTATATCTACACTGAAGAATTATTTCCCTTTTATCTAATATAGATCTATTCTTTTTTAGTTTGAAGTCGTTACTCCTTATGCCATCATTACACATCCTGATAGAGTCTTTCTCCATCTTTCTTCTAGGCCTCCCTTAAACTCTGACAGTCCATAACTGAGTTTCCCCAGAGCCTTCTCTGAACTGAACTGAACAAACCCAGTTCCCTTAGCCTTTCTTCATAGCAGAGGTGCTACAGCCTTTCGATCATCCTTGCGGCTTTCCTCTGGACTTTCTCCAACAGCTGCACATCTTTCTTTTTTTGAAGGCATTGGGTCTGGATGCAGTACTCCAGATGGGGTCTCACAAGGGCAGAGAAGAAGGGGACAGTCACTACTCTCTCTCTGCCCACCAACTCCATTTTAATGCAGTCCAACACACTTAGCATTTTGGGCTGAAAGCACACACAGCTGACTTATATCAAGCTTTTCGTGTACCAGAAGCCTCAAGTCCTTCTCCACAGAGTTTGTCTTAATCTACTCATCACCCAGTGTATACTCATATCTAGAACTGTTCTAACACAGTTACTGTGACTTGCACTGGTCTTGTTGAATCTCATTAGGTTCAACAATAATACAGCTTAAGAGCCAGACAATAACAGTTCAACACAATAATACTGCATGAAAAATTTCTTAACTTTCCAAGTTAGAATGGTTTAATTTATCCCCCCCAAAAAATAGATTTTCAAAGTGAACAGAAATAAATAAGTATCTTCCAAGAATGTTTAATTTTACCAACCCTAGGCCTCAATCTGAGATTAGAGCTCTACAAAACAATATACCTGGTTATTTTAGAGAATGTCCTTTAAAGACAGCATGTTTCTCAGAACTACTAAAAATATATGTGCTATAGGTGTAATTAAATTTACTGAATGATATCAGATTTATTTTTTTCCCAACATTTCAGGTTAAAAACTGCCTCTCTTTTACTGATATACTTTCAAGTCTCTGAACTATAAATTTATAAGAACCATCTTTCTGTCCATGCTTTGCTTCCTATCTGAACATCCAAAGCAGAGTTCCACCAGAACCTATGGTCTTGGCAGTGGGCAACTCAGAGACATGGAGCCACATGTGTCCATCATTTTAATTGCCACAGAAAGCTTTCTTCACAGGTACCTCGCAGGGGAGCTGTCTGAAAAGCAGGGTCTTGTTTTTGTAATGACTGCTGCAGAAGACATTTTTAACCCACAGTTTTAGAAAAGCTCATAGAGACACCAGCCATCTCATCCTATACCATTCAGAAGAGGCATTCTCTGTATCTTTTTCTCTATTGTTTTTTTTCTTTGTATACATGCCTGTTTCTCTGCAGGTAGCTCAATGATTAGTGAAGCAACTGACTCTGCCTTTTTCAGCTCATCTCAGGGTTCCAGGCAAAACAAGCCCATTTGAAGCCAAGCCCAGTGCTTGCAATAATTCCCCATATGTTGATTTTCACACCAGCCTTGGGTGGCTGTGCCTCATTATTTGATTTTCTCTGCATCAGTTTTGTTCGCATGTGTGTGTGCATGTGTGTGTGCATTCATGGCTTTTTCTTTCTAGCTTGAAGTGACTCTGACCTAAATAGAGGAAAGTGTGGGTGGCAGTTTGATTGTAGGTGCTACTTCAAAGACTTGTAAAGCTACAGTCTGTAAATAAGTATGTTAAGGGAGGGGGGAAGAGAAAAAGATATCCATTTGTATTCAGGGATTTCGCTTATGACAGAACTAACAACAGATGAACCCCAGAGGTTCTAATTTCTATGTACAATACACCCCACATGTCTCGGGAGCTTAGGGGGTGGATTTTTAAAGGATTCATTTTCATGTCAGAAAATCTAATGCAGTTAAGTTTATGTTCAGCAAAAGTGAGCTGAAAGAGAAACACTATGGAAGGAATACATATGATCCTTCTTCTTAAATCAAAAAGGAATCCACGTTTTCCAAACACAACGTAGTTTTAAACTCTAATATTCTAGTATGTGTGTGAAGACAAAGCACACATCATTTACAGATGTTTGTGGATAAGGATGAAAGTTACTTACTTAGCTATTAAATTTTCTGTCACATAAAACGTTGACACTCAGTCTACTATCTGTTAACATACTTTCTAAATGTTAGATTTTTTAATTTCTGGGGGTTCAAAGTTAAATAGATAACAGAAATAAAAAAGATATGCTCAAGGGTAAGCAGTTGTGCCTCAGACTCTCCATTTTGTTAGATTTAAGTTCAATTTATTACAAAAAGTTAAATTTGTATTTCCACTTCTCCCCACTAATTTTTCTGTGAACAATCAAGAACTACTTGTGTTTCTATTCATGCTTTCCTATCATTTTCTTAGAATATCACTTTCACTCTCTAAATAACTTGTTGAAAAATTTGGAATATTAATATTGGCAACGCATTGTAGAAACCAGAATTGTAAAACTAACTCTGGAAAGCTGTTGGCTTACTGGGAAATATGGAGTGCAGCAATTTGCACAACAAGGTAAAAGAGATAAGCCCAAACATCATGCTGTTGATGTGACCAGAGTCAAATTGATCTATGCTCGAGACCAGATTGAAGGCAAGAAGGTACTTTTGAAGATCAGTAAAGCTTTCTCTGCTTTTATTACTGAACCTAGAAAATACAACACAACAGATCCTGTACATGTGCTGTTCACTTTTCACACTTTAACTGTGCTAATTGGGGAGATTTTAACTCTATACTGAGATATTGAATTTTCTATTATTTTTTATGTATGTGTAGGATTTGGCAGTGTAAGCAGAATAAGGTAGGGTCTAAATTTACAGTACAGATAATGACAAGTGCTTGTAGATTACCTCTTAGTAACGAGGAGAAACTCTCTCTCACCTAGAATTGAAATCTAAGTTGCATGATGGCTGTAACAAAGCAAGAATATACAGTTGATGAGATAGTCACCTACACCATAATTTACTTCTTACTATTGTGTTTGTTCTGCCCTAAACATTAAAAATAATAATAATAAAGAAAAG